>VZRO01000502.1:145876-258099 GCA_013397915.1 Daphoenositta chrysoptera
AAAAAAAAAAGCTGCAGAAAGGATTTAGTCATATCTAAGAATAATAAAAAGATCCACTGTCATATCACTCACGGGATGACTTCCTAAAGAAAATCCTTGTTCCTGTGTTAGGCCCTAAGCAACTTCCAGCTTGTCTGAGTTGCAAACTTCCCTCAAAGCCAATGGATTGTGTATTTATTTATACATGTCGTGACTTTCAGTGAACACTCTGATGCTGGCTGCTATTGAACACCCCAAAAAGATACTGATTGCTTTGGAACAAATATGAAAATATTTGCAGTGGAGTCTTTGCCATGCTTACTCTATAGACCTTTATGTCTGAGGCAGATCTGTAATCATCCTTGACAAAATATTCACTGGAAAAAAAGTGCCTGATGCACTTGCTGCATGTTTATTGAACACATTTACACATGACCAGGCTCTCATTCTGGATTCTGCAGTAGATGGGATATTGGTAGGTGTTAATGGTAGGTGTTAATAAGCCAACATGCAAAAAACGTTTTCTTCAGCTCTTTGGATCCAGAATCACAATTGCCACTACTGTCAAAATTGGTAGGAAAGGGCCTTGATGGGCTAACAGGATTTTCAGCTCCATGTATTTCAGCTGGTGAAGACAGCCTGAAAGAAAAATCTGGATGAGGTTTATTTTGTCACTGACTGTGTTGTGTCTATTTCTTCCAGAAATTGGAAAACTTCAGTTTGCAGAATCTTTTGCTAAAAGTAACTTAATGCCAGAGTTTAAACAACATAGAAACACTTTGCTGGGATCCTTATTCATATTCTTATCTATGACTCTCGGCTTGCAGTTCCTAGCTACATAGATCCTTGCATTTTTCATGTATTACTCAGACTTCATACCTTATGAATATGAACAAGAAATTGACAAAACGTCACATCTCCTAAGACAAAATTCAAGTGTTTCCTTAAAGAAAAAAACCCCTGCATTCCAACTTGTAAGTCTAAAATTTCTTTGTGCACTTCCAACGGACTATTTATTTTACTGTCATATGGATAACAAGTGAAGCAGAAAAGATCCCCCAGCTAGGAAATGATGACAAAATTTTGAAGGTATTAAAGTATACTGAAACAAACATTATTGTGGTAAGACTGAAAAACTAGACTGTACCTTCAATCCCAGAGCAGTACAGACTTGTAGAGGCTCATCCTACACACGAGGATATATAGTATTAATGCCACAATGAATGCTTTGTGTTGAGAAACTTGAAAAAGCAGCACTCATGTTGTTAACCACATCCAGACACCTCCAGTCACCTCCAGAACCTACAGGTTCTGTGATGTTCAAACTAGGGACCTCATATGTGCACAGGGAGAATTCTACAGCTCAGAATAGGGTCTGAGATGTGCAGAAGATTGAGCAGGAAACCTTTTAAGAAAGATAACAAGGGAAAGCTAAGGTGCATCTTAAATCTTGATGATTCCTAAGATTTATGTGTGGTTTAATTCATGATTTGCAGCTCTGAACTCTCAGTCGTGGAGATCATAATTTTTCTCTCTTGTATTCAAGGCGGATAGACAGGATAGCCTGTAGTGAAGGACTTATCATGCTGTGAGTTTAAAGAGCAGTTCCCACATTACAGATTTGCAGGAGGGTTAAAGAGAGGAATATCTCATGTGTATCTACCAGGGCACACCTGTAGGGTAGGTGACAAACTGCAGCACTGTCAGAATGAGTGCACTTGTACCTGTAGCCAGAGGCAAAACTCCAGTGACACCTTAATGTCAGGTAATTCTGGGGCTTTGTTGTAGAGAAGGCCCTCAGTCTCTCAGCTGATCCCACCCTTCACACAAGTGGTTCTGGCAGAAAGACCCTTGACTTTAATGCAAGAAGCCTTAAAGCTGTCAACTGAGAGAAATACCCTTACTTGCCTTACTGAGAATTCAAGGGTCTGGCTGTCGCTGGTGGTTATTCAGAGGTTAGGTAACAGAGAGCCACAGGCTCAAAGGTGGGGAAAAGGTCCCTTAGAAATCGGAGACTGACAGTGCTGAGCATGGACTCTGCTCCACTGTGTCCTGACCCCCGTGCAGGAGCACAATCACAGCTGTGCACTCGCTGTTTCTGGACTTCTCAGGTAGGCTAAGCAAAGTGTACAAATCAAGTTGTAGGCAGAAGATGCCTATTAAAATCTTCCACATGGAAGAATTATAATCGCCTTTTACACACACGAGCAGGGGCTTGGAGAGATGGGTGCTTTCTCTCAATGTTTTAACTTTAACAAAGGATGTGTCTGGAGGATAGTGAGTGGATGATAAAAACTGAGAAGGGAGACACATGCACTCCTTGGCTAGGAAGTTATCAAACTTGTAGAGCCTAGGGGCTCTCTTCAGATGCATGAGCAGCTCCTGCTGAAGACAAGGGAAATGGTGTGTCGGTGTCTGTGAACAGAAGTTTATCCTGGCCCCAGGTACTTAAGAAAGAAGTGTTTTCTTGCCTCTCTCTAAAGAGAAGGTACTTCATTCCTCTTTCAAAAGCAAAAAGTAAACATCATCAAACATGTTATTACAGACAGCCTTGGTGCGGTCTCCCCACCCTCTAGCTTTCCTCTCCCTATCTCCTGGTTATTTAAAGAGAAAGTTAGATGTAGTACACAACTTTAAAGTAACCTTATATGGCAATTTTGCAGCAACAGTAAAAAGTGATCCATTTCTCTGTCAGACAGCCAAACAACACTTCTGCAGTACTTTTTGTGTTGACTTCCAATCTTACAAACATTTGGTCAAAAAGCATGTTTCTGTTACAGTCCTCTTCTCAGCTATGATATCTGCAGTTTACAACACTCTTTTTGAGGGAAAAACAGACAAAAGCCATCCCTGATTGAAAAAAGAACAATGAGAAAATCCCAGGATAGTAATTCAAGCCAATCTCTGCAGTATGTCAAGGCTAATTCAGGTCCTGCAGATTCGAAGTAGGCAATGTGTGCTCTACATGCTTAGTGCAGAAGCAAGGTGAGTGAGAATAAACTGGCTAGGCCCAAAATGCTCACAAAGGTTCCACTGACACCATCACGTACTCAGGCATGAAAATGTGGCCTTCCTCCATTGCCTTGGCTCTGGCATGATGCCATGAGAGATGGGAGAAGGAGGGCAGTGACACCACTGTGTGGTAGGACATGAACCCAGTGCAAACAAAAGCACTACGTGGGATACCAGTCCCTTACATAAGGGAAAAAGTAATTTTTTAAAGCTCATATGCTTCTTGCCTTTATGAAAAGAACACCTGAGTCACAAAACCTTCCTGCCAAGCAGTTGCAGGCATTCCCTCTGTGCATGCACAAGAGAAATGAGAGATAGCGGAACTATTCCACAGACCTTGGTGTGCAGACCTACACAGCCAGTTTTTATTCATGGACTTAATTTTCGTCCTGAAGAAAGGTTACACGTCAATTACTGTATACAGTGTACTTCATTGAGAGATTACTGAACACTATCAATGAGGCTATAATAGAAGTCTGTACTGCAACAGGAAAATCCAGCAGTTTGACTTAGCTGATGAATGCGTCATCCATTCTCAATATCCTGACTGCTATTAGAAATGAAAATGTCTCTTCCTTTAACTGCTTTGGACATCTCATCTGTTCTTCTGGGTGAATGTACCATTAAATGTCAGTCTACAGATGTATCATTTTGGGGAGGGTGAGTAATAAGCTAAATTGTTCCTATCTGAGTGAGACACACGAATCCAAACACGGGCACATCAATAAATGTCTCAGCAGTCATAAAGACCAAGCAGCTGAAATGCCTCTTGACATTGCAGGGTGCAGCACTTCCAAAATCTCTGAGGGGGTTAACTGTTCAGGGGTGGAGCCCACCTTGGTATGGGATTGTTGTCAGAAGGATTGAAGATGGCCCTGATTTTCTGAGCTAAGTGTTGGTAAAGGGAGGTTGCTTTACTGTGTTTCACAATGTGCCCCCCTGGACTCTTATACCTTCGAATCCCTGCAAACTGCAGATGGTTTAGAGAGTTTTTCTGGCAGGGGGTACTGTCTGGACAGTAAGAAGAAATGAATTAATGGCACACAGACTTCTTGTCTGACTGCTGTGCACAAGGTGGTTGGAGTGGGAAGAACTGCAATATTTTTCTCCTTAAACAAGCAATGCAAATGTGAGGAGGCTACATGAGGATTCCTGGGGCATTTTTAATGATATTAGAAGAGATTGTTTAACCTCAAGAGGTTAACATTTAATAACTAGGTTAGAACCTGCTGTTATCAGACTTGTCAGTCTTCTACCACCAAAGAAATATTAAACATCTGTGGAGGCCACAAACTGGGGGAAAAAAAGTCATGCCTTAAACATTGGGTAAAAAAACATATAAGGAAAACATTTTCAGAAGTATCCTGGGATCATTTAAAACTGAAGGGTTTATAGATGAAGGTTGATACCTAAAAATGAATGCCTAGTGGGATTAAAGTTATCTACTGGCACTTTTGTAGGTGATGCGATGTATGGGTTTAAAAAACTCTTTTTCAGTCTAGTCTAAAGTTATTTACACATCTTGAAGATTTTTCACCTTAAGCAGCTAACTCCTTTTCCTCATCTAAATTCACTCAAGTCCCATGGCATCTAAGGGAGGTTTAGTCTTCTGTATAACTAAGGCACCTTTAAAAATTTGCAGGAATAGCTTTTGCTCTGACATGGTTTGAAAGTAAATGGAAATTCACGATTCACTGACATTAACCTAACAGAAAGGAAAGCAGCAGCATGAAAGAATATTGTGTGGTAAGAGTGTTTGCACGAGTCTTCAGTGTATGTGCAGAACAGTCACCAGTAGATTAAGGGTTAAAACAGAAACTGGTGTATAAAAATCACAGAGCCGGATGAGGAAGCACTTGAAAAATAGACACAAAAATAAAGCTTGCACCACAGCTCAGACCGAATTAAAGCAGACCTGCAGAACATCTGGGCTGGAGATGGTGTGCTAGCAGCTGAGTGGCAGCATGTCTCACAGCCTGACAGGCAGTCAGGAGTAGCTGTGTCTCAGGCTGGCTGGGAGGCTCTCCTGCCCAGCCTGGCTGGCTGGGGGTTCCTGCTCTGCCCGCAGCCTGCAGTGGGGCCGTGCTGCCTGCCCGGGCTCTCAGACACGGCTGCCACCAACAGGAGGCGGGAGAGGCTGTGACAAAGGCCACAGGGAGGAAGGGAGACAGGTCTGGGGCAGCAGAGCACACAAAGGTGCAGGGCAGGGGGCTTGGGGTGGGGGGCAGCAGAGAAGGAGGTGGGTAACACAGGAAACACAGGGTGCAGGTGTGCAGGTGTGTAGAAGAGCAGAAAAGTGAGGTCCAAAGCTGCTATGCAAAGTCTCGCCTGCCACTGAGCTGGGCAGCCACAAGTAAACCAGTGTTATCCTAATTGCTTATACCTCCAGGCCAAAAAAGGGTGATGTGCCCACCGTTCACGCAATGCTCAGGCCAAGCTGCACCACATCAACACCAACCAGAGGACAGCAGCTGTTTGGAGAAAATGGTCAGCAGAACGGATCGATGAACAAGAGCACAGACAGGGCCCATGGCAAGGTTAAGGGGGTGGTGAACTGCACAATGTGTTTGCCAGGCAGGATTAGATCCCCCCAAACGATGGAGTCACAGTCAGCCATGCAGACCTGATTCTTCAGTGCTGAAGGCAGCAGTGACTTCACCACTGAGACTTCTGAGGCAGGGCCAGTCCAGGAACCCAGCTCTGCTTTCCTCAAGCCCATGGAGCTGAGACAGCCAGCTACCCTCTCTCAAACTCGCCTCAGATCAGCAGGAAGCAAATTGCCATCATTTACTTGTTTTCCTTTTTTCAACTACCAAGATTGCTGCAAAGATTTTCATTTTGAAATGTCACAAATGTATAAGAAAGAAAAATGCGTTTATTTATTCTTTTTTTTTTTTATTTTCTGTTTCAGAGACCTGACTGTCCTGAATGTCAGTTCAAAATGGTCAGTGGCTTATAGGAAATTGAGCTTGCTCTTCTCTGAGTGCCTTATGATGCTGAAAGAGGACAAGCTCACTTTAGACCATTGAAAAAAAGGGAAAATAAACAGCTACATAAGTACAGACTGCACGAACTGCATGAATTTGTCAAGTCACTTCATCCAGTGTCCCAGCTTTATGCTGGACTTCTTCCATGTGGTCTTGCATTATCTCCCTTTCTTCTCACCTTGTAAAGGTTCCAGTCCTCCACAGATCTCTATGTATTTCTGTGAAACATGCAGCAGTTTCTTTGGTCTGTCAATGTGATTTAAGTTTTATTCTTCTTATGTTGGGGCTCTGCTGTTGCTAACACTCCCATGCTTAACTACCTCACATAGCAGAGTTTAGCACATGTGCAAGAGCTGGCAAGACCAGCTATTTGCTTGAGACACATTATATGAGAGCTATAAATATTTGAAACATGGCCAAGAACAAGTTTTGAAACTATAAAAGTAACATTGGGGGTGAAATGACAACATTCATTGTCAAAATTTTTATTTTATTACAATTTTTATTTTGTGTTTTATTACAATTTACTGGATTTTTTATTTCCTCCCTAGAAATTAGTGAAATATTGAAAGAAAAATATTGCAGAAAGTTTTCTTAAATATTGCTTCTGCATTTTCCTGAAAACAATCATTGTCTTCGTTTCAGACACTGAAAGAACCAAGATATACCAGAACACTCAGAGAGTCTTAGCTATGTTTGAGCATAATCTGGAAGCATTATGCTTGTGGCTTAAAAGAGCATTATTTTTAAATGCTTCTGTTTCAGCCAGTGTATAAAAATATCAGGAAAATCAGAATGATCCTGGCAAATCAGCTCTGTGATGCTTTCTCCATTAAGGTTACTTATTCGAAATCATGCAGAAATTGATCCAACACAGAACATGCTCCAACTCATACAATGTCTCTGCTTGTCTAGATGCAACAAATCACAGCTTCTGAAAAAAAGGACATAAAGGAACTCACAAAAGAGATTGTAGGAAGGAGTGATTCACAGACAACAACATATGCAAATGACAGGAGGACAAACAAAGCATCTAACACTATAGAAAGGGGAGGATGGAAAATCATTGAAAGAAAGAAACCCACAACTTAGCTGTAAATGCATGAAAGAAAACAAGAAGATGAGCCAACAGCCAGTGAGGATTTTTAGAGAGAAACAATACCAAGCAACTCATTCATTTCAGGAAGATGCTATAGCATATTTTTCCTTTGTGTTTAGGGAAAAGTATACACATCATATAATTTAATTTTAACACATTTTTTGTGGGGTATCACAGGAAGACCACATGAACAAGCTAGGGGAGTGCAGAATGGATGAATGTATCACAGGGGAGTAATAAAGCTGATAGGAAAGCTGTATTTGGAAAGAAAACATGAGTGTTTTTTTGGACAAGTGGTGCTGCGATTCTGGAGTTTTACAAGTGTTTGTCTCTGATGCAGTGATACTTAATATTTTCATCAATGACTACTAGGATGGAAAAAAAAAGAGGATGATTATTAAAATCTGGAGATGATAAAATCCAAACTAAGTGGACCTGAAAGTGTGTCAGAAGACAGGATAAATCTGGAATGCCCTAGATGGTTGAGAGAACTGGAGTTATAAAAAGAGACTGTAATTCAGTAGGGACAAGTAGAAAGTACATGGACAGGAATCATCACCATGAATAAACTCAGGCTCAAAAATAATGCCATAGGTAGCATTTCTATAGAACAGGTCTGGGGATCTTAGCGCTCAACAAAAGTTAGCGTTTTCATGCTAGTTTGTAAAAGTATCAGAAAGTATAAATAGGAATAAGTGAAATAGACTTTGACCTCTATTCAGAATTCCATAAAGCTTCAGCTGAATATTAGAACACCTGTCTAGTTTTGGGCAGAACACCTCAAGAAATGTAGGGATCAATAAAAAGGAATGCAGTGGAGTTCATGAAAAAAATATAGAAAAGCACAGTCTCTGGCAGCAGATTGAATAAGTTCTGATTGTAGCAGAGAGCAAAGGCATGGCTGACTCTTCAAAACCCCCAGCAAGGCAAAAAAGTAGCAACAGGCTTACATTATGACCAGAAATATTCAGGTTAGCTGTAATTTAGAATTTTTTTTTTTAAATTGAGAGTATTAAAATAACAGAATAGATTTCCTGGAGATGAGTTTTGTTGGAGATCTTTAGGGACACATTAAAAAATACCTGTGATAAAGGAAAAAAGTATCACTGGTCTTTCATTCAGGACAAGAAGTGGAATTCTTAAGGGGATATAGAGGCAATGGTATTAATTCATTCTCTAAAGTGCCTTTATAAAGCTTATATAAAGAATTGAGTTTAAAACTGTTACTGGTGTTTTGCTCCTGGAAGAGTGTTCAAAGCATCCATTCAGGAACTGGATCCTCATTCTGACTGGGACTGTGAAGTGCAATATTCCCTCATGTATCAAAAACTCCAGACAAACTCATAGAGTCTGGATGAGCTTGCAAGATCAGGTCACAACTGGCTCTGCTAATACTTGCCAGAAACTGTTCTCTTTGTAAGAGCTTTTGTTGGAATTGCATATAAACAGATCTGTTACCTTGCTCAGTCCAAAATTATGACCTTGGCTGAAGTGATGTTTGCTTGAAACCATTACTGGAAAAGTACATTACAAGAAAAATTGCATACAGCAATGGCTTGAAACCAGAGAAGGAGCCAATATCAGGGTCACTTTCCTATTCTGGAAATTTTGCCCCAAAAATGAGAGCTTTCAATCATGCAGCTAAAGTATTGAAACCCAAGAAAGACTGAGACAAGATCAGCGGAGCTGATCAGGAAGAGCTTATTACAGAACAAATTCAGTACCAGACTTGATATATTATGATTTAGTGACATGCCCTCCATACTGAACTGAGGCCAGGAGTCCCAGTCCTGAAGGATGAACCCAGGCACAGCACACTCAGCATTTCAGTGGTGTGGGCCCAGAGGCTGAGCTAACCTCAAATAATCAAAATTGCAGAGGAGAGCTTGGATGGGAAGGGGTGGATCTGACTCCAGGCACTTTCCCCAGAGACTTGGTATAACTCTTCATGGCCAAGGGACTGCTGTGACAGATAGCTGGCATGCAGGTAGGCCATTTATGTGTAGGAGAGGTGAAGCCATTTGCCGAATAATGTATTAAATCATTGTAACTATTGGCTGAGTGGCATGTGTGAGTGAAACAAAACAACAAAAAAAAAATTCTGAAAAAGCAAAAGAAAAGGATAATTGTGACAGCAGAAAGGATGAACTGAGGTGCTGAGTCACTGAACCTAGAAAGAGAAAACATTATTTAATCTCTCTCCCTGATTATGTAGGGCTTTTCCCTCATGGTACAGCCCCCAGTGTATTGCCAAAGCTTGTTTAAAATAATTCAGTGGCTTCTCATGGGATGCAACTCTACTAACTAATCATTTGTATTTCTTTTTTTTCCTGATTCTTCTACCCATGATTTTACATCCTTCTACCTTAGCCCTTGGATGACCTGCATACAAATTCCTTTGCCATAAATGAAACTCATACCTTTCAAAACCCCCATACGTTGTTGTCACATCAGCCTCCCATTTCATTCTGGGGTGGTCAAAGCTTCAATATAATGTTCATTTTTATTTCTGGCAATTTCCTTCCATAAATCAGTCCCTCCAGTGCCTTAAACACATCTGTTACTTTTCTCTGAACATCTTCCAAACTATCAATATCTTTCTGGAATAAAGGAGCTAGGATTATATCCAGTGTTTTAGAATTGTTACTTCAGAAGGATTTTGCATCAAGTCCTGTAAGTAATTGCAAAAAATTAAAAAAGCTACATTCCAGAAACCCTGAGCCATAAGATGTTGGTGGTCTGTTCTGTATGGTGTGCATAATAACACTGTGTGCCTCACATGGGACATAGCTAGGGAAAAGAACCACGATGCCCAAAGCAAACTGGAACTGCAGTCCTCTGCAGCCTTTTTGACTTGTGAAAATTATAAACACTTCATCGATATTTTCTAGTCCAGTTTTAAAATCAGGTACTGAATAGATATGGTGGTGAGATTCACTTCCGTGCAGATAATCTGCATGATGCTTAAATTTCATTTTGAGAGCTGTTTTGAGATGGGAGATGTTCTGAGGATGGATTGCATACTGGCAGTACGTTTACCCCTAATAGTTACAAAAGTTAGTTACCTCTATGCAAGCAGAGCACAGCATATATTAAAGTTGATTTTTTCAATTCAGTTTTATGGTTCTTTTCTTCCCTCTTTTGTAGCATGTTTCCTGTGGGGTATGGTTTACATCAGGCACCAGGAAGGAGCAAGACAGGATGTTGTAATGGGAAGAGTATAACACAAGCATCACTCCAGGCCCCTCCTTTTCTATATCACCTTGAACTCATCCTGCCCTGGCTCTGGGACCTGTGTTTGGCAGAGCCCTTCTGTTTATATGCTTCCTTTGGTTAGTCATTCTCATCTGCAAGTGATTCTGCCTGAGTTTCTTATTAAACATAGTCAGATACAGAGCATCAGCATACAGCATTTCTACCTTTGGGTGCACAGGCCATGCCAAGACTTCAGCTGACACTGTTCCCTTCTTTCTCAACCTGACCAAGGATGAAGCAGTGCCCTACTTTGCACCCAACTCTAAAAGCAAATGGCTGATACTCCAGGAACACTGCGAGGGTGGTTATCTCCTTGTAGGATTTTACTTTAAAGTAAGCTGTGATCAAGCTACTTTTATATAGCTCCTTTGCATGTTGCTATTCCTAGCTGACAGTCAAATTTTGAATTCCTGGAAAGAGGGAACTCCACATACCACCACATGAACATACACTATCAAATAAATGGTAATTTGAAATGTGCCTGTTCCCCTATCTTGATGTTCTTTGTTCTTAGCATGCTACTTGTAGTTTTTCCCTTTCTTCCTGGGAAAAAGAATTAGGGTAAGGCACAAGCCTGATAACTCTTATATGATACATGGCCGAGTCAAAACCAATGACAATGCCTGGGGATCTGGAGAACTCTTGTATGGAACTGTAAGCACAGACCTTCTGCTGCCTAAGAATCTGTAAAGCAGTTTTAGTTGCTTTAAAAAGACAGCTGGACTCTTATCACCTACTGTGCTTACATTCTTCCCATCACTGTTGATATAACTTAGATTGGAATCTGAGTCGCTAATAAAACATTTGAGTGTTTTATTTTGTATTTTATTTTGTCGTGTGTTTTCAATGCACATCAAAGTCATTCATAATTCCCAGAATTTTCTACACTGAACTGTTTGGTTAAGCAAAGACTCTAGTGGTGGTGTGAATTATTTATTTATACTGTCTACTTTTAAGTTGGGGCCAACATTAATTTGGCTGGGTCACTGGCATTGTGGATTTAATTGCCATGTAAATATCTATGGAGTCTATGTCTTTAATTAGTGTGCTAAATTCTACGCAATTTATGAATAAAATATACTCATTTTGACATTTTAAACCAGTTATTTTATTAATGAAGAATTTATCAGTGTTATGCCAATTCCCTTGCCTTTTGTTAATTATATGCCTCTCTTACATTTTCTGATATGTTAATTTTGTTTGGTATAAATATTTGTCCTCATTAAGACGAATACATTGTCAATGTTGACTCACTCTTTTCCTCCCAATAGATAACTTAAATGGGACTCAATTTTTTTCATCTTGTTGCTCTTACTGATTGTAAGAATTATCGAGCTCTGTTTCATAAAATCCTCTTCACCCAAGGAATGGCCTAGCTTTCTCTACGTGGTATGCATGCCATGTTGAGAAGGATATTGGATAGGATTTAGCTAGCTATGTTTCTTACACGAGGGATTAAGGAGAGAAATTTTGCTAAGATACACTGTCCCTTCTGTGAACTTCTGCTGCTAGATTGATAATGCACACATGATGTGTGCTGAAAGGCTTGAAGTATGCAGATATGGAACAAGGGGCATGAACAGGAGAAGGCTGTGGTGCCAGAGTGCTTCTAGAGCAATGGCAAAGCCATAAACTATACAGGAATAGCTATGTCCCTCTAAAAAGCAAGTGCTTTTTTAACCTCACATTCCTTGCTATGGTAATTCCAACTCCCTTTCCCTCTTAAAGAATAGGAAAGCAAACAACAAAATAAAATTGACATACAGCCACGAGTCTCTTCTGTCACACAGCTTGCTTATTTTTACTTGCACATGAACTGATATGGTGCCAAGACCACCAGGGAGGTACAAGGGATGTACTTGTGGAGGAAGGAGAGAGCAGGGGTGGCAGGTGTGAAACATTCAGAGAAGGTAACAGCAAGTCTGCCTCTGAAAAATGGGACGGGTGGGAATGGCAGCTACTAATAGTTGTTTTAAGAACCAGCTTCACTTTAAAAATATGAAGTCTCCTGGTTTTATCAGGCATCTTCACAGTTGTTTGACATGAAAGCTGATAAGGGAGGGTGGGCTGAATGCTAAAGATAAAGCTTGCTTATGAGAAGGAGACAAAAGATTGACCCCTGGCATGATTTGGGATAAGAGTTCAAGAAAATAGACAAGGGATCATAGAATAGAATCACAGAATCCTTAAGGTTTGAAAAGACCTCCAAGATCATTGAGTTCGGCTTTTGACTGAACACCGTGTTGTCAACAAAACCATAGCACTTTTTGCTCTTTTTCAGTCATTTCTTGAATGCTTCCATGGATGGTGACTCCATCACTTCTCTAGGTAGTCTGTTTCAATGCTTGACAACCCTTTCAGTGAAGAAATTCTTCCGGAAAGAAAGAAGCAGAGTACTTTTGAAAGCAAATTTAAAAGAAATAATGACTATGTAATGATTTACTCAATTAATGTAGCAAAAACATGAAAAAGTACCATGCACTTGCATAACTTTTACAGACAACAGAAAACGCTGAAATTGTGTAACTTTTAAGATGTTAGGAAACATCAGCAATTGGGTGAGCACTTATAAACAAATATTGCTAAAGTTTCAAATACTACATTGCAAAGGAGTCAGGCTCTTGTTTTATCAGGGAATAGAAAAGCTGGCATGTGCATCAGCTCAGTGCTGAACAAACAACACCTTAGAGCAGAATGTTTTTTTTTATGAGCAAGTTACATATAAAACCCACATTAATAGTGACAATGAAAAGCAGATGTTCTGAGTTTATTACACTGCTTTGAACAGACTCTATCAAATATTAAGCCAAATTCAGCTGAGGTTACGTGATCTTGTATCTCTTGGCCTCATATAGCTGTTATGAAGGATTCGGTACTTCCACCACTCCTTGTCAGTACAAGTAAGCTTTCTGTTTAATTATGCCTTTCCTGTTACAGCTTCTAACCTATGCTAGGTCACAGAAAAATGTCAGGAGAAGACAAGTCAAAAGAAGCAGTCACAGCTGGGGGTCAAAACACAACAGCGACGGTGTTAAGGACGCAGACAAGTCTGTGGATGCAAAATTTGACATGGTTCCAGGGACACATATGAGAAAAGCCACTGGAGATTAGATCTACTGGGAGTTACAGGCAAACAACGTCAGGGTCAGGAAATCCCCTGAGGCAAATATATTTGAGTACAATGCTGTACAACACTCAGGGAGTATTATGTTTACTTGTCCAGAAGCAGGGAGAGGAGGAAGGAGTGGCCTGAGTCTGGCTCAGGGAGGCTCTGCTCGGGCCAGAAGTGGTGTGCAGGGCACGAACCACAGGAGCCACCAAGCCAACAGCCCAGCAGCTGTCCTGTGGTGGCTGATGGACCATAGCACTTGCAGCAACTCTGTCACTTGGGTCAGTCAACATGATGCACCCAGAAAATTGTAGCATCTCCCTGGGAGAGGGTGAGCCTCATCCTGAGGAAATGGTGTGCTGAAATGGAGATGCGTTTGGCTGGAAGAGATGTATCACTTCTTGGAACGAGCTGTAAGGTGTAAGGTACGTCTGCCTGTGAGTGGTGTGGATGCCAGTGGGGTTCCAGTGGGAACGGCCCCAGGGCTGGACTGAGATGCATCCCATAACATGGACTGGGCCTCCCATGTGTAATCACTGCCTGTCCACAGCAGCAGCACAACCTGGCAGGCTGGATGTGCGTTCATTCCAGAGATGAGGACCTCTTAATCCACAGCTGCACTGAAAGCCTGCAGACTGTGTATCCATGGATATGTGTGCGTGTGCATTCACTTCACGCTTCACTGATACAGTGGCCATTTTGACCTGAGGAACTGCATTTAAATATCACACCTTGGATCACCCTTTAAATCTGAAATTCAACATCCTCACAGACTCTGTATTATTGTCCAGATTATGTGAAAATATTTTTCAGCTACTACATTTTTTTTCCTCCCACAGATATTCTGTAAGTAAATAAAAAGGGTCAGGATAGCCTATCTGCTGAGATGAGATTATGAGTCAAAGAGAGATGGAGAATCTGGGACTGCACATGGATATAGATCCTGACTGCTGTAAGTCACCTAGAAACATAAAGAACCTCTTCTGACTCTTGAAATCTTTAGCACATAGATTACTTTCTACTGCAGACAAGTTTCACGTCATCAGTTGCTTATTTTAGTTGCAGTAAAAATGAGGATTTGAACATAGATTTAAAAGTAATCCGAGAATAATCCACTGAGCTCCTTGTTGAGCCATCTCCACCTGTTCATATTATTTGAACTTTGCCATTTTTGGATTGTGACTATGTTCACATTTTCCTTTCTACCTTCATTATATATTTTTCTATTATGCTGCCAATTTAGAATGTTTTGAGATGCTCGCAGGCTTCGTCTGAAATTATTTGATCACATGCATTTGTGAAGTGCTTTAATGTCATCTGCTACTTACTTTTGTAACATGCATTTTAGACAACACTGTGATTTGTTTGAACATTAATTTCTTTTGTGGATGGAAGCCAGCATACTGTTTCCACATAACAGATCTGCACTCAGTTGTGTAACATTTGGATCAGGAACATTTAGGATTAAATATGTTTTCTAAATGTGTTGAGAAAGCTTAACTCAACATAAGCTCTGCTGAAGCATTCACACTTTTCAGGTAACTGATTTCAATGCTCTGAACAGCAGGACTTTAAAGATTTCAGCCAGGAGGTGACATGATTAGTTAATCTTCCTTCTTTTCTGTCTTCCTTTTCATCTACTCTATTTTATTGCATTTGAAAATTAAAACTAATTCTGCCAAGAGCAAGTTTGTTTGCATGTTGCCCGTTGTTTGCACTGACATTTATACATTTGCATACGATTGCCGTTCCTTCTTATGCTGAAATCAACTCTGCTTTATTGTGACCCTGCAGTTTAAGTAAGGGATGTCCTACCACGACTTCGGGACAATAAAGACTGATTGAAGCATCAATGGTTTCAGCTGTGTTTTGTACAGCAGTTACACACACTCTACTCCATTGAAGCAAAACAATCCCAAAAAACAGAGATGACAGGATAAAGGCCAATAGTCAATGATGTGAGCTCTTTAGTGAAGTTCACTGCAATAGAAAAAAAATTACAGATTATATTTCTGTGCTTCTCTTTCATTTATTTATTTTTTTTAATTAAGTGAATAATATCCTGGTAAAAGAAATTTCTTTTAAACATTGTATTCTGTTTCCCAAATGTTTCTGCAATTGGTCATGAGACTTGATTTACAAGGACAGAGATGAACCACACGCAGGTATACGGAGAAGGATGCTCTAGGAGATTATAAGAACCCATATTATAGGAAGTCCATTAGCTTTCACTTCCTAAATAATTAAACAGTACACTCATTCACCTTACCTCAAGAAGTGAAAATGGATCTTTTGCAAAGGGCATCCCCTTTTACTGGACAAAAAATGTTGTTTCTCCACAAAAGAAACAGAATACAGTTTGATATGTGCAGCAGAAATTCTAAAGAACCTGTAGAAATCAATCAAATATAATTATAAATGCACATTAAAACCTAGCATTTTTCATTACACTGGCAGTCAATATTATGCAAGTCAACATGAAGTGATGTATCTATAGTTATTTGTGGATCAACATCACTCATCAGAGTTCATCAGATATTTTTCAATACAACAGATTTTCTTTACAGAAAAAAAAAGTCACTTGAAAGTAAAATGTTTGCAGAAATTGCTCAGTTTCCCTGAGCTGATGAGTGGTTAGAAAGCCAGTTATCTCAGGGCTATGCCAAATCACACCAAGCAACATTGCAAAGAAATGTCTTTGTACCAGGACATTTTACTTTATTTGAAAAAAAATAAATAAATGAAAGAGAAGCACAGAGATATAATCGGTAATTTTTCCTACTGCGGTAAATTTCACTAAAGAGCTCACATCTTTGACCATTGGCCTTTATCCTGTCATCTCTGTTTCTTGGGATTGTTTTGGATAAATGAAATAGAGCATGCGTAACTTTGTAATACAAAACAGCTGAAATCAGCGACACTTAGATCTGTCTTTACTCAGCCAAAACTTTCAGAAACTCTGATTTTTTGACTTTGTGGAAGGAATTCTGGAAGCCTAGAAAACTGCAGTCATGTCTCAGATTTCCAGATCACTCAGCCACTCCACTTTACATTGAGGGCTTTTCAGGCTGTTCTTTAATCTTTCAGTGTGGCCAAGGCTACAACACAAGTAAGGAAGAGCTGATTATTCATTTTCATAATTAACAAATCTGAGATGAGATATTTTGTGCTAGCTCTTCATTTAGTAGTTGTAAATATTTTGACTTTCATTCCAAAATAAGAACAAAGCTTTCACTCTTTCAGAACTTCCTACAATGTCAATTCAGAATTTTGAGCTGCTATAAACACATTACTTTGGAGTTTCTAAGTTTCTAATATTTTTTCTGGAAATCTTTGTAAAACTTTTCAAATATCCCTAGTTATGCTGATTAGCCTGAAAATTCAGACCAAACCCACAAAGTTTTATGTATTTTTAGGTGTCCAATAAGGAGGCAAAAAAAAAGAGTAAGAGGTGATTTTGATGCCTGTAAAAATTATTAGCAAGTGGCGAGTAATCAAAATCAGATTGCACAGAATGATATTTCTTTGCATAAATTATTTTGAAATACATATTTTACTAGTGGCTATAGAGATATAAATAACAAGATACTGGGTAATTTCCTGTCTGGGTAACTGGTAGACATTACTAATTTGACCAGCTTTATGAAAATCGATCAGCTACAAATTCTGATCTTTATGCATAAGGCTACACGTTCTGAGCATCTAAAGACACAAGGCAACTCAGCTTTCGAAAGGTACACCCCAAGCCCTAAATGCACAGCACTGAGTCAGCCAGATACTTTATGGGTTTGTGTTCCTTTCTCAAGTATGGATGACTGCCAGAGGATATGTACAAAACTAAAGGGGCAATAATTTCCTCTGTTATTGCTAGAAAAAGGTTGATGGAAAGGGTACACAGCAAACAACATTGGTAATGATTAGTTGTAAGCAATTGTACGAACATTGGCTCTATTTGGTGTTCCTGACAACCTTTTGCTGACAACTGAGACCAGCAGAGTCCTCCTGTAGCACCATCTTGGCTGTTCAACACAAAGAATGAACTGCAAAGCTCAGTACAAGACAATTCAATGTACCAAAGAGTTCTCTCCCAAGAGTCAAGGTCTCCCTATCCTACCTTCTAACCTGCTTCACCACCACATTACTATTTTTTATTGTTCTGCTTTGTTTTTCACTGCTTTCCTTGTGACTCAACAGCTGTGAACAAAACCTGAGTACTCACCCCCTACTAAACTTAGGACAGAAAAAAATGAGGTACATGAAACGTGGTGTCTCTTTTTGATCATTCCTGGTACATTTATAAATGACAAGTCTTTATTCAAGTGGTTTAATCAAGACAAAAACTGTCTTAAAGGTGCTAGGACCAGGAAAAATTTAAGATGGCAATATCTAGGAAGTCTCTGAAGAGAAATATAGATGTAGATTGTTCTGTCTCTAGCTGTCTCTCATCTGTTTCAATTTGTAGCTCTAGCTATAGTGGGGAAAGCCCTGATGCTACACAGTGTCCATTTGGAGACTCCCTAAAATCCCTACTGATTGAGCTCCAGTGTTAAGAAGCTACCAGCCATCTGAAAATCAGGCTGCTCACAGATACCATTAGACTGACAAAACCTGTGAACGCCAAAGCCACTTATCAGCTATCCACACTAATGGTGGCCTACAAACAGTCTTCAGACTGTCCTAATTGCAAATCATTGTGTTGCAAAGACTGAACTAATAAAGAAACCACTTATACTAAGTTACAGCTTTGTTTCTGCACTGAGATGTAGAGGGTAAAGAAAGTATCTATGAATTTATCAATCTATGACCACAAAATTTTATTAATCATCTTTAAAAATACATCTCAATATTGGAATAATTTAGTTTTTGTTGTTGTTGTTGTTATTGTTGCTTTTCTTAAACGGATGTCTTTGGATTTTTGTTTTGTTTTGCTTTTTTGTTTACCAGGGAAAGAAAAATGTGATAATTAGCAGTCAAACTTTCACAGGTTAGATTTCACAGGTTTCTGGGTCAGATTTTGTAATGAACTTAATCTCAATACTTAATTTAAACAATTCTGTACTTTCACTGAACTCAGTAAGACTGCTCATGAGCGTAAAATCAAGTATGGCCTGAAAATGATCTGGGACAAGGTTTCACTATCCTACCACATTTTGCTCAAAATAGACCCACAGAGAGATTTTCAAATGTGCACAAGCAGGGTTCAGTGATAATTTTTATAAACCTGTCTCTTCTTATTGAATTCTAGGGGGGAAAAAAACAAGTAATGTACTCGAGATAAACATTTGTGCAACACTAATATGCCTAGGTGTCATTAATACACCTTGTTTCCCCTGGAGCATAGACAGAGAAGCACAGGGCCTCTAGGATGGGTAGGCAGCCCTTACCACTCTGGCAGTGGGCTGTTCCATTCTGCCACTTCTTGTGGGGACAAAACACAGACCCCATCTCTGAAGACAGCTGAAGGTGCCACTTGCTAAGCTGCTGCGTCTGCAGCTGCTTGTTGCATCTCAGACTACACAGGCACTTTCCTTTATTACGTTTTTATTGCACTTTCTCAATCAGAGAAAAAAACCCTATGATAGGCTGAGAAAGTTGAGGGTGTTCAGCCTGGTGAGGAGAAGGTTGAGTGGAGACCTCATAGCAACCTTCCAGTGTTTGAAGGGGGCCTGCGAGGAAGATGGAGAGGGACTCTTCATCAAGAACTGCAGTGATAGGACAAGGAGTAATGGGTTCAAGCCAAAAGAGGGGAAATTTGGGTTTATACAGAAGAAATTCTTTACTGTGAGAGTGGTGAGGCACTGGAAGTGGTTGGCCAAAAAAGTTGTGGATGCCCCATCCTTGGATATTCAAGGCCAGATTGGATGGGGCTCTGAGCAGCCTGGGGTAGTGGAAGGTGTCCCAGACCATGGCAGAGGGTTGGAACTGATTTTTAAGGTCCTTTCCAAATCAAACCATTCTATGATCCCAGGACTGTACGAAACTAAAAAATGCACCCTGTTTTACCTGGATCCCAGACCAGTACACTTCCAGGACAAAGTCAGATAGATATCCTCAAACATTAGCCCCTGTGACCTTTTTTGTGGTCTCCGAGGGAAACTGGCATGTAGAAAAGATTTAGAGGGCAATTTTAGAAGTCCTATGAAGAACGACATATAATATGTGTAACTTTTTCCATGTAAATGTGTGTAGCAGAGTCTTTTCAAGGATCATACCTTTCAATTTCAGCATCATTGCTAAGAAAAATGATAGAGAACAAATTCTGAGCAAGATTTGCAGACTTCTCTTTTTTAATACCAAAATTTCCTATAAAAGCTTTCTCTAGATAATACATCCAGAGGAAGCCCTGAAAATCCTCTACTACAGGAGTATATCAATAAGAACCAAAAACATGCCAGTTAAAAACCAGCCTCACAATGGGAAAGCAGTTCAAATACCTATGCTTTTAGGTAATAATTGCAAGACTCTAGACTTAGTCTTCTAGTAAAAGGGTTATGTAGGCGAGGCAAGTACTGATTGATGGTGCCAGCAGATCACCTTCATAACAAGGTACAGAATGCAAATGCTGTGTGGAAAACAGTAATTGTTTCAGTAACCAGTTGGTTTTGTGCATATTGATATCTAGGTTGCCTGAGTAACCTTAAGGCTAAGTACAATGCAGAAGGTAATTCATTATCACAACTTCTTCAAATATATTACCTCATTCAAATATGTATTTTGACACTCAACACTGAACTGTGCTATCCAAAATGTCTATCAGGTCTTCCAACAAGCAACAGACACTCCTGGAGGCTCTAGGAGAGTATGAGAGCTTAGTAGAGTGGGAATGTGTGTATCATGCCTCCCTCCACTGCTCTCCCCTTCGTTTCAGTTCTCTTGGGAGCTGGTGGCACCAGGGAGCTCCAGCACTACCTGAGGAGAGGCATCAGTTCTGACAGATGCAAGGACACACTGCATGGGGGGAAGCAATTTGTATGCAGTTGTATTTACTGACTACAGCTCTCAGGTTTGAGGTGGTGACTGCTTTTTTGCTGGATTGCTTTCATGACAAAGCTGTGGATTGACTGAGAGCAGCAACACAATCATGCCCCCTTGGAGATCAGTGAGGAAGGTGAGCCCAAGCCCTTGAAGCTGTGACCTTCTGGAGAAAACGCTGAGCTCAGAACCTTGTGCCTGCCTGGCAGGCAGTTGTTTGCCTGTATTCTGCCCCCATCCCATTAAATTACAAAAGAGCTACACCAAAAGCCTGAAGTGATTTTGCAAGGCAAGTTCAGCTTGACATATACGATATATACTCTTGGTAGCTCAGGATTGCCCCTGATTTTTACCACACTTATCCTGAAGAGAAAATTCAATTCCCAAGGCCTTCATTGTACAAAGCAGAAAGATGCTTACTCCAGTTTTAGGATATAAATTGATTAGGAGTCTCTTAAAATCAAGTGCTTGACCTGAAATAGCCAAACCTTCTTTATACTCTGCTCTCAAAAGCATTCTCCCATCTAATGCCTTCCACTGTAGCATTGCTGTTCACAGCAATCAGTATTCTGGGGCACAGACTCTTTTCTTTCTTAATGCAAAGCCTTACTTACACTTCGTTTAGTAGGCTGCATGCTAATGAGGACTGTTTGTAACCTTCAATGTCAGTGAGAAGTCCCAGGATAGCTCTCCCTAATTCCTGGCTGGTTGGGTGCACTGCACATGGCACCCTTTAATTGGGGAAAAAACCCAAATGATGCCTTCCCAATATGCAGTTTAACTGAGCTAAATTAACACAATGGGTGTTTCATTTTTCACATGAAGCTGGCATTCCTCAGGGATCTTTTCTGCTGGTCTTTAACAAAGATTCAATGTAGTCATCAACTTTCCTGTACTTCAGAGTCTGGAGGTTGAAAAGCTGAAGCAGCACACACATGGGTACACAGCACTCAGAGTTACACACGGCAGCGATTTGACATGCAGCAGTGCCATATGGCTCAACATGGTCTTTTAATTAAGAGATGTGGCTGCTCTTACTTAGATTACAGTACCACTGTGGTGTGACAGGGGAGATCAGAGTGCCCCTGAATTAGTCACAGCATCTCCAAGGATTTAACCTCTGAGGAGATCGAAATGTCCAGTGCTTTCTGCAAGGTGACATAGAATGGCAAGAAAGACCCAGGAACAGAAACTAACTATTTTCAGGAACCTGTCTGATGTAGCCAAAGGAGGATACTCTGGTTTGTACACAATGCTCTGCACATTTATACACAGCTGAGTACACATTCTTTGACAAAACCTGGTCAGGAAATAGTTAATATTTTCAAAGAAAATTATTGAAATAAGTTAGCGTTCTTCCAAAAGTTCACCTGTACATACATTTCCTCCTGAGAAATGCTGAAGCTTCAGGCTATGTGGATGTGAAACATAACTTAGTATGCACTAGGGAGAGAAATCCTGTATTAGGTTCAGCTCCCGTCTCAACTATGTCTGATTATGTTCCCCAGTTTAAGGATTGTTACTTGATTTGAAAGCCTGTTACGTCTCAGGAAACTTATACATATAACTTGTAGCTGCTTTCATAGTTTAAAAGCTGTCATTTCACCTTCTGCACAAAGAAATGCTTTTCCTGTCTATGTCAAAGTGATCCACACAGCTCTCCCACAGAGTTTTGAAAGCGTCTTCTGGTACAGCAACACAGCTTTTATTCTGTGAGAGCAATTTGCTCTGCCATTATATTGTCTGCAGGTATGGAGCTGTATTGTTTTACTGTGTTGATCTTGGAAGGAGCTGGAAAGATCATAAACTGGAAAGCAATTGGTTTCCAGCTGAGGCTTTACTTCTTCCTAGCCCACTGTGCTCTCCAGGTGAATCCCTGTGGGATTTTGTTTAAGAGGAAAAGGAAAATGCAGTTGTATCCAGACTGGGGCAAATCCAGTATCACTCCCAATGAAGGGTTACATCCTTCTCTGTTTCTTACTTGTTCCTTCTTCCTGGCTCACATGGTTTATAAGCACACCTCACCCTGTGTCCACATCAGCCACCCACAACTCCCACCACCAGTTCCACATTTCTCTCAATTTACTGAGTTCTCAGAGATACTTCAAAGGCAAACATAGGCTTGAAACATGCATGATGAACACGTGCTGGACAGAAAAAACACCACCTGCAGAAGGGACAGAATCACATAAGTGGTGCCAGCTCACACCTCTGACATCCGAAGCACTTTCTCTTACAGGTACCACCCGTGGCAATGTCACCTCAGTCTATACTCAAGGCTTCCCAGTAACATTCATAAATGGGAAGGAGCACACGAGACCAAGGCCACAGGCTGCAAGAGAAGGGTGAGAGGAAAACTCCTTGCTCAAGAGATGGTGCAGAGCTGCCCAGCAAACAGAGTTGGCACATCTGTGAGCTGCTCGTAGCTTGCAAACACTGAATGAAATGTGTGGAGTTCAGGGGGAATTTCTATGGAGTTCCATGCAGTTACAGAGGCATTCCTCCTTAAATCTAAGGGAGTTAATTAGAATAATATATGTGCTGCTCCAGCATGATGTCCGATGATCATGCTGTGGAGAAAAGAAAGCTTGCTTGAGAGAAAATGCCATTATCTACCCAAAGCAAATACAACTGTGGAAATTGGTGTATACTTTTTCAGAGATGTTACAATGATCAGTCACAAAGAGCGTGGATCAGATCCACAATACAGTGCACACAGTCAGCTGTTCAGCATGTTGCCCCGTTGCTAAGTATGAAGCCAGAAAATAAGTAGGCAGGTCAGTTCCCGCCTCATTAACACAGTGGGAGGGGGAAGGTCTGAAAAATAAGATTGTGAAAAGAGCCATGAAAGCTTGTTGGGAGCTAAACAATACTCAAGACCCAGCTATGATTCTCTTCCTTTACCTTATTTCTTTTTGTCACTTTCAATGGCTTTATTTTCAGTTGTTCCTAACTGCTGGTGGTTTCTACTTCTCCTAACCTTAAAGAATCACAAAGCACGGAAACAATTTTCTCATTTACTTGAGCTACAGGAGCTTTTTTTTCATCCTCTTATTGAAAAGTAGGAATTATCTCAGGGTATCAACCTTTTGTACTACTGTAAAAACTTACCTGTGTGAAAGTGGGTGTGCTGAGGGTTCAGGTGGGGCAGGAGGATTCAGTCGGAGCACTGCCAGCACTCAACCTAAGCTATATTGTTTTTTATCATACTGCAAAGAGATTTGCACCCTTGCAGCCACCATGTCTCTTGGGATTGATGTCTTAGGAGATATTCGTCAAGGGTTTTCATAAAACCACCATCCTCCAGCCCCAGTGAAGTGTGGCTAAATGTGGTTATGTTAAGGTGGGGGTTTTTGTTGTTTTCTTTTCCTTTCCCTTATGCATTAATTTTTTAAAAAACCTTCAATAAAAAAAGCTTTAAACAGAAGGCTAAATATGTGGAAGGAAAGGTAGTCAAAATGTTTGATAAAAGAGAGAAGAAAGAAAATGGAAATTAAAAATGAAGAAGTCTCTGTTTCATTCA
This sequence comes from Daphoenositta chrysoptera, assembly GCA_013397915.1. NCBI lineage: Eukaryota > Metazoa > Chordata > Aves > Passeriformes > Daphoenositta > Daphoenositta chrysoptera. Next base: position 169,813 of record VZRO01000502.1, read on the forward strand.
TAATTTGAGCAGAATTGTTGTCTCCTAGAGATTCATCTATGGCTGGTTTTTGTTGTTGGGTTAGGGGCAGAATTTAGTACGTGTTGCTTAGATTTTTTTTATTTTTCTAATACAAAAGCAAAAGAAAAGGATTCTGCTCCTCCCTTATATTCACACCATGACCTCTAAATGAAAAGTACTGTGTTGGAAGTCAAAGGCTTTTCAGGAGGACACCCCATTTACGCTGCAAACCTTACATAACCTGCTATGCCAGAGTTAACAATTATACCATGACAAATGAGACAGCAGGTATGTGGTTGCTTGCCTGGGTATGCATCAACAAACACACTGAAAAGTCGTGCAAAAAATCTACTTGCAAAATCCAGGTTAAATCATGGAAGGCAGGCCTGGGCTAGAAGACAGAGGTAGCCCGGTCTCACTCAAGTAGTCCCTTACAGTCTATGAAAACCCTCCTGAAGGGATGCTGACTGGCCTGACAGACCTGCTTGATACAACTTGAGCAAGTTTCTTCCCACCTGTTTCCAATGAACCTTCTGAAATGACATGTTGCAATTTCTCAATGGTATTTCAACTTGAAGTAAAGTTTTGCTTGGACAGAACCCAATTCATGTTTTTCAAAGGCAACACCTATAAAGCCACCTTTGTGTCACATGGTGTTGGCAAGGGGCTGGGGGCCACTAAAGGACTGCAAGGGCAAAAGAGGTCTGTATATCGGAGCATGGAAAAAGACAGACATGATTAGGTGTCACTCCACTGATCTTAATCTTAAAAGGAAGGGCAGACTTTTAATTTATTAAAAAAAGTTTGTTGATAGCTGAAAGAATTTAGTGTTTGGGCTTGGAAGCTGTAGTGCATACATCTCCATGAAATTAAATGCCAATAAAGACACCTAAACATCTCTACAGGCAGACTACTGTAAACTGTTCTGCAAAGTTCCCCACAAAGACCTAGAGAGTGTCTTACAAACCACCCTGAAAATAAAAGAGCAGCTGTGACTTCCTTGTACATGCCTGGAAGGCTCAGCTGCACCACCACCCACCAAGGAGCTGGTTGTGCTGATACTGCTTTTTGTGTGCACAAGGTAGGGACCTGGACACCCACCCAAAGATAAACTGCTCTACCCAGCCCCAGGGTCCTGCCCCACTTGTGCCCAGCCTGGCCATTCCCTCCCTCTGGGGCTGTGCTGGCAGCTGGATTTGCTGCCCTCCTTGCCCACAAGTCTTTGTGGGACCTTCACTTCCCCCCAGCACGATGGCAGCCCACCACAAGGCTTACAGCTTGCGGTGAGGTAAAAATAGCATTCCAGGAGGTGAACACAGCAAAGCCTCAGCCTTCCTGTGCTGTACCCTCTTTTGATTATTCACTTTCCTCTCCTATATAGTTATAATGACAGCCTGTCACATGCCTTTTTTTTTGCTTGGTTTTGGTAGATAGACGTTTAAAGAAAGGGTTTTCACTGTAGTTTCAGGTGAGAAAAAATGCCATTTTTTCTCAATATTTTATCTTTAATCACAACAAGAAGAATGATTCTGTAATAATTTCAAATCCCACTGTGATTAAAACAGTGATAAAATGGTACAAATGATGCTTTTATTTTTTTAAAACATGAGACTGTTCTTTACCAAGGAAGATGGAAACAGCACCAAAATTTCCTAAGTAATGATGCTCCTCTCCTTTGAACAGCCTTTATTTGCACCTGGGAGTGTAAAACTCATTTCAGACAAACATTGCCCTTCAACATATGACCCTCTGAGGGGCTGGTACAGCACTGAGTGTAACAAGGTGCTGCTTTTCAGTTAGGAACTTTAGATGCTTGTTGAAAGTAACTGTTAATAAACCCACTAATACCAATTTTGGCAATTTTCAGTCACCACCCAATTTCACACATGGTGTCCTAAACGGTATGGCAAATCATGTAATCTTATAAAACCTTTATCTCCAGTAATCAGTCCCCATGTTTTTGTCAGTGGGACCTGTCCAAGGGGTCTGAAAAGCTCTCTCCTCTCACCAGGGGTCTGAAAAGCTTTCTCCTCTCACCAAGGGAAAGAATTACAGCTGTTTGTGTAAATCAGTGGTGTTTGGTTGAATAAAAACCCCACGTGTAACTCACCTGTTTGCTGAATATGAGAGACTGTTAAGATCTGTAAATTAACAGGGGTAAATTGCCTTTACCTGAATTAATTCTCAGCTACACTAATAGGTTAAATAGTTTAACAAGGTCCTAAGTCTGCATGACAGCTTTAATTTAGTGCGTAACTTTCCCTCTGTGCTGAAGTAGTTTTGAGGTCAGTTGTATTAAACAAATGCTAGCCTAAAGACAGAGTTAAGCTGTGCAAATAGTTCCCTGAACTGGGAAGCACGTAACCAGCAGATAACTCAGTTACGCTTAAACTTTTTATAGATGTTATTTCTTTCATCTTCTGGGCTTTGGAAATTAAACTCCCCACTGTAGCAATCACAGTGACATATGTGCAGCCCCCATTAGGAGGAAATATTTTCTGAGCTGGGATCTGAGATTGAACTCGCATAAATAAAGGCTTAGACATTTTTTATCGCCTACTAATACACGTGCAGGAACATTGTTTTTAAGATTTTTTTTCCCCCCTTTCTTCAGAATATGTTATTTCTAAGGGAAAGTTGAATTAGGTTTCTTGTCTTTGGCTTTTCTGTTTTCCCTTCAGCTCTATATTGTCGTACCTTGCCAGCTAATTTCACTTTCCTTGTGAATAGCATACCCTACCATTTAGGTAAAAATGGTTTTCAGAAAAAATATGTCCTATGAGATGTTATGACATTTTGTGAAACAACATAATGCAATGTGACTGATGAAGACGGATATGCCCCATAAAGCTGAGAGATTCAGATATGTAGTTTCCCCCCCAAAAAAATCATTTCATAAAGCAGTTTTGTTTAAAATATCACTTTGAAATCCATTTAAACTCCTTCAAATAGATAGAAAATTTATTTAAACTTTTATATAAAAGGGTTTTTACCTGAACGCTTAGAGATGTTCTACGTTCAATGCTTTTTACACCTCAGTATGAAGGGAAAAAAAAAATATACAGTATATAAGAAAGCACCTAGCTAATGTTTCCTTCTTTACTCCCATCCCTGAAGGAAGAGAAATGCTTTAGTGGGATCAATAGTTATAAATCATTACAAGTTACTTGAGGTTTTATTTCATCTACTTTTATTATAATGTCCATGCCATCTGCTGTACATATTGAGCTTATTACACTAATTCATTTTGCAAGTGCCAACCTCTGAGTGAGAGGTGTCAGAGGGCAATTGATTAAGGGATATTTGTTCTGTTACAGCTTTTTCTTTAATTTCTCTCTGTAAGGATTTCAGGTTGAGCAAGTGAGCTGACATGATAATGGGACCTTGGGTCTGGAGATAAATGAGACATCTGATTTTGTGCATTCATAAATATCAGAACATCTTTTAACCTGGTGGTGCTGGGAGGGGCAGTGGGTGTCAGCTATGGGTTAGTACAAGGCTAAACGCGTGAGGTTGTTTCTCTTCTTAAAAGCTGAAAGAGAATGGATGCTTGGCACAAAAATGATAGCTCAGTCTAGGAATCTACCTCCCATCCACCCTTATTATCTCTAGTTAAATGGATTTTGTGTGATGGCCTAGGACAAAGAGGACAAAGAGGAAAAGTGGAACAAAGAAAAACTCGAAAGGTTCTGTGTTACAGCATGAGGTACCAGTTCTGTAGTGAGCGAGTATTCGCACGGCGTGGAGTACGTGTTTCTCTTCCTCTAATTAAGCATTGTTTGGTTCTAAACTTTTTAGCCCTAAAGTGCATGGCCTCAAATTCTTGCTTTCCATGCTTGCAATACACCAACGTTAAGATAGAAGGGTTACAGGTGCTTGGAAAAAATCCATCACATTTTCTCCATCAGTTCATCTCCACAGTGTCAAGAACAAGTGAACAGACATGTGATCAGTGTTAGACTTGCACATGTGATCAGTGTTAGACTTGCTTTGTTACCTTAGAGCAATTAGTCCAAGTATGAGAGTAGTCTGAGTATATGAAAACTAATGCAAAATTTACTACTGCAACTTGATCTTCATCATATTTTGATCTATTTATAATGAACTTGTCCATCATGTCTGAGGTCCTGACACTATACATACAGCTGTATGTATATTTACACACTTGAGCAGTTCCACTGAATTCAATAGAAAACCATGAAAATCTTATTGAGGGGATAATGGTGCTTTATCCTTTAAATGTAGACAGCCATGCATGAATATGTCAGTCTGAGATCCTCTATAAAGGTCAGGGCAGCATTTTAGCACAAGCTTCCTCATCCTCACCAAACTGGACAACACAATACAGCTGAGTTCAATCACTTTGAGCTGTGGCCCTGCATTTTCTGCATGTGTTTTTGAAGGCTTGGATTTCTGCCACATGCTATTAGTAGCTCTCAAGTACAACTTATATCTAGCTTGTGGCCCCTTTAAGTTCCAGCTATTGCAGGCTTCAAATGCAAGCCTAGTTGCTGTCAAATTGCCCTCTGTGTGTTCTCTCCCGTTTCCATTGTGCCAGCAAAATGCCCAGACAGCCATATTTCACTGGGAGAAAGACTGAACATTTCCATTTATTTAGGTAAAAAAGTCCTTGGATAGTCTTGGTTTTATGTAAAGTTTTATTTTAGCCAAAGACTACCTCAAACACCAATTCTGCTGATTCTCAAGCACATTACACTGAAGTCAAAAGGCACGCCCTGAAAAGTCTAAGTTAAACTTACTATCAGTGGTACCTCCCAGATTCTTACAGAATCTGAGGCTGAGAGCTTTACTCTTATAATACCTCCAAATACCTTGAAGCTGCAGTGAGTATATTCTGGTTTTGTTCATGAAGAAATGCAACATGACACCACCCAGCCTGGTTGTGCATCTAGTTTCCTCAGTTCACAGGCTCCTGTTTTCCCTGTTATTAGGCACTTTACAGCTCCAGTGCTAATTGCACAAATCGATTCATTTACAGCAGCACAACAGAAAACAGGGCAACAATGGAGACAAAAAGATTGCAGTAAGGCATTGCAACAGTGTACTGATACATGCTGAATAGAAGTGCCAGCTGTTTCTTCTAAAAAGAGGTGACTGAAAAAGAAAATCCCAACAAGGACTTCGTGAGTTCAGCTACATTTTGGTGTCTGCAGGGAAGAAAACAGCTGAAAGGATTACTGAGAACTTCCCACCTACTAGGTCATGCCACCGTCCTGTGTAGAGATATGGGGTGCTGTTATTGCTACTGCAGTTTGTACAAAGTGGGATTTACTGTCACATTAAGAACAAAAACTTTCTTTCCTGTCTTCGACAGAGCTGAGTTTTTCTTTCTGTACTCATATCTCTCCAGTGAGATTTCTCTGCAGCTTACTAAACCTACAGCACTAAATCGGCAGCACTAAGAGCACAACTGAGTCAGAAGTTTTGACTGCTGGGTAACTCTTCTGCTGGAGAGTAAACAAACTCCTTTATAAAATGCAGTCTCAGGAGAGTTCTTCTCCAATTGGCACAAACTGTGAAGCATATCCTTTTCTTGCAACACAGGGTGAAAAAGTAATACCCTTTTGCTCTAATCTCCCCTGCAGCAATCTAATGTATTCTTACTGGCACAGGCAAAGCCACTGGCTACCAGCTGGATCTATGTTGAAGGTCCGCAGCACCTGTGTAGAGATGATGAATGCAGGCCACATGGGAGACACACCATTTCCTCTGGCAGTCTCCACAAAGGAGATCCCACAAGGAGTTTAAAGCCATCTTCCTCTGGCTGGAACTAGGGATGTGTGTAACTTTGTCACCATCATGTTCCCTGCCGCTTGTGCAGCTGCCCACTGCAGAGCCCTTGTCTCTTGTGTAGCCTCCTGGACAGGCCTATGGTGCTCACCTTGACTGACACAGATAAATCTTTCTCAGTGTCTAAAACTCTGATCTAAAGCTTCATCTCATGGGTCAACTTCTAGAGCTGAAAAGGATTGCGTAGGACAGAGACAAATATTTGAAAGTCTCAGCCCAGGGGTTTCAGTAATTTAATATGGACAAATAAAGCATAGAAAAAATGATTATCAGGAGCATTTTAGCGATTAGCACCTCACATATTGAAAGAATTACAGAGTCTAAATATTGCAGCATGAACATCTCGCTTGTCTATGAACATGGGTAATACTGCAAACCACATAGGAGTTAGATTTTAGATGGCTGGGATGCACAGTTAGCTTAAAGAGCCATGGTCATTATTTTCAGACACGGCTGATTAATTTGCTTTACCAAGACTGAAATGTAACATAATGTATATAATGCAATTAGAATGCTGTGTCTCTATTAATGCTGTAGGCAAAATGCAGAGATCATCTTCTGGGAAGCAGTAGGAGTGTAATAATTATTTACACCTTTATCCTGTGCTGGGAGTTTGTGGACTACAACCTGGAAGTTTGAGCATTTGAGAGGCTTGTGCACTAATCATTGCATTATTGATTTTCCCTCAAATTCCACACCTGAATGTGTCTTGCTCGGTTTACATGACAGCCTAGAGTGGAACAGGTCATGACTATATGCTGAGGAGCTCAAAAAAAGAAGACAAACAAGCAACAGTTGGGTGCCACATCTGGAAAGCAATTGAAAATTAGATTTTCTTCCATATGAGTTTATCTTCTCCCAGAGGAATGGCATGCAAGGCAGCCAAGAAGCACGATGCAAAGGGAGCTGTTTCTGCTCCGGGTTCATCCAAAACATGATAATTATATTGTATGTAGCTCAGAAAAGTCATTCTTTCAGCACCCCTCTACCAAGACCACAAGGTTAACTTCTCATCTTGGCTATGGGCTCTAGCAACAGACACAATATTTATTTTTCTGCAGACTAGTATCTAGATGTTGTAAGTTCCAGATTAGGGTTAAAATTTTGGCCTTATTCTAGTCCTGTACATTGCATGGAAAAAGTAATATTAAAAAATACAACAACAGAAACCCCAACTCAACCCTCCCAAAAAGCCTCCCCAACGAAAAAGCCCTCCAGACAGAGCTTGTTCATAGTTCTCTTTAATAAATTGCATGAGTCTTGTTTTCTTCTTTCAACAGCTTAATTCTCCTTGTTAGTTTCTCTTTTACCAAGGGGCAAGCATGAAGAACCATATTGGGAGGTGGGGTGTCAAAGCATGTCAGCTTGCCAATGGATATGTTAAACAAGAACCAACAGTATAAGGATTAAAAAAGGTCAGATTTGGAAAGCACCCTGCAGACAAATGAAGTAAATCAGCTGAAGAGACTTAACTGTTGTCTAATTGCAGTAGCTATTTATAGGATTGAATATAAGGTTTTCTTTCTCATGCTTAGCAAATTACAAGTAATGGATCTCTAAAACTTAAGCTCTGTTTTATTTTTTGGAACAGTGATGGAGAACTGATTAGTGTGTGCTTACACAGAAATGCATAAAATAATCTCATTATAGTAATGCATGTGCTGTGACTGAGGGGTGATTTCTGCCCAGACTGTGTCCTGTGTTTCACTGTAACTGATCATTTAATAAACAAACAGGAAATAGTGCAAACAAGCAGCAGTGAAGCAGGCATTCATTCATCTACTAAGAACTTATAAATGGGTACGTGAACACCCTTATTCTAGAGGGATTTTCTAAAGGAGAAATAGAGAACCTCAGTCTCCATGATCCATTCCATCCTTGACTCCTTTCTCTATTAAAGCCCAGAAATATCTGGTATCATGATAAAGTTTTCAATAATTGACACAAATGTGTTTGCGTCCTGCACCGTTTCAGTTAATGGAGAGCTCCAGGGAGCCAAGATTTTGCTTGTTGTGTATTCATTTATTATTCATTTAAAGAACGTGGCCATTTGCCAGTAGGAACTGAAATGAAATCACCACCTTCACGCAGGCAATCCAACAACCCTCCAGTTGCAGTGACATTCAGTTACTAATGGGTTAGTTCAGTTTTAATCCGCTGCCTAGAGATGAATAACATTAATTATTGTAATTGGTAGTGACAGTAATGGGTGCAACATTTCCAGGGCTAATTTACTCTACTTTTGTATCATGCTAATGTGGCCATTCTGCTTCAGTACCCGAGATAACTAAAACCAGTTCAAATGTCTGTCTACTGTACAAAGTGGTGTAGTGCCTGCACGTCCTGAGACTTGCAATGCATGGGATGGCACAGAGCTGCTGTGCTTAGGCAATCGATGGGACAAAATGGTACTGTAGCATCATGAAATATTCCATGTGTACCTATCACACACTGGCAGGAAATGTCCGGTCTGGCAGCTGAGCCAAGAAAAAATTATTGGTTTGATTAAACAATAATAATAAAGAACCCATTTACAACAGGTGAAAACAGGAACCAGATTAAAGTAGGTAATTTTATTATTATTTTGCACTTTACAGATTCAGAGCAATGATCTGACCCAAGGTTTCTTACTTCTCAAGTAAGTCTCTCAAGTGCTAAGTTATTAGTGCACACTGAGGCTGGCCTCCCTCAGGCTGGTTTGCTCAAACTGCTCCACTTTGAATAGAATACTTAAATATTTGGTGAGGGAACACAAATGGTTCTGCAGCTGCTGGTCAGAATGCTAAAATATCAGACACCCAGTTTTTTATCCAAAATGGAATAACACCAGCTGGAAGGACTGAGAACGGCTCTCCATCCCCAGCCTTTTGAACAGGGTGTAAATCTAAGCCTTGGGACACATTACCAGAAAAAGACGTGCTGGGCCATTAAGGTGCCCTCGAGCAGAGAGGGACTTAATCTGTGCCTACATCCTACAAGGTAAATGTCCTAAACAGAGAGTTACTGAATAAAACTGGGACTTGATGGCTCTAGGAAAGTGCTGAAATCTGAACTGATTTTTGGTACCTTTTGCCAATAGTTGAAAATTTAAAACACAGTTGAGAAGAAATTTGTGTCTCCTTGAAAGAGTTCAGAAAAAAATTAATGCATAAAATAAAATCTAACTAAATGTATGGGCGCACATATATGCACACATATGCAATTAGAAACCTGTAGGTATGAGCAGAAAAGACTGTCAGAGAAGCAAAACAGAGGTAAAACAATCCCAGCTATTTTCCCCAAGTAGGATATGCCATCTCAAATATTAGAAGATGCTTCCACACACAAAATTGAATTTAAGTCTGTTCTCATGAGGTACGTTAAATTACATTATGAAAGAAAAAATGCAAGGTCATGAAACAAACAATCAAAAATACTTTCATAGTTAGTCTGACTGCTTCCAAAAAGGCTTTTATGAAAACAAATCAGCATCAGAATTACATCAAATTCTTTATCAGTTTTTCAAACTTCTGACTTTTTTTACGGCTTTTTTACTTCAATCTGAAGAAAATTGATACCATTTAAAAAGGCATCCTATTTGAAAATACATATATTCATTCACAGGGTAAGTTGAATTTCTGACTTACAGAGAATATATGAAAGACTGCACAGTTCCTACCCAAACCAAGCATGCCTCACACCTGAAGACTATTGGCATTCTCAGTGAAAGACAGCAGTGCATGGGACAGGAGTCTGGGTAGACAAAGTGGTTAAGCTGAGGGGCAGATCCCTCCACCTGCTGATGACCCAGGAGGGGCAGGCAGAGGATTGGAGGTGACGATTTGGGTTACCAGGCCCAGCTCACAGCTGGCACATATCTCTGTGCCATGTCAGTACCCTGTCTCAAAAGCAGCTGAGCTCCAGCGAGGTCCCTCTGGTTGCTCCAGAGTCTCCCTCTTCTCATGCTCAGAAACTTTCCTCTCTTACACAGCCAAATATTATTCATTGCCTGTTTAGACCCATTTGTTGCTGTGCCAACATTGTCCTTCGATTTAAATTGCTCTCCTCCCTCCCTGGTGTTTACCCTCATAATGGATTTATAGATAGCAATCAGATCCCATCTCAGCTTTCATTTTCCTAGGCTAAACGTGCCAAGCTTTTCCCAGTTTGCTCTCATAAGATAGGACTCTATTCCCCCTGTTCTCCTCACACTCCTCCTCTACACCTGTTGCTGTGTCAGTTGCTGTCTTATGGTAAGAAGAGACACCCAATTGATGACTGAGGTCCCCTCTCCTCTAGGCACCACGCCCACAAGAAGTAGGGATGAAGGTCCTCATCCCAGGGAGTAGTGGGGGAGAAGGCTGCATTCCAGGGAGCTGTGCCCAGCAGGTTCAGGTGGTGTTACCTGCCCCAGCCCTGCTGCCCACTGACCCACTTGTGGGAGCCCTGAAGGTGGAGAATATTTCCCTGCCTGTTTTGAAGGGTTCTACCCCCCTGGACAACACTGTATTTGACCTTTATCCATGGAAAAAACTGCCAACTCTTTGGGAAGAACTAGAATCTACTTCAGTGAGAACTAAATAATAGAGTATTATGTAAGGTTATCACAGGGTGAAAAATTTAAAGGTTTTGGGTTTATTAATGTAGTAAATAGATAAAAAGCAAAAACTCCAAAAGGGAGGATTGTTATTGTTTCTAGGCTTTCTTCTTCTTCTTCTAGTATGCCATATTTGCAGTAGTAGGCTCCTGAAAATTATTGGATGAAAAATTCCGCAGTTCCTGTATACATGACTAAAGCGTTTGTTTAACATTGGTAGAAAAGTGAAAATATATTTTGTTTTAGGCTTTAATTGGATGATTTACGTTTAAGAAGACCGTGTTATCTTGATAAGCAAGCATTCTCAGCATTTTACAGGCATTCTTCTGCACTTCTCTATTGTGTGCTGTGTCTGGGTCACTCTAGTGACCTTACTTCTCTGAAAAGACTTAATAAACTCTCTTGAAGCAGAGAGTGCTGAAAGTTTCTTTAAAATTGCTCCCCCATTAGGGGGAAAAACCTAGCTAAGAGACACAGCTAAGCCAGGGAAGCAGGAGTCAACACCACTCGTGTGTGTCTATGGGTTAGCCTGCAGCTGCACTTCGTGGGACAATTATTATGGGATGCGCCTGAGCCATTCATCACAGGATAAAATGACCCGCACTACTTCAGCCCCAGAGCAATGAGATGGATGCTCCTTGGGAATAACTAAATTAAAAGGATGCATTAATAGGGCTACTGCTCACATTTTCTGACAACATACTTCCTTTGTACTATTTATAAATCTTACATGAAGAATTATTTTCCAGATTCTCATCTGGCATACATTGATGAAGCTTCATTAGCTACCATGAAGCCTATCACTGCACCAGCCAATCAGTAGACTATTTATTAATTAAGTTGTAGAACATGCCTTTGAAGGGGACTTTTTTACCCTCTACATAATCCTTCCAACCATATTTCTTCTTCACTTTCCTATGGAAAAAATATACTCTTCAGATTGTTGCCAAAACCTTCATGATTCACTATATTGAAATAAATCTAACTTTCTGGAATTTATAGGCAGGGACGCTAAGCTGAGTCTGATTAATCTAAGATTTGAAGGGCTGCAGCCCAGCTATAACTTTCAGTAAGGAGCTGTAATTACAGGTTAAGTATGGCAAATCCAGAGTGCTCAACATTGCTGTATTGATTACTTTAAACCATTAAATATGGAAGTTCAAATTCATGCACAAAGGCAACATTTTTGAAATCCTAGCAATTTAGGAGGTTATGTTTCTGAATGTGGCATGGATGGGAGAACACTTGTCTAACTAATGGCTTCTTTTTCCTGGAGAAACTCAACATCAGGATGCACAACCAGGACTTTAATTTTATTTTAAGAAGCATAATGTTTTTTTGAACTTCCTCCACTGTTTTTTAGTCATATTCTGACAAAGGCAGAGAATTATGAGGGGAAGACAGGGTAAAAAACCTCTCACCACAGCCACGAACCTGGTGATGTTCCCGGTTGCCATTCTACTCAACGTTATGATTGGACTGTCAAAAAATCAAGGACTCAAGGACTCAAAAATCAATTCAATAATTCTCTTTTCTGTGCTTCTCCAGGGGCAGGGAACCTCTCCCTCCCACCATGGAAGCTAAGTAACAGATAGTAGAAGGATCATGATGTGCTGCTGATTAGCTGGGGTCCTAATCACACTGGAGTATGTAATATAAAACGATGTTATTGGTGAGACCTAGAAGTGTTGCTCCTCAAGCTAAATTAGAGCACTCTCAGGATGCTTTCGTCTGCTTTGGCTACTCCCTTCTGTCTCATCTCATGCTGGCAGGACCATGGCTTGCATCAGCTGTATGTGACCTCTCATCCTGAGGAGGGGGATGGCACAGTTTTGAGTTTTCTACCTTAAGGTATAAGGGGAGGCATGTTGGGGAAGGTGGGGTTGTTTTCTGTGCCCATCTGAGCAAAAACGTGACAAAAAATGCCCCAGAGAACTGCGTCAAATGAGCTGATTTCAGCCTTTTTTCTCCTTTAATTCAGTGACGGTTTTGATATTTGTTTAAAAAGATTCTCTAAGATCAGGGTTGTTGTGTCTTTGTGCCTGTAATTGTATTAAAAGTGCCATGCAGCCTTTTCTATAAGCTATAGTATTGGTATTATGTGTCATCTGTGCTGAACACTTATGAGATCTGGTTCATAATTACAGCTTTCTAATATCAAGGAGAACATTTCTCAGACCTACTAATTGTGCTGCCCTTTATGGTCCATCTTATTGATTAAACATCTGTTAGTGTTTTTGCGAAATGAAAATTCACTTGCAATGCAATGTGTCTGGTATATTAAATTCTGTTTAAGTCAGCCCTCACTACAAGTTTGAGATACATGTATTGTATCTCCTTAATTGTATCTTAGTGTTTTTTGTCTCTGCTGTTTGTACTGTTTGCTGGGGAGCAGGAGAGTGTTCTAATGTTTTCTTTACAGCAAAGTCAAATTATATTTCCTTAATTCTTTTGCCACACTTGAACCATCTGAGGTGGACAAATGCTTGGGAACATTGTAAAATAATAAGTTAATACAGACAGTTACTTTTTTTTCCCATGCCACAATCCAATTACACAGTAAATTTTATCTTTTGTGGCAATGTCAGAGAAACTGGTGTATGAAGTGAATAAGGGGAAGAAAAAAAAAACGAGACAAAAAACCCAAAACAAAACAAACGAAAACAAAAAGAAAACACCACCCCCCCCAAAAAAAAACCAACCACAAAAGAAGACTTTTTAATTAGACATTCTTAATTTTGAAGAGTTTCCTTTTCAAGGAGCAAAATAAAAGGATTTTTGAACAAAATCCCTCTGCTCCTACTCTTCATAATTCAAATTAAAATACAAAAATAAAAAAAAGATGCTAGTATGCTGGTAACCTCTGGGAAATTAAAAGAGCAGCTCTTGAAAAGGGATTGCAAAGAAGCAATGCAGAGTCCTTCTCTCTTTCCATTCCATGTGCTTACTAAAATACTAAAATAGTTCTTCACAAAAGAAATACAAAATCTGACACAAATAAAGAGGAGGAGACAGTCTGTTTCGCTGCTGTCCAATGCAATTTCAAATTGACTTATCCTTTCTTTATCTCATTTGCTGACTGATAAAATCTTGACAGTATTAAAAAATAATCTGAGTCCTATTGCATGACTTATTTTCCTTCTGCATATTTTACATATATTGATTGGAGAAATGAAAAAATGCTGATACCCATATGTTGTCACATCAAGAAAATGTGGACCACTTGTTTTCCCAAATCACATTATGTCTGGATGATTTTGCAAAGATCTGTGAGCTGAGCTTGTATTCAGTTTCAAGATGAAATGAACTGACCCAACAAAGAAGGAAAATTAAATTACTTCTACCCATATTTTATCCCTTTGACATTAACTTTCAGTGCCCCTCCTTCCATCTTCTCCTTCAGTCTGACAGTTACAGTACCAACACTGAAATGCCTCCTAGCAAGAAAAATACCCCCTTCATTTTTTCTCTGATCCAGAGCTGCGTGAAGTCAAAGAGAGTCTTTCTGCTGCTTTAAGGAGGTTTGGTCAGGTCCTTTGCCATTTGTGTATGAGACTAGAAACCCTACTGCAGTGTTTTAGAGTCTGACTTGGAGGGTAAGAACAGCCTCTTCAGCTTCAGACAGAAACCCCACTTGGATCAAGGAACAAAAGTGATCAGGGTCTTGAAGCTTTATCTAAATCCAAGCTCAAGAAAACTGCTGGGAAGATATTCACTACTGTTATTGACTGCCAAAAAGCAAAATGAACAAGCCAAGGGAAGACAATGAGAATAACAACAAGAAAAAAAAATCACTCTTGGATTCCCATAACCAACAAAATTAAAAAATAAATGATAGAAAAATTAAGCTACCTGACCCTGAGACTGTCTGCAAACCAAAGCCTTCTTAGACATGATACTGTTCACAGTATTTTCCATTCCCAAAAAATTAGGAAAACTGATTCTTCCTTTAACCCCTATGCCTTTATACCTGTGCAAGGATCTGAACAAACTGGTTCGTACCATAACTTTACTACACAAAAAAGTATAGGAGCAGCATACCAGCTCTAGAAGTTGTTATTTTGACTCAATGGAGAGTAGATAGCACATTATTATCAACACTGGAAGCTTCATCTTTCTTCTGCTGCAAAGCTTTAATCTCATGGTCACTAAGTCAATGATTAAGCATCAGTGACTTCAAAACTGCAGGATCAGAGCCTTGTAGAGCCATTTGTACATCTAAAAATAAAATCAGACACCTAAATATCTTTAAAATAAAGATTGCTTGGGCAAATGCCTCAAGCCCACTCTATGAAGATCATCACCTCAGGATAAGAAAGAAATTCTGTCTCAACTGAACTGATAACCATACTTCCATCAATGAGGATTTCATCCCAGGCCGTTGACCACCACATTCATTGTTTGAGAGTGCCAGCTTGGTGTTTCTCAGAGGTTCCTCTTGCCATTCAGGTTTATGAAGACTCCCACTTCTACCTTGTTTTGCTTTCAAACAGTGCAACCCCCTGAGGCAAAAAAATATGGTCTTCTAACTATCTCTTTCACTGGGTGTCTTATATTGCACCTAGTGAAGACTGAGTGTAGAGGGACTTCTCCAGGGGCAGGAACTGGCTCCATGCTCAGGCAACAGTCAGGGGCAGCTCCCTGTATCTTCTACTATATTATTGATCCTCTGCTTTATGCAATAATGCATCTAGGCACTGATCTGGCGAATTATACTCTGTAGAAATCTAAGACAATGTTTCCGAATAGCTGGGACCAAAGATTTGAAAGGAACCCAACCACATATATATGCATATACATATACACACATGCATACACATATTATAGCATGACGAGCAGCAGGCAGAAAAAATATATATAAATATACAAGGGTAAACTCTTTTGAATCAATTGGATTTTTTATAAAAACTTATTATTTTAGTAAACAGATTTTTTTCCTATTTAAATCTGTGTTATTATTTACAGACAGTGTAAGAATTAGGAAGAACTCGATTTTAATATTGAGTCAGTTCTGACACCAGAAATGTGGAATAGCAAGAAGGACGTGTGAGCATTTCATATGCTTTGTGAAGTGCTCCAGCACATGTTTCTGTATACTCAGAAACTATATTTATTTCTAGTAGCCAGCTGATTTACTGTTGGTTTGACTTGCCCTGCTGAAAAGTTTGTCAAATTTTCCCTTGTGACTTATCTGATGCATAAAGTGTCCAGGGGATGGCTTGTGGCTTAAATGCAACTCCACTGAAAAACTTACAACTACTGTTATGATTAAGTGAACAGCTTTAGCTATAAATATGAATGTTCATAAGTACAGAAGGCATTTAAAATTTGTTTCAGTATAAGGAACTCAAGGACATCCTCACTCCAGCTTTAGGACAACAAAAAAACCAACTGATTTTTTCACTAATGGAAAGCTTCCTGGGTCAAGTCTTGTGGAAAACTACCTTCTTCAGGAAATATCCTATCAAGACAGTGTATGAGAGACAGGGAAAAAAGACAGGAACCGAGGGCTTCATTAAAGGTTTCTGTTGGTCTCAAGGGTAGGAAGCAGAAGAAGTTGGATAAGTGGCCATGATTGTGCTGTGCCTCACTCTATTAGCTTCCTGTGGGCTGTAAAAAAACAGGTGTGATTTTTTTCTTATTGTTAGAAGAGATATCCCCCACAATGTGAGTTAAGTATGACCTGCATTGCTGTCTGTTGGCCCCTGAGTACAAGAAAGTGGCAGCACGGGACATTTCCTGGTGGCTTTAGGGGCAGCTTTCACTCCCCTGCTCGTGCCCTAGCTGCCCATAGGAAAGGCTGGGCATCTGCTGGGGTTTGATTTCCTTCCCTCACAGCTCTCCAGAGCTCCTCGCAGAGTTGCACCAATATGTGCTGCTGTGAATCTCAGCCAAACTCAGCCTGTGGGTCCTTGGCCAGTTTTGGCTGGGCAAAGCCATCTATCTCCTGCAGCTCTGGGAAAGGGTCTGCACAAAGAAGGGTTGAATTGCTTTTCATGGTGGAAGATCTGACATGCCAGAAAAATCTTAAAATTTTGCTACAAAAAGGTTACATGCTTGTTTCATGGTTGTAGAGACAGATTTAACAGACTGAAGACTCCAGCTCTAGACTGGAAATGTAACTCAGGCAGCAAAAATGCATTTTGTAATCCTTTTGTTTGAGAATTCTTGGCTTCTGCTTGTTTTGGGTAGCATGTGCTGGAAACATGATGCACAATACTTAGGTTAAGTCATGCTCAAATTTGTAGAAATTGGATACATTATCTGAAAGAACAGTCACAAAAGAGAATTATCACAGTACAAGTGAGCTTGCATCTGCTCTAACAGGCAGCTCTTGCAGAAGCTGTATTCAAGACACTTCCCTCCACTTCTGAAAGAAATTTCAGTGTATTGGGTAGTGCTCAGCCCTCACCTTTGTATCAGCACAGGTCTCAGAGTAAACCCCTGACTTTCCTTTCTTAGGCTGAGGCCACGTATTGTTGCCTCAGCAAGCAGTTGAGTCTAATTTCACTTTACATCAAGCAGACCAAAAATTCCATTTGAAAGGTGACAGGCCAGTGCATTAAGCAATTGCACCAGTGGTGGGGTTAAAGTGGATAAATTATATAAGACTAGAGCCTGACACTAAAAACCACCAGCTGGATCAAGGACGTTTCTATCCATTCTGGCTCATTAGACTTAGGACAACAAGGTCAGCTATGTTAAATTTAATCACATGCCTTCCTAGAGGGTATGGTAAATGTGTTGGCTAATTTTTCATACCATATCCCAGATAATCTATCACCCACAGCTTGAGAGGTAGCTTGCTTGTGTTTAAAGTATCCACTCTACTTATGGCCAGTTAAGACAAATCTTTATTGTTTTTCAACCAGGACGAGCCAAATTAATCACAAGCATTTACCTCCTTCCTCCCCTATTAAAAACAAAGAGGTTGTAGTTCATGTGTGTTAGCACTCAGCTTGGCATCATCTTTTTAATGGAAAAATAAACTGAGCTGTCTGTTCTAAATCGAACCAAGCAAAATAAATAAGCAAACAAGATTTTTCTTTGCTGTAGGTACAGGGACGGTGTCCGGAATGAAGAAGGATAATTAATTTGAAACTCTGTGGGGAAAACAGTGTCTTTTTGTACTCTGTTTTTAAGGTCCCTAACACAGTGGGGGTCTGTTCTATTACTACAACTTCCATGCACTACAGTAATAATAATAATAATACTGTGAAAGTTATTTTATGTTAAGTCTTCTTGGGTGAACTGCATCTCTCTCCTCCGGAAGGTCCACTGTCCCTAACAGAACAGTGGCATACATGAAGAGAAGAATGTCATGAGCAACATCTGTGCTACTGATGCAGCTCTTGGGATGCATTTTATAATAATTAGGTATAAAAGCTAATGTGATAAAGTGAAGGTAGTAACTTCCTGCCAAACATCGTCCTGGAGAAACTGGTGCAATGGCCCCTTAGAGTACCATTCTGATTTGCTACTGCCAGAACATCATAGCAGTCCAGGATTACATTTGTGTATTTTCCATTTCTTGGAACCACCGTGTTCCCATTTCTACTTGTTTGAAAGTAGCCCTTGTGAGACAGTGTGCTGGTCCTAAACACCAAAGGCCATATAAAAGAGGCCCTACCATGGGAAGCATCCACTGCAGCTGTTGCTGCACATGCTGCCTTGGTAAGAGTATTGGTGATTTAAAGTGAGCCAACTTGTTATCCTGAGAAGTGCTAAGATGGTATTACTTATCATTAATTTAACTGTAAATTGCTATCTAGAATCTGGAGGCAAACATCAGTGCTGGATATCTTTATCTTACTGATTTAAAGGGCTGTATCTGAATCTGCTTCCTTAGAAGCTGGGTCCCTATGGTTCCAACAAACCCAAGAGAAAAGGGAAAGTGTCTTTAGAATAACAATACATAAACCTATACATTATATATGCTTGTGAAAGGGTCAGCTCCCTTGGTGCTGTAGGTAATGCCTCTAAGTTGTTTATTCCCTTTGGAAGCGTTGGAAAGACTGTCTAGTGACTTCTGCAATGGCAGAACATTCCAGATGACACCACACTCTGCTGAAACCTCAGAAGGCTACACTTTTAATGCTAAGTTATGGTTTAGCACCAAATTGCATGCAGGTGGCTTTATCTTCAGATGGTTCTCAGTGGTGTAGTCGGGCATGACCTCATCAGAGATGTACCAGCTATTAAAAAGTCAAGCTTGGTTATCAAGAATAGTATCTGAGAAACAGTCTATAATTATTACTCTGTAATTAACTGTACATCCTAGATACTCCAGCATAATATCCAGCACTTAGGTAGCTTCTTATGAGTGACAATTTTTCAGTAAGTGAGACTTCAAGCCTGAGTAAGCATTGCTCTGCAATTTTCTGAATTATATACACCAGGATGACTGAGTATTACAATGCCCAACATTGTGATTTAGTAGAACTTGACACTCACTTCAGCCCTCTATTTCCATGCTGGTGCATAAAGAAAAACAACATGCTTTAAGATTGGGTGATTATGCCTTTGTACTTGCATCACTTTTTTCCTGTGCAAGTTCCTATACCATGAAGAAAACTGGAGAGATAACTTGACCACAAGGAATAGAGGGAAGTTTAAAAGATACACTTCTCATCATCCATAAACGCAGACATTGGAAGCTGCTTTCTGCTTTCAGTAGAGGAAGGGAGAAGAAATAACATATCCAGTTAAAAGAACAAGGGCCTGTTTAGGCAGCCAGGGCCAGGAAGCCTTTTGATGCAAATCTCTGTTGTATTACCAAAGCCACGGCAACAATGCTGATTTATACCAACAGATGACTATCAGACACGAGTTAGAATTTTTTATCCAGACCATCTGTTACAACGTCTTTATCCTTAAAGTTTCCTGAGGTTCTTTAATGACCAATAGTCAGTGTGTTCACCGGTTTTATGCCTACTCCAAAGCACAACACCCTGCAGGTTTTGTAGAATACAGATACTCCTAATCTCATGTTGAGGTGTTGATTCATTACAGATTTGGCAGAGTATTGATGCATTTCACTGAATAAATTTTCTTTAAGCACTCTAACATTCCCTGGGATATCTACTGTCCAAATACCTATTTTTTAAAAAATCTCTGATCCATTTATGAGTTCTGCAGATGAAGACACATCAATTTTAATTAATGAACAAAAACTCATGCATAAACAACTCAGTTCTGAACACTAAAACTGGATTAAAACTTTGTCTTTAGACCTATTGAAAGGTTGTTGAATGGGTACCATAATTTTATACTACTTGAAGGCGTTTTACTATTCGGGATATTTTCCATGTCAAGTTCTATGACAGATTTGAGCTGATGCACAAGAAAGGTTTGAAGTACACTTAATTTCATATAAAGTGTCATTGTGGCTCTGGGGTATTGTGTCTTCCACACAGCACAACCATAATATCCTGGTTATGGCTCATAAAAGTAGCTATGATGAAGTGGGCAGATAATCTGTCTTTCTCTCCAGAATGTCTGTGTTAATTTGCAAATCTGAGGAACCAGTAAATTACTATAGCATTACTTGCAGGTAATTAGCACACATACCCCTTGTTTATTTTGGGCTGAGGGCACTGAGTTCATAACTACACAAATATTTGTTACTTTACAAATTCTAGTGATCCAGATTAGTCATCAGCTGGTTGGAAATGGAGAGCTGTAAATGCTCTGTCAGCTGATTCGATTCGTTCCATAACAAAACATCTCTGCGATCTGAAGACTTGTTCACGACTCACACAAAATGGATCGATGGTGTCAGTTCACTCATTGGTAGGAATGTGTCCAGATCCACTCTAATGATCCTTATGGTTCATCTGGGGAGTGAATTTCACTCCAGTCTGAAGAGAATCTGTGTGTCTGAAGACATGACACCCCTTTTGTACTCAGTCACTGGCAGCCACTGCACAGCTCTCTTATGGACCTTTTCAATTTTTCTCAAAATCAAACATGTACTATAGATATTTTTAATAGAACAGAGCCAAATCTGGTCTAACAAGACTGTTTAATAAGGCATGGATGGGAGGCACCAGATAATATAATGGGAAGAATGTCCTTTCTCCCCTTTACCTCCCACTTGCGGGATCTGATATGGAGGCTGAGACAAGTAGTTTATGTGCCTTCCATCATTCTGTGCAACCCTCTGAAAATGCATGAATGCTTTTCATGGAAGCTTGGAGAAAATAATTAAGAAGAAAACCATGTCCAAAAGAAAAACCCAGTACAAGGTTGTGTTCAAAGACTTGAGAACACTGGGACAAGCTGCATTACCTGAGGATTGTCATGGTGAATCCAATTGTCTGGTCACTGACACCATGTCTGAATTGGCAACATCTGGTAAACTCATCAACTATCTCAAAAGGGAAGGTTGTGACCCAGCAAACACAAAGGTGCTTCATTTTCTCACACACAGTAGGAGATTTGAGGCATATCAGCAAAGTAGTAAGTCAGTACAACTCCCATTAATGCTTGCCTACTTTTAGAATGAGAATAACTTTCCAGGTCTATCGTTCCACAGCTTTGTATTTAGGACACACCGATCCTCTGGCCTGCAAAGGAAAGAGCCATGTCCTTTGTATCTTACTAATGAATTCTCACTGAGTTTAATGGGGCAGAGCCTTGCTGGTGTTAAATCAACACAGCAAGATGATTCTTTACTAAAGAAAGTGCTCTGACATGTAGGACAATGAGGATCAGTAGGGAGGAGGGGGAAGAAGACAGATAGGGTAACCAAGAGCATAGGAAAAATACCCAAAAAAACTAATTTATATAATTTTTCAGAATATTGACTGGTACATGTTCTTCTTCCTATGTTTTCTTAACTTTCTTGATGCTTTTCAGGGAGACAGAAAGGGAACTAGAAAACACTCCTGCATCCTTTTCTGTATGCAAAGAGCAGTTTTCTGGAAGGCCATTAGGATGGCCCATGGCAGTGTGAGCATCCTGTGTTAATTTAAAAGCTCAGTTGGTGATCTCAAGGCAAACTTAAGGCCACTCCAAATAAAGTGTGAGCATGTGTATTTGTACAGTGAAAAAAGTCAGGGGTTTGCATCAACAGCATTTTGCTTGATAGATCCCGCACAACTGAAGTACTGTGGCCAGTCCCTATTATGCCTTAAATTTCCTTGCTTTCTGTTTTCTTAGGAGATTTTTTTACTTTATGGAATATTATTTTTGAGTTCTAATTTTCAAAGGCCCTCACTGTGAGGAGCTTTTCTCTGCTAACACATTTGTGGGGAGCCTTTGGCTTTTATTTAACATTCCAGCTGGATTTCTGGGGCATCACTTTAAGGGCAGAATCTCCCCTCGAATAATAAATAATCCATTTTGTTCCTTTTAACATTTGTTATATACTTCTTTACTTTCGACCAAGCAGTAACCATCACTGGCTACCTCTGTCAGCAACTCCTGCACTCCCCCACTTCCAAACACAGAAAGTACAAAAAACAGACTTATCTTCAGAGGTGGCAGTGGTGGGGGAGAACAACACAAGAAACGAGGAACGGTCAAGCCTGTTATTGCCAAAACACAAGAATTCAAACCAGTGCTCAATGAAAATAAACAGACCGTTGAAAAAGAAGGTGAAAAGTGAATCAAAGTTCTGCTGCCGCAGGGAAAATAATCTCACCATTTGCTTCATCATCTAAGCCTCTCCTCAGGACAGCACTGAGGCAGGTATGTTCATCCTTACTGAGAACATCTAAACATATGCTTAGAGATCAGCAGGCATGCAACTTAACTAAAGGCATTTCTTTGAACTGCAGCCTTTACGTTGCCTGTTAAAATAAACGTCTTTAAAATTCTTTTATTGCTTAGTCTTTTTTTTTCACTAGTCATCGTAGGAGACAATGCCCCTTTGACAATCCCTCCTATTTTTCGCTTATCCTGGTTACCTGTGGAAAACTCACCTGTGTGCCTGTAGATGTCTAACCTCCCAATGTAATTCCACTGTCTGACTGTGACTTTCCCTTTCTGTGCACCAAGAATCACCCAAGTGCATTTGCTGAAGGGTAAGGGACTGTAAAACAATAGAAAACCACATAAACCAAGCGCAAATACAAGCTCCACCCTCTCTTTATCACTTGCACCCTGTGTAATCACTCACACCGCCACCTCATCAAATGCACAGACTTAACACAGAAACACTGTTCCTGCAAGCTTTGCTCTGAATCACTTTGCAGAGCTGCAAGTGACAAAGTAAGCTATAGGGGTGTGAAAAAACAATAATCATGGTCTATTCCTGTTACCTGCTGCACATTAGTCTTCTTTGGCAGAACCACTCTGATTTGCAGCTGGGTGAGGAAGATGCTGGTTGGAAAAGCAGCAGGTGTGACTGGCAGGCAGGTGGGCACCCCTCTGCAGCTGGCAGTGCAGCCCCCTCTCCAAACCAGTGCAGGAGCAGAAATCTGTGCTCCAAGGATGCCCTTCATTACCTGGAGCTGAAGTAAGAATTTGAGGTGAGTGGGTTAGTGACCCCCAACATGTGCTTCAAGAGCATTGCATTTATTTGCAGAGTGCTAACAGGGTTTGGGCAGATTCACAGGTGTTTTGCTACTCTGTTGTCTTTGCTACTCTCTGTCTCTGTTGTGACTACACAGTCACCCCCTGGTTACAAGTGACACAACTCTGGCAGGTCTGATCAGAGGTTGCCTTTGTGTGACATGGATGGCATAAGTGTGCAGTAGGAAAAGGTGCCATTCTTCCACAATTCCCCTGATATGTCTTGTTTTGCACCTAGAAATTCTGAGGTAAAGCAGATGGAGCCCATTTTTCTGTGGTTTCTGGACATTCAGCAATGTTTGCTAAACATCTGGAAACAGGGGTCTCTCTAAACATGCATATAGGCAGATCAGCTCAGCTCTAAAGGCATATGCAGTCAGAACAACACACCCATGTCCAGTGAGCTGTACCCAGTGGACACAGAAGTTCACTACAAGAGGAGAGTCTTGTAGTTCTCTTCAGGAAAGTCCAGAAAAAACAAGAATATTTAGGCTGTGGCATCAAAGGGCCACTGTGCTTGCAAAGCCTCTGCCAAAACAGTGCAGCAGGGCAGCCACTGCAAGCTGGGAATACTGTGGGAATACTGCTCGTCTTACTCTGGAGAGTCAGGTTCTGGAAGCTTTGCTTCCTGACAGTCTTTCTGCAGCATCCCTTAAGAAAAGATTTCTGCTGCTTTCCTGTCACACTGTAGACAGAAATGTGGTTTATTTGAGATCAGTTGAATTACAGTTTATATTGGCTGTATCAAAATCACTTAAAACATCTCTATGGTAAAGCATCTGTGGGTGCTTGGCCTGAAAACAAAATGAAAAAATGAAAAAAAACCCAAACAACAACAACAAAAAAAACCTACCTGCATCATCAAGCTGGTGTACAAAAATGAAGCCAGGAGGTAAAAAACATTGCTCTTTGGGGCTGATCACAAAAAATGCCAGCATCAAGCATTGTGCTGATGCCCCTGTATCAAACTTGCTCTCAGTGGACACAGACGAAGAACTGCAATTGCTCGGTTGTTCTCAAACTTTGGCTTGTACTACAAGAAAAAATAAAATCTTCATGAAGCATAGGGTATATTTTTATCTGAAAATCCCGCCTCGTAGAACAGCCTCAACTGAAGGAAAATCATAAATACTCTAATTCTGTTTCACCTCATGGAGCCTAAATGCCTTCAAGGAACTATTTGATATTTGTGCCATTTAGCAGAGAAGTGGTGTAAACAAATACTCAGATGAAGATGAAGCAATTTTAAATGAAATGTGTCACTAATCACCACCCCCTGACAAAGTCATTGGAAGTGCAGCCTGTTTTATAAAACCCTACCCAAAATTATTTGAAAATTTCCCACACCCATCCAAAGGCATCTGCCCAGAAGCTGTGGCCAGGATACCCATCTTTGGGCAGGACCTTCAGATCCTCTCCTCAGGGCCAAACATACAGAATTTGAAAAACTAGGATACAGGCAGTGATCTTACTTGGCATAAAATATCAGGTGAGCTGGTCTTTGGAGGCTTTCTTAATTTTTTAATCAGGTTGTTTTTATTTCCCTGTTTTCCCCTTAAATTCTTGCTTTGTTGCTGTCTGAGCTGGAAATCCATAAAGTTTTCTCATCAACACTACATTTCAGAAAGTAACTGTTTCTTCTTTCATGACATAAAGCCTTTAAGTTTTTCCCTGGGAACCATATTTGTAGCAGATACCTTGGCAACAGACAGTGTCTTGGTCTGATCCTTATAAGGCTTTAATCAGAATGATTCTTGAAAACACGGATTAAGCTCCATCTATGCTATAAAGAAACCATTTTTCATTAAGCCATTTTCAACCAAACTGCATTCACGCAGGACACTAAATCATGCAAACAGAATATAAATCACTTAGCAGTTCTATAAATCATGTTGGTCACTGATAAAAAGAAAAAAAAAAAAGAAGGAAAAGATTAAAGTATTCATTTAAAAATGAGCCAAAGGAAAAAAAAAAATAGACTTCCTGCATTTCCACTGCTCAGTGCAGCCACATTTAACTGGGCCAAAACCTATGTAAGACAGAGGATTTTCAAAACTGAGGTGAAAATTGCTAGAAGTGGTCAGGAATTTTTGGACTAAAATTTTCTTTTCCCTTCACATACAATGAAAAAACCCCAGTCATCTGTCAAAACTGAAGCTGATTGATAGGAATGGTTTGATCTCAACAAGTCTCTCAGCTTAAAAAAAGACGCAAAAGGACCATTGAATGATGAAGGATGGCTGTTTTGACATTTTTAAATGTGAAAAGTTTTATTTTCTAATTGAAGGAAACAAGCAAAAACCCCATGTTCCTTTTGTACTAAAAAGAGGCAACTGCTTAGAAAGGTCACAATCAAAATAAACTCTTTGAACATTATTAAAGTAAAATATTTAGCTTGGCCCCATCCTGATTTTATTTTGGAGATTTTCATCCAAGTTTTAAAAGGACCTTTCATCCCTGGTTGGACACAGGAAAAATACTGGAATTGTTGAAAACCCCGACAGGGTGAGGAAGCTCATCCCCATCCGGGTTCAGTAGTTCTCTCTTGTGCCAGTTTCACTGGAAGGGTGCTCAAGGCCATCTGTTTCTTCACTCTAAGATAGCTGAAAAGTAGAAAGAATGTTTTGGCAGGCTTTAATTCTCAAGAGACCAGAGACATGTAGGTAAGACCCCAACCAGAGAAGGTCATATCCTCAGCTTGGTTCAACCAGAGTAGCACGTGTCTGGTCTAGGGGTCAGGCCTTATCTAGACCCTTGGTATACTGGCATAAACATCTCTCTGCTAACAAATCAGTCCCTGTGTCTAAATGCAAACGTGAGCTCTACTGACTGCAGTGCTGCCTGTGTTGGCCACTGCTTTGCTAAGCTGGTGGGGTTTTTTTTCCCATTAATGTACCTTCCGAGTCCATTTTAAAGAAAAAGTAACAAGTCAGCCACTGATTTACCATGGGACCCATTAGCAGCAGGCATTTAAAACTGCAGACCATTTACTCTACCTGCATCAACCAGCCCTGCTGGTATCAATCACCAGAGCATCACAGACATCAGCAGGACTGCGCCGATTTATATGATCTGAGGATCTGCCTTCTTACCTTTACTGAGGTATTTGCAGTAATTCAGTCTTGATTCTGAGAGTGGCTACTTGCAGCTGGACCCCCTTGTAGAGCCCCAGTGAAATAAAATTAGGTGAAGCAATTTCTGAGGCAATTTAAGGCCATTAACATGACTAAAAGTGATTAACATTGTTTGTGTGATTTACTGCCCCGGCTGAGCACTGTTTGGTTGAAAACGACTTAGTCAAAAATGCTTTTACATACAGCTGGGAGAGGACTTAATCCATGCTTTCAAAAACACTGATTTTAGCCAAATATGGAGACACTGTGCACATTACCAAAGTAGTGGCCCAAGGTATTCTGAGGAAGAAACATGTCTCATTTCAGGTCTAGCCCTGAAACCACCCACAGGCTATGATGTAGTGTCAGAGCATTCCTAAGAAACATGCTCCATTTCTGCAATGAAGTTTCATTCTTATGGGAGGCTGTTTGCAATGTAGAAACAGACCCATATCCAACAATCTGTAGGATCACTGCAAGTTATCACAAACTTCCCCCTTCTCTGCCCCAGCGGTCTGCCCTCCTCAGCCTTTCCAAAACGAAGAAACTTACTTTGAAGCATATCTGCATTAATGTCTCCCTACCAAAGAGAGAGAAAATGCCTCAGGTGGCAGAGGCAATATTTGCAATGCTCTCTAATCCAAATACTGTTTTCTGACAGTATCCCTCTGCCACTGTTTCTTAAATAGGTTCAAGAGGGGTGTGCAGAAGAACCCTTGGAAAGCTGCTTCTAATTACTTAGGTTGTGTACCGAGTTAAAAACCATCTCATTCAACAATTCTCTGGCTGAGATTTGTTTGCTCCCACTGCCAGATGCAACTTAGTGGCACCTGCTCACCTTCTGATTTGGAACTGAGCTGGCAACACCTGTTCTGATTTAATTTGATGGAGGTAAATCACTGCAAGTCCCCCAGCATCAAGGATCCATTATCGGTAACTACATTATCTGCCGTGTACTAAACATTTGCTCTGAACACACTTACAGGAAGATAAGCAAAATAATAGGAAGCATCTCAGGAAGCAGTTGCCAATCTAAATTTTTTCCCTTTCTATGAGCACCTAGCTGTGTGGGTAGGAGGGAGGAAAAGTGAGTTTACTATCAGGCTTTTGAAAGTTTTAGATGAATGCAGATAATAAAACTGAATTAATAGAGGAGGATGTACAGATCTGCTCAAGAGGACATCTGCAGGAGGTGGAGGACTTATTTTGGACTGCAAGAAAAGAAATATACTTAACAGTTGCAGTTGTAAGAGAGAGCTGATGTGGTTTGCAAAGGGAGATATCCAGCCAGAGCTGCATAAGTGGGAACAGGAAGTGGTTTCATTGGGCTGTGGGGCGCACAGCCATGCAGCTCACTGCTTTTGCATCGGTGGGTTTCAGGACCATTGTGATCCCCTGGCTGCTGCCGGGATTCTTGCTGGAATTTGAAGAATTCATAAAATACAACGAGGGAAATAAACCCCCTTTTGGCAGAGTGGAAAAAGAGATCCAAAAAGTCTGCTGAAAGGAAATGCAGATTGCGTGTGAGGAGCACAGGCACAGCTTTAGAAGAGATTTCCTTTTTGAGTTTCCCAAAGTCTGTAACAATGCACTGACAACACATTAGCAATCAGAGTGGGGATTGCCTTCTCCTAACGAAGCATTTTCCAGGCAGTAAGTACTCAGTGCATTGCTGCTTTTCCCTCTTCCTCACATCTCCCAGCCCCAGGAATGCTCAAGTCCCTTCCAGAGCCAAGTACATCGCAGTTCCTGTCTTAACCTGTTCGCCGGCAAACCCTGCCACATATTCTGCTTCAAACCCCAACCCAAGACCAAACAACTGACCTCAGAAGTGCAAAGTAGAGGTGCTGTCAGAGACATGACTCTCTGGGAAGCTCAGAACAGCATCCACAGGCATGCTGCACTGCTGGCCCTTAGCAAAATCCCTAGGCATTAATTTCACTCCTGTTTCTACAGCAGCCTTCATCTGCATCTGGACATAATAGCAGACAGTGATGTTTTCCTTGTTGTTTACTACTTCCCATTTGACTCGGCTACCACCCTCTTCTTTTTTTTTTTCTTCTTTTCAGCTCAATTTTGCAAAGCTCAACAGTGAAATTCCAGATAAACATAGTTGGCATAAGGGGAGGACTACCTCGGAGGCATTAAGAGACAGCAAAAGCCTGCATCAGCTTTTGCACAGGCACAGCAGCTGACATATGGCACAATGCAACAAGCAACCAGACCCAGAGCTATCTGGCAGTGACCTACACATCTGCTGGCGTAGGAACCGAGGCCTTGGGGCACAGTTCAAACCCAGCTAGTGTGAACGAGAAAAAGCAAATTCCCCATTCCTTCTTATGGTACGTCCATCTGTTGCACAGCTTATTACTGGGAATGGCGTCATAAGTATTACAACACCCTGTGTTATAAAACAGAACTCCAAAATTACATTGCGGGGTTTTTCTAATGCTGGATTAAATTTAATTAGTGTTCAAATGAAAAAGGTTTTGGTTTTTTATTTTATTTTATTAGAATTTCCTCCTAATTAGTAGTCTGAAGGTTCATTCTGGGGTTTCACAAAAGTTGCACTTGAACACTTTGTTGTATGTTTCTAGAAAAAAATGTTGCTTAAACAAAACCTTACCCTGAGAAACAACAGACTGAAACAGTGGGTTTTGGAAGTAGAGTGGGGAGTGGGGAGTAGAAAGGCAAATTTTAGTTGTAAAAGAATGAAGACTAGGATTTAGCAGTGGCCTGAAGGATAAAAAGAGGGGAAAAATCAAGGTATTACACCTGGTGAGCATGGAAGAGGATTATAAGGAACATGTTTTTTGCCACAATGAAGTGACTGGCAACAGTACCTGGAAAGGCAGACACTGGGGAGGGAGGCAGATGTGGGAAAGTAATTTGAAATGCATTGCCATAGAGGTCACCAGTGCTAGGATAACACGGAGTGGGTGAGGGTGAAGGGCTGTTGAGATTCCAGCGGAGAACAAGAGGTAAGGTCTGCCACTGAAGAGGAGGGATGGAGAGGAGGATAGGCATATTGTGGGAAAAGGCTGTAGGAGGACAAAGATTTGTGCAGAAAAATGTATCTGTCAATACTGAAAGTGGTAAAGAAGTTCAAGGATGAAATAACCCAAACATGTTGACCTCAGAGCACAAACACATGAAGGGAGCTGCTTGGTGCCTGGCTCATATCACCAGGAGATGTAATTCAGTCACGAGTTTGTCATCACAAAAGGGCTGATACTGCAACATATATTTTCCAGTTATTACTCATGATTGAATGACAAGTAACACTTCCCTCCCATGCTGAAAGAAGCTGAAACCAGTAGTCAGGGGAGGAGACTCCATCCTCCTCTGAAATTGTAGTTCTCTTTCTCACACAATTTGGAGCTGACTGGCTTGTGTTTTTTCCACAGTG
The DNA here is from genome assembly GCA_013397915.1 of Daphoenositta chrysoptera. Taxonomy (NCBI): domain Eukaryota; kingdom Metazoa; phylum Chordata; class Aves; order Passeriformes; genus Daphoenositta; species Daphoenositta chrysoptera. Next base: position 199,241 of record VZRO01000502.1, read on the forward strand.
GCTCGGGGTTTGTTTTTTTCCCTTTTCTGCTTTATTTGGAAATAAAGGCCGCTGACTTTGGCAGCATGCCTTGAGCAGGTTCCTCTTTTCTCTGGAGGTCTTGCACTATTTCTCTGAGACACAAACCCGATTCATACTGGGAAGCACATACTAACTCAAAACAGGATTACATAGCAGCTGAGAATTCCCTTGTGACAGGACAACAATGATGCAAGTGGAGGAAGCCACCAGGAAATTCACAGGGTAAGTCCTAGAAGCAGAGTGAAGTAAGGGGAGTTGCTACTTTCAAAAGCATAAAGATGCAGAAATTTCCAACATTGGGAACAATGGGTTCCCAGAGGTGAACAATTCATAGCAGAAAGGAAGAATTCAGGAAGAAGAGAATAATTTCCTTAGGGAGGTATTTTCAGTGAAATTGGCCCAACCTCATAAAATCCAGGAAGCTATGTTTTTTTCTGCAACAAATATCTGTCGCACCAAATTGGTCAGAGCTAAGATCAAGTAAGAAGTTAAACTGCTGGGAGAAATATCCTATCCTGAGAAGCCAGCTTACTTTTAGGCCCCAAAGAAAGGCAAGAAAATATACCTTAGTGGTGAAATCGGCCAATGCATTAGTTTTTTGGGCTAGTTCAGGAAGACCCAAGTCAATTTTCAGGCAATTCCTGGCTGTAAGCCCTGCTATTTGTAATTGAACAGAAAGAAAAGAGAACAAAGAGTCTGCCATCTAATGAAAAGAGGAAAGAAAACCCAGAGGACTAACAAGTAAAGGCCACTGACCACCATGTAAAACCCAACTCTGAAATGTGAAAGTTCACAGTCACTTCAGAAGATGGTGAAGAAAATCCCTAGAGTCCAAGGAAGAAGCGTGTGCTAATCATCATTTCTCTGTCTTACACACACACATATGCGTGAATACGCACATTAATACAGGTTTTATACAGACACTCTTCTGCTTCTTGGGATCAAAACAGGGATGAATGGTGGTAAACCTGTAATTCTTCAATTCAGAAGGGTGTCCATGTGCAGCGTTGAGCTACAGCACCCTTCAGGGCAGTGCTGGTCAGGCAGAGACTTTATGAGCATCATCATCTACTGCACAGGGCCTCAGGCAAGAAGCCATCTCTCAGGAGTGCAGAGCCTCTGCTTTTATCAATAATACCAAACACTTGGGGAGGACAGAGTGTTTCCCTGTCCTTCTCAGAGATGTATGAAGGTGAGAAACCATAGTATCAATTTAGAGATGTGTAATTACTCACAAATGTTGCCACACAGGAAGTCATTGTTATATCTGGATAAGAGGCAAGTTCAATTCACTAGGTCACGTGTTTTACATATACATCAGAGTTTTGCTCATGAGTTTGTAAAGACAAGGTGCTGCAGAGTCCCCAGCACCACCCCAGTGTCCTCAGTGATTTCAAGAAGGGGTATATATTTCCATTTAATTATAATATGTGTCCTTCAGTGATGCTGGGACCCTGGGTAAAAGACTATTGTGCTCACTACCTTCTCCAAAACAAACACTTGAGAGAGTCTGGAAAAGCTGTAATGGAAGTGTCTCATTGAAGGATATGATTTCCCATATTATAAATACATAATTTCATAGTAATCACATATATTTCATAATACAAATCTCTTCTACATCAGGAAAAGAAAGTTTTTCACATTATCAAGTGCTGAAGTATGATTTGATTTTTATAACACAATGCTCTCCAGGGTGAGCATAATCAGTTTGGTTTTCTAGAGAATACAATTATAGGCTTCAAGCAAAAGAGCTTAGAGAAGGATTCAACAGTCTGTCTTTGTAAATTATACTCCAAGGTTTGCGTTTTTCTCCCTATTTGATGGGGTGAGGGTGGAGAGGCAATTGCATAGAATAGGCCTCAAATAAAACACTTCAGTAAAAAAATGCAGTCCCAGGAAAAGTTGCATGTGATTTGGAGAGCAGGTACGTGCAGACTTGAAAAGTGGCAGTCAAAAAAATTGGGGAGATTTAGGCAACTGTGAGACAATGAGGGAATGATCCAGCTTTTTTGGTGGGCTCCAGCCAGTATGGTGCAATGCACTCTGGAGATGAGAGTGCATTTGTCTGTTTCCTGATGACTGTATTTGATTCTGCAGCTGATAGAAAAGAAACAGATGCAGCTACCAAGAGGCTGGGCCACTGCACAGACTGACACAATTTACAATATTAATATATCTATATAGAGAAGTCTGCTCATTCAGCATAATCATCCTTTTCTTGATTACTTCTATCTCTATCCAGGTTTTTCTTATCATTTTTGCTTCTTTTGATTGTGCTCACTCTTCTCTGACCCAGCCTGACCTGCTACATTTGAAGAATGAACACCCCTAAATCTTTTTTGTATTTATACCATAAAGCCTAACAGGCATCTTCATAAAAAATCTAAGACATCATGAAAGCATTGTTTCTCCTATAGCCAGTTGTAGTGGGGAACACAAAATGTATATTGCATTACTTAGTTTTCATTTGATTTCTCTGCAGCAAGAAGGAGGGGATAGGGAAGCAAGCAAAGCAAGCAAAGCAATAAACAGGAGCTTTTTTTTTTTTTCATAGCTGTCTTCAGACACCTGCTTCATGTTTCTAGTGATGTGTTTGTTCCTTCCAGCCTTCTAATACCTGATAGTCTAGAAACAATATCCACATCAACCAAACGATCTATTTATTCTCTAACCATAAATTACTGTTCCATTGGATGCGAGCCTCAGTTAGATAAGTCTCAACCTTTACACTTCACATCCTCAGCCTTTATCAATGCTATTCTAAAGGGCAGGCATATTCGATTTAATAGTCTTTTTACTTTTCCCTTCATTTTTCTGTCTTTTGCGATTTAAACAATCAATCTTCTCTCTTTTCTCACATCTTTTTACTTGAGAACTTCTATTTTTATTCCTGCTCTTGACTGTGTCTCCTTTGTCTCTAACAACCTGTCAGCAAATAGCATTTTCTGTGTTGACACAGCTCTTTCCCTTCTGAAGGCAGACCAAAGGCTTTAGTGTAACTTAGCTCTGCCCTGGAGTCAGGGGAAAGGGATTTTGCCTCCAGGGTAGTGACTGGGGAACAGATAAACTGCTCAGAGGAGCTGTGACTGCTGGTTTTTCACTGGTGCTTCAGGATGCCTCCCTGAATCCCAGCGACCTCGTCCTGAGAACGATCCCTGCATTTGGGAGTCGAGCAGCTGGTTAGGATGATGCTGCAGGATGGCAGGTTAGAATGGAGGTTAAGCTGGCTTCTCCAGCATCTCCCACTCTGATACTTGCTTGATCAAACACAAATTTAATTTCTCTCACAAATGCCCCCGTGAGTAGGGACTATCTATCACTGCTGATCATGAAAAGTGAGATCCCAAAGCTACTCCCCAATTGAAAGCTCATCATGATACAACTGGTAGAGGCCATCCTTGCAGCTTGTTGGAAATGAGACTATGCTCACCTCTAACCTCACCTCCCCTTCCTCTCTGGACTTACACAGAAAATGGTACATAGAGAAACTCCTTGGGGCTCTGAAATGCTGAATGGCTCTTCCTGCACTGGTCACCTTCACTGTGTGTCATGGTGAGCCAGTGTAGCACTGAGTGATGGAGAGCTTTTTCTTTCATAAGAATGCATTGAAGACATTGCTCAGATGAAAAGTTGAGAAATATGAATTCACTCCCTCCCTCTTTTATTTTTACTTTCTTTACCCAACAAAAAGGGTCATTTCTACAGCCTCTGCAGTCAGTAGAGATTTTATTGTGGAGCTCATCAGTCACAGTATGGCTTATAAACACAAAATCTGTCAAGTCTCTTCCTTGCTGCCTGACACTTACCCTGCAAGTCCCCTGCCTTTTCCACTCTCCCTTGTCTCCAGGCCAGCAAGTCACTCACTGCCAGTGCTGTGCCAAAGCACTTCTCCAAGTGCAGCTTCCCTCTGCGCCAGCTTTACCCAGTGTCATCCTGCCTCTCCTGCCATCACCTGGGAATGGGCATTAGCAGGGGGTCACACACACCAGCACATGCTACTGGAGGCAGTGAGAGGGAGAAAATCATCCCAGAAGACTCCCCAGGCTACAGCCACCCTCTGGGTAGCAAAAGATGTGTCAGGCTTCCCGTGGCTTAAATCTACGTAGAGGATCTCCATACTCACAAGGGTGTCCCACAGCAAGAACTGGTGTTTTAATAAAGCTGCCTCCTGCTCCCAGGCATCAGTCTACAGGGCAAGAAAAGGGGGCTGTGTTACCCCATATGGGCAAGGCTACCAAATGCATTCCATGCCAGGGAGTCATCAGACATCATAGCAAAGCCTGTCGAGTCCCAGGTCCTTAAGAACACTCACAGTTTGTGCTTCAGAGCTCTCCAGAGGAGGGTGTTTCCAACAAAAACCCTCACACAGCTTCATAATACATTATAGAACCTTAATTTTATTTGTACAATGGTTATTTCCACGAGTGGGTGTGACCTGGAAATCCCTTTCCTCCAGCAGCCTGTGCTCTGCTGGGTGCTGGGTCATGTCCCAGCCCATGGAGTGGGATGCAGTGCCATGAAGAAGGAGAATGCCGACCCCTTGCTTGGCTGTTGTGGGCTGCATGTCTTGCCTGCCCACATCTCGAGTCAAGCAGCAATGAGAAGCCTTTCCCCGTATTGTACAGGTGCTATTGCAGGAGGCAGTGGGAAAACGTGGTGCCTAAAGCTCTCACAGTGTACTCCTTTCTAGCATTTCCTCTTCTTCTCTTCCCCAGATAAACCTACACCTGATTTATGCAGAACTAGGAAAGCACAGAAATCAAAATGGAAAAGCACAGGCAGGTTTTTCTCAGAGGATATTAGTGATTCTTTGGAAACCTGAATTTATGTCAAAACCCCCACTTCCTCTCACTGTCCACAGATCAAATTTCACATAGTTTCGTTTCCAAACATTTTTTTGTGTGTGTGTAAATCTGTCTTGCCGAGGTCCTGTTGTACAGTAAGCACTTCTTTTAAATACCTCATCACAGCCACTCCAAGCTGATGTGAGATCCTCTGTCACATCTGGAAATGTGGAAAGGGCCACCAGTTACTACGAGTGATTCCCCATGACCCACTCCTGTGCTCCGCCATTTCACTCAGGAAAGGTTTGTGCCAAGGAGAGGGGATGTCAGGGACATAGAAATGGTTACACACCATATTAAACAGGAAATCATGCTCCTGCTGATGAGGATATATACAGCATGGAGAGGACCATTCACTTCTGAAGGAAACAAATAAAGCTGGCTAAACAATCACAGTGTATCTTGGAAAATTTCCCAGAAGTTTCACTGATCTTCCACTTATCTCAGAGTCTTAGCAAATCTAACTTAAAGATGTTAAATACCTTAAAAACTAGGACTAAGCTACATCCAAAAATACATTTCTACCACAGTCTCCTAAAGGCAAGATATTTCTAACAATAGGTTTCATATGGAAAAGATTAGGTTCCACTTTTCTGTCCCACTCCCATTCAGCTCAGACTCCTCCACTTCCCAGGGGGATGCAAACAGCTTCTCTTCCTCCAAGAATATCTGAACTGAAAAGCTCTCCTGTCTCACCACAGGCTTCAGGTAAGGATCCCACCCTCACCAAGTTCAAAAGCTTTTGTTTATGACTTCCAGAATGAGAAGCTGGTCTTCATGTTAGGTCTAACAAACTTATATTTTTCTGTAAAAGTAAAGAAATGTAGCTACTATTTGGTAATGGCATGAGTCTGCAAATAAATTAACGTAACTAAATCTGTTTGGATTCCCAAACCATGCATAAAATGATGCAAAACCTGAATGCAAAATTTGCCAAGATCAGAGAAAGCACATTTCTCTTATTCTTATTTGGACCTCCATGTATACATCAGTAGAAGATTAGTTTATACATCATACATCATGTTTCAGTTCATTTACAACTAAAAAAAAAAAAAAAACTGTTTAAATATTTTCTCAACTGTTAGGGGGGGGATTTCTTTTTATAGTGCAAATAATTAAGTATTGAAGATGTAGTGATCTATTTGATACAGAGAGAATAAAAGATTTGAAGAATTTTAAATAAGAAACATAAACCCTATATGAACTGACTGCTGAACACTTTTGAAATTTTTGAAATTTAAGGCTGATATGCTAGCCCTATCCCGAAAAGTCTTCTAGTAAATAGTTATGCATATTTATGTAATTTAAATTAGTTTCTTTCATTCTCTCATATTGTTCTATGAATATAAGATAAACTTATGAACTAGGGAGATTGAAAATTATGAAAATTGGATTCAGAAAGACAGAATTGTTAAGGCTGGATCTGGGGATCTTCCAGTCCACCCCCCCTGCCAAGGCAGGGTCGCCTGGAACAGGTGACACAGGAAGGCATCCAGGTGGGTTTGGAACGTCTCCAGGGAGGGAGACTTCATGACCTCCCTGGGCAGCCTGTTTCAGTGCTCTGCCAGCATAAAATTCTTCCTCATGTAGAGGTGAAACTTCTTGTGTTTTGGTTTATGGCCATTGCTCCTTGTCCTGTCACTGGGCACCATTCACAAGAGTCTGGCACCATCCCCCTGACACCCACCTCTGAGATATTTACATGTGTTTTTGAGATCCCCTCTCAGTCTTCTCTTCCCTGGATTGAACAGGCCCAGCTCCTGCAGTCTGTCCTCTTAAGAGATGCTCCAGACCCCAGATCATCTTTGTGGCCTCCACTGGACCCTCTCCAGTAGCTCCTTGTCTTTTTTATATTTAGACTTGAAGTTTGTTCCCTAGTCCATAAAAAGAACTAAGGCATGCAATGCTTTTTCAGATTACAGGGCACTGTATTTCTTCCTATTTCAGTAACCATAAAATGATTTGATGAAAAAAGAGAATTTTCCCTACGGCTTCTCTGTAACTTTCTGTGTAGCCTAATCACATTTTTTTTGGTATGTAATATAAAGGGGATTAGGACTCTACAGAAACATAGTGAGAGACAAAAAAGCAGAATTTGGTATCTGCAGGTACCTGTTATAGCCATCAATTCAACCCATCACCTTAAACGGGCCTATTTTAGCACTGGCTGAAGCCCTACAGGGCTTAACCACATGTTTAACTTAGGCATTTTGCTGCATTAAAACTTGGACTAAGTAGTAATGACTCTGTTTTACTGTGGTTTGTTGCTGTTAATATTGATAAATGTACTTGTCATTGCCTCTAGTAACAGTCTGCTGGACTGTGGCCTTAAATATTACCCTAAAACCAGAAATCCCTCTGAAGTGTATTAGTATGTTCTTCTTAAATGGAGCTACATAAATACCCTAATTCTTGCTAACTTCAATGAGATTGCCCATTTGCATTTTTAGCTGCAGTTTTGCCAACTTCTCACAACCCTCCACAGCAAATGCATCCTTGGGATGCTGTGGAGGTACCAAAGCAGGCTTGGACATTACAGTGAGGCTGCAGCACAACAGTGGCAACCAAAGGAAAGGTGGGAACATGACATCAAAGCCAGGTGGTAGAGAAAGCAGCTGGGAGGAGAGAAATGGTCTGGGAAACGGTTGTATAAAGAACTCAAAGAAGCAGTAAAACAAGCTGAGCTTCCCAGGCCACCAAGTTCAAGAGAGTTTGGCAAATAAAATGCATAAAACCAGTCCCAAAGGTAGGTTATAATAAGATGAAAGCTCTTCAGAGATGTTTTATTTCCTAAGATCTTTCTCTCATCCATATATCCATACATCAGATTTTTTGTGAGAAATCTATTTCCACAATGGGGTAGTTTCAGGCCTTTCTCTGTCCTCGCATTTTGCAAAATGCCAGGTCAAGTGTGCACCAGGTCAAGTGAGCACCCTCTGCTCTCCCCCTCCTTTTTCTCCCCACTCCCTGTTTAAGCTGGGGCTGCATCTGCTTCCGAAGGAAGAAGGCATATTTCAAATCTCCAGGAAACAGGAGACTATCACTGCTCTGGTTTTCTCCAAAATTCAGATAATTGATTAATGAACTTTTCCTCTCTGCTCATTTGCAGCAGCAGGAGGAGATGCAGGTAATTATGACACTTGTAACTGAAGGTTCAGTACAGTGTGGTTACAAGAAGCCAAAGGCTAGGAAAAGGCATGCACATTACATGACATTTTTAAGAGTTTGCCAAGCCACAGGAATGAAAGGGGTATCAGCCACAAGTCCCCACAAGCTGTGCTGTTTGGAGTCTTCTACTTTTACACACTGCAGTGCAGAAGCCACAGTAATAGAGTCCCCAGATAATTCCTGCCTCTGCATCTGAGCCTAACTGTGAGCTCAGTTTCAGATACAGCTGCATATCTCAGTGTATCTGATCAAATCCTCCCCAGCACACGCTCAGTGCTTCTGTCCCCCATCTCACAACAAAGGCTGGAAGCAGACTGAATGCTTTCAAATGCAATGTTTGCAATGTCAGGGTCACGGTGAGTTCCTTTGCATAGAAGCAAGCAGAGTTATCTTTGGGAAAGGGACTTCAGAGGGTAATTCAGCTATAATAGGACCCACATGTTTTTCCTGGTGATCCCGAGTCACTGTTTTACATACATGTGAGTGCCTTTCATCAGACTAACCTTCCATCCTTCCTGCCTTTCTTCCTTCCTTCCATCCTTCGTGATGCACACATACTGAGTTTTATCCCCATAAGAACCTGCAATTGATAGATGTCGCATCTTTGAGGGCTTGCAAACCTCACTCTGACAGCCACAGAAATCCGCTGACATGACAGAAACTGTGGTTTAGCTCTGTTCCCTCAAAGAGTACTCGGGCCCCAGTTGGGAAGCCAGAGGCACAGGTCTTTGACATCCAGGAAAAACATCCACTGGCCTTTATTTCTGGAGGGTGCTATAATTTCAGTTTGTGTGCTCTGAAATCCCTGTCACTAAGGGGATTAAATCAAGCCTCAGCTTGTGGGTGCACTCGATTCATTCAGTAATCAATCACCCTAAAACATTCCAAGCAAAAAGGATGGTGTAATTTGTAACTAAGACCAGAAGAAAGGGAAACAAAATCAATATTAAAATATAACCTAGTATGGACAAGAGTTTCTAGCACAGGATTATGAATGGGATAAATACAAACACTCAGAAAACAATTACACAGAATGTTAAACGATCCTGGGATGAACTATGTCAAAAGAACTGCTGTAGATGAAGGCAAAAGCCAAACATGAGCAACAAGAAATAAACAGGAGAGAATGGTTTTTACTTCAAAACTATGTTTCCAAAAGTTTAAAACACCTATAAAACCATCTAGAATGTCTATAAACCCACTAAAATGTAGATAAAACCACTACATATTTGTTCAATGTATTTCAATGGCTTTAAAATTCTTCCTTGCAGCTTTAGAAATGTGAGGCTTTCCAAAGCAAGTGGTTGCCAAACTTGATGCTTGAGACAAAGAAATGCTTGTTCAGTGGGATACTTACTTTCCTATCAGGTGAGTTAATCTTTTCAACTTTGTCTATGAAGTACAGTTGAAAATCTGTGATTTCTTTTTTTTTTTTTNTCCCTCATTTCAATTAATTATCTAGAAGCACAATCAACTTAGCAGGGTGCCTTCAAAAATTCCTACACTGCTGTGCTATACCGCTGAGCAGAGTTTAACTAGATGATTTTATTAGGGAGTCAATTAATGCTCAGATCCCCCCAAAAAGCAACTAATCCATCTTTTTATTTCACCCCTCTGAGCAAACTCTACACTGTGAGTCTGCAGTCAATACCCTGTTACACATCATGGATCCCTGGCCAGAAAAGACTTTTGAAGACATGCAGTCCTGATTTTGAAGAAGTATTATTTGTCTGTTAAGGGGAAAGAAGCCACCCCTTGTTCTACTCCTTATCAATAGCTAGGGAACAAACGAGGGAAGATGAATTAGAGTGCAGCTTCAAATAAGTGACTGTGAGCAATGACACTTCAAGTAAGTGTCTTGAAGTGAGACTGGGGATGGGGTTGCAGCCTGTTAGGAGAGATAGAGTCTGGGCTAGTCTGGACAAAAAACTGGACAGAAGAGATGAAGGAAAGGGAAGGTGTTTCAAAGGAAAATGGTGCCTTTTGTTAAAAAAAAAATCAGAAAATTTTGTAGAGTGCAATTTTTAGTAATAATGCATTATTTACTGCCATGAGTTGGTGTTGGACTTCTTCTCTGTTTCCTTATCTCCCCATTTTTCTTTCACAACCAGCTAGAATGGAATTTTTTTTATACAGGTTTTATGTCTGGCATCTGTATAATTCTGCTCTGACCTAATGTGTCTGTACAGGGATTGCACTAAAATGGTATTAGATGGCAGAAAATTAGGTTTCCAAGAAGCAGAAATAGAAAAAAAATTCAATTTGGTGGAAAGTGAAATGGAGAAACAGACGTAAGAAGTGGTGTGAAGGCATTAATTTACCAGGAAGGCACAACCAATATTAGCTTGACCTGGAGTAGTGTATGACCTTGGAATTTAGCCTCCCACCAGTTTGCAGAGGGGATGGGTCTGTCTTCCCCTGCTTCTGTCTTCTACTCTGCAGCTTTGTAGCATCACCTAGGCTGTCCATATGCTGGTATTTCAATCCCATCTCTCCAGAAATGCTGTCCCTTCTTCACAATGACCTTCAACTTTTTTTCCTGTAAGGACTTCTGTGCTGTACAGAAATTGCTACTGTTGGTCTACAAAACCCAAAGGTTTGAAAGGAATTAACCAGGTGAGGAAGGAAGCAAGAAATGGAAGAAGTGTATTTAAACAGAGAGGTGCATAGAAGAGTTGAGAAAAATAAGGTGGGTTTTTGCCAGATATCATATAGGAAAGCAAGTATGTCAATAAATTAAAAAGCAGGACAGACTCAGTAATAGCTCTGAAAGGACAGATTTTCAATTTCTGTTGCAGGACATATACTGCAGAAAACAATCTTTCAGACACAAAAATAGCTGAAAGGTCTGAGAAACACTTTCCAAACTCTCTGGCAATGTGATGAATTGATGATAAATGGTCTCCAGCTCTAAAATGGTGTGCTCCAAATTTGGAGTACCCCAAATGCTAAGGAAGGGGATATGAAAATCTAATCCCAGATTCCTTTCTTCACCTTTAGGACAAAAATCCCATGAAGCCATGATTTGACTTCAAAGAATAACCCCTTTATCAGCAACCACAAGATATATGCAACTAACCCAACTGGTTAGCTGGCACTTTGTGAAGCCAGTTATCCAGGATTGATTGTAAATAGAAAGAGATGGGCACTGCCAGAAGACACATTGTCCCACCTCAATAAAAACACACCTGCAGGAAGAAACTCATCCCATGCTGCCTAATGCCTGAGGCCCAGGTGGCTAGCTTAGATAAGACACGTTTAGACATTTCATTTCTTCACCCTCCAAAAGCTGTCCCATCTTTTCTTAGGATTTGGCCTTGTTTTTCTGCAGGTCTAAATTTTGTCTTTACAATAAAAGAAAAAGCAGTAAAGCTAAGTCCTCTTTGGTTTTGCTGGGAAAGATTCACAGAGCTTGAAGCAGACACAAAGCAGGCAACAGCATCGATGCCTGGCCAGAGAGATCAGAGCAATGCTTTTAGCCCAGCTCTTGGTACAGAGCTGGTGCAGAGCAGAGAAAAACAAAAAAACCCCACAAACCCTAGTTATCTTACTGACAGCAGCTGAGATGAAGCAGCGGAGGACTGGGAAAACCACGGCACAGGAGGTTTGGGCACTGACCTCACCTGGGTCCTGCTGCAAGGGCAAAGTGGGAGACAGGCACATCCCACTGCCTTAGTTGCTGAAGGTCTCAGCATCATGAAAATTCAGCCTTTGGCAGCCCCCTCTTCCCTTTCCCCTCCTCTCACCTCATGATTTACTTTCTGACAGTATCATGAGAATTGCTGCTATCCCTTTACCTAGCTTAGGTTAGCTGTATTTGAATTTTGCATGTTATTTACTGATGACCTTCACTTGAGAAGATATCTGCTTTTCGTAGCCTTGCTGTGTAAAGACTGACAGCAACGTTCATCAGAGGATAATTTCCAAATGAGGAAAGTATCCACGTGGGACTGTCAGAAGCACTGAATTGATTTGTGCCTGCACCACAGGTCAGATTTAAACCCATTTTTCCTGAAGACAAACTAGACTGATTTATCCTCAGGGGCCTTACCCTCCACTCTTTACAAGCCTCAAAACCCTGAAAGAAATGATGTATGTGCAGTTAGTACACCCATATCATGTGAGGGCAATTGATTCAATTACATTATAGCTACTGGAAACAAAGCAGCCATATGGTGAGCTTTCTACCCCAAAGTAATGGATGCTTCACAGCCACAGCTCTGAACCCGGAGTTAGCTCCCTGCATGGATGCTGCCCCCTAAACAGGCTTTCCCAGGGAAAGCTTTCCTTTAGCCATGGGAAAAATCCAAGTTCAGGCTGGATAAAATAAATATCTAAACCTCAATATACTTCCCTGAAGTTTTATCTGAACTATCCAGAACTCCCGAGTCTGCAAAAAAGCATTGAAAATTGTATAAGAAAAGGATTTGGGTGTGTATGTGTGTGCAGGCACATATGTACATGCTTTTCATTATCTCTTAATTCTGGAAGAGCAAGAAATAGATTGAGATGAGAAGCAGTAACTGTACTCTGTTTTGCTTCATGTGCTATGCACAGTGTTGGCTCTAAAGACATAAAAAATTCAATCATGAGCCAAATCTGGCCTTAAATCGATCAAGTTCTGCTGGCTTCAATGGAGCAATTGCAGAGATGTATTCCAGCCGCTGCTCTGAGCCCACCCATTTTCACACCCTCCCTGCTTTCCAGCAGGCTGTCTAGGCTGCCAGCCGGAGATGGGAAATGCAAAGGTTCAGAGATATCTACAGAATTTGCATATGAAGTAGCGTGGGGAAATTCAGCATAGCTTTTGAAACAAAAGGAAAAAAAGGGGACAGAACAAATGAGCTCCTCCTTTTCCCTGTAAAGGGAAGACTTAGTTGGAGAAATTTTGTTCTGAGCATTTCAGCATCAAGCTAGAACTGTATTACCAGGCTCAGATTTTCTACATATGACCAAAACTCCCTGTGGTTCAAAAAAGCCCCACTATTAAAGGTAGCTCTGGGAATAGGTATGAGTTGTTCCTAATGAATTAAAAATGTGACAGCAGCTTTGGGATTTTTGTGGTTTTCCTGGTCTTCTGTTCTGACCATGAAAAGCCTCCTAAGCAGAGCAGTTAACCTCAGAACAGGCAATATTTACTTGTACTTCCCAATACTTAAGACAGGAAATGCCTTAAATGTTGCAAATACTGAGGTTATAAAACTGTAAATGTTTGCCTCTCAGAGGCACCTGACAAGTTTTTACAACCCTCAGCTGCACGCAGGCAGAGTCACCCCAGCACTTGGATTTTCCCCATCCTCTTTCCCCCCATTTTAGAGAGGGATTCATGAAAACCAGCTGTTTTTGTGCTTTTTGGTTTCAAGGTTGCTGTCCGACCAGCACTTGCAGAATTGTGATTTGGATTTCACTGAATTCTTTATTTATCTCTTTTTTTTTTATTGATGGAAAGGGAAATATCTCAATTCATGTTTTGTTTGCTAGATAAAGGCTCAACCGTTCTTCAAATATTTAAAGAGAGAAATTAATCAAGTAACTTTTGGGAAGACTGATTTAAATAATTTATTTTTACAGAATGAAATAAATCCATGGAATATGGAAAATGTCAGGACACAGTGAATACCACACAAGCCTCTTAACACCATTTTCGCCCGGGACACTGTACAAAAATTGGCAGAGAAGTCTTCCTACCCGGTTTCATTGTGAGCTTACTGGCTGGGGTATTTCCATGCCTGCTCTTGCACAGGCATCTCAGAAGTGAAATTCAAAGCTGCAGTCTGGTTTCTCCGCTTGGCCGGCCCAGCCTGCCGGCAGCCACGGCACCCAGCCCCGGGGCAGTGTCACCGGGCACTGAGGGGGGCCCAGAGCACCCTGTCCAAGTGCCACCAGCCATGGGCAAGGCACCTTGCCCGCCCCACACCAGCCAGCAGATCCAAGGGGAGAGGCAGGACCCTGACAGGGATCAGAAACGGGGACAAAAAGCCCCCACGCAGGACACATAAGACAAAAGGCACCACACCACAGGTACACTTTGGATGGAAAGGAGGACTTCCCCCACCTTCTCAAGGCTGTGCTGGCATTGAGGAGATGTTTGTCTGGTTTTACATGGCAACATGTTGTCCATATGCCCTGAATATGACCATATGGGGGGTGAGGGACTGGCACAGCTTGTCCAGAGAAGCTGTGGATGCCCCATCCCTGGAAGTGTTCAAGGCCAGGCTGGAGGGGCCCCTGAGCAATCTGGTCTAATGGGTGGCATCCCTGCCCATGGCAGGGGTGCTGTAACTAGATGATCCTTAAGGTCCCTTCCAACCCCAAGAATTCAGAGATCCTATGACATGCTCATACAGACCTTATTCTCATGTAGTGTACCCAGTAATGCTGTCCAACTGCATGTGAGGAGAGAACCCCAAGTCCTGTGTTCAAGGATTGAAAAGACATCACCAGATCTCCCGATTTAGCACTGTACAAAGGAGAGGAGAATCATATGTTAGGAGTCTGTTTGTATGATTTTGTCCTGTAGCACCTCTGTAGCACATCCTTGTGCCAGGTGGGAAATTCCCTTCAGGGATTTAGATCAGCACAGTCATCCCTAACTCAAACAAATCTGACAACCTAGGACATAGTTCCTGCCAAGAGGCCGCTGTAGAAGTGAAAAAGGAAGTTTCTAGACTTCTTTTTTTAACTGTGAGGTGTTAGGAGTGTAGTCACATACCATCTCTGTGTCTAGTGCTGCACTGGGAAGAGGTGCTGGGGTGTCGAGAAGAGTCTGCCACCCTCTCTCCCTCTGGATTTCACGTGGTTATTCCAGCAGCTGCCTGCTGCTGGAATGCCTCCTGATGCCCCGCTGCTGCAGCAGGGACGTGTGCTAGCTGGGCATCCTTTATCTTGCTGTCTTTCAGCTTTGATACATCCAATCAGACAAACAATGAATTTAGTACAATTTCCTTGAATCCAAAATATTCCTACTTTTACTATTGCTTCTGTGATAGGGGTAAATTTTTAGTAATGCTCTACCTGAAGCAGAAACCTACGTATTTTTTTAAATACATGTATCCACCAAAATTTCCTTCAAAATTTTAGAGGACTTCTGTTTTTACCCAAGATCTCAGTATTTCACATGTGTGAATGCAAGGGTATCAAAATAAAAATTTGTACAATTAACAAATTATATGTCAGTTGATAATCTTTTTGGAGTTTTGGAAAAAAAAAAAAAAAAAGGAAAATAAACACAGTGCTCCAAAGAAGTAAAAATAACCTGGTTAGAGGGAAAAGGGAGAATACTCTGTTCTGACCCATTATCCATTACATTACTCCACTGCTCAAAACCATGTTACCTATGATTTATGTAAACATCACATTTTGCTATAGTTCAGGATTAAAAAAAAATGGACATCCTCTTTAAGTTCTCAAGTAAAATCACTATATGGCAGGCTTGCAACTTTTTCAAGACTTAACAAAATGTATAAAAATATTGTAAATAACTGCATATATTTAAGACCTTTCCTAAGCTTTAAAAAAAAAATAATTACCAAAGTTGTTCCAAAACCCTCTGTCATCAGAAACCAGACTGCAAACATTTTTAAATGAGTCGTGTTGACATTAATTTAAATATTCATTTTGAATTTGTAAGTTTTGTCTCTTTCCCACAGCCTCTTGTTACTTAACGTAGCAGGAGCTGCCAGCCTTGGGTATCCTCTGTTTCACATGTGACCTTCCTTAAGGTTCACTCCTGGGTCTCCAGAAAGGTAAAAAGGAAGCAGCTTCAGGAAATGCCACGTTTAGCACTACTGAAGTAGGAAAGGTGTAGCAGCCTCTAGCAACTATCCTGTGTTCTCAGCTCACCGCAGTCCCACTGGTGAACTTTCATTAAACAGTTTGCTCCTTCAGCCTGCAAGGCAGCGGGACAGTTTCCTTAGCAGCCAAGGAATTTTCTACCCAAACAAAACAGGGATCCATATAACGTAGTATCTTTCTTTTTATACCAGTTAATGTTAAATACTTCAGAGGAAAGTGTAAACAATGATCTTGATTTAGCAAAATAACATCTGCTTTTCTTTAAATGTGTTTAAGACCTCTGGCTTCTGCCTTCATTAAAAGAATATCACAACTTGAATAGCACTTCAAACATACATTACATACATGAAACACATATTTACATTAAAACATACATATCTTGACTCTAGGTTACTTGAACGTATTTTTACCTTGCATGCAAAAAGCTTCAGGAGGACTGAACACTGTGCCTAAAGCTAGGTAGGAATTTGAGTGCTCCCTTGGCAAGGGATAAATAAGAGCACATAATTGAATGCACTGGTCAATCAGGTTATGTTGATACAACTAAATAAAAGCCAGCCAAGAACCGATCTTGGGCCCTAGGGGCAGAAAGCTGCCCTTTCTGTGGCAGATTTGTCTTGGAAACAAATATTTGGAATAGTTGGAAGGGGAGCCAGGGGATGAGCTGGCTCACAAAGCAGCGGGGACAACAAGAGTGCAGGCTCTCCCTCCCTGCGCACTTTTCCTTAGTGGTACAGACATACCCTCAGGATCCTACATCCCAGTTCTCAGACCAATTTTCTGTTCAGGTAGCTCCACAGATTTCAGTTCTGTTATTCCTGCCTACACCAGTGTGTGCCCCTCAAAGGCCTTAATAATTTTCTTACGTAATGCTAAATCCAAGGGAAAGATTTTTTTTCAGGTCAGGATGCTAATGGCATGAGGCAAACATGTTTTTATATCCCGGGAATGCAAGGCTTTGCATTACTGATGATGTGCCTATTTCTGTTAATCCAGCTCTTCCATCAGTACCTGGGACCGGTTTGTTCCACTTTACTTATGTTCTGGAAATGTCTATTGTTATATGCTTTGATTTGTTGTCAGATGACAGAAACAGACTTTAACAAAATTTTCTTTGGGAACAAGAATAAATCAGAGCTGTAACTGGACCTTCATAAAAATATCATCTTTAGAATCTTATGGTTCCCTCACCGATTTGATCAACTCAGTTTACCTCAAAGGGCAATTACCAGCTGAAATGTCACAGACTTTGTGTACCATTTTGAATCTCTGAAAATAAAGATTTTTCTTATGGCACAGTGGGAGTGCTGGTGTAAAAAAGCCTATAAATTGCTGGAATTTTAAACAAATATCAGTATTTTTGGAACCAAGTTCCAGACTTCCAACTGTTGAGCTTGGCAGGTTTGTCTTTAAAATTTCTGTGTTTGCTTTAATACATTTGACTGCTGTAATCAGTGGATAAAACAAGAAGACTAATGTATAGAAAGAAGCAATAGTGGAAGTTAATATCTAAGGACCATGTTTATTTTCTCCTCACACATTTCTGTTCTATAAGTTAAAGCATCTTTAGTCAGTCATAGTTTGATTCTTTTTTGTAAGATGATATGAGTACTTTATAAGATGCAGCTACACCAAATTCCTTTTACTTGATATTTCTATAAAGAGATCAGATCTCAAAGGCAAGAGAAAAAAATGGAAACATAATGACAGATTATTGAAGCCACAATTTGGAACAGAAGTTTTCATTGTTGTTTGTAGATATAAATCAGAAAGTGGTCCCCTTCCCCATGTTAAGGAACCTGCAGATCCTTATCATAGCAGTAGGCTAATCAGCATTTTTAATCAATATTTTTACTGCTTTTGCTGAATGAGAAAAAAATAAGGCTGAGTTATGGAATGAAGCATACTTTACAATTCATCATTTAAACATGAAAGTGTCTATGGGAAAAGGACTGGAACGTGTCAGAGAAAGAAGACTTAATTATATATTACATTTCAGAGGTTCTTTCAGCCCATAGCTCAACAGTTCCTAGCTACTCAGTCAGTCACTTATTTTTAGATCTAAATTTCTCTCCATCACACATGAAACTGTTATCTAATTTATAAGGTACTCCATCAAATCTTCCAGTTCTTAACCATGAGGTAAGAGAAAGCACCAAATGTGTTAACTAAAGGACCTCACAGGCAGTTTTGAGGTCCATATTTTCTAGTATTCTGCCTCCTTTATTCTACTCCCTGTCTTTTCTTTGCAGCTTTACTGTAATTTTGTATATAGGACAGAGCCTGAGCAATAACTTGTGTTTAAGAGAATCATAGAATGTCTTGGGTTGCAAAGGATCTTAGAAATCACCTAGTTCCAACTCCTGCCATGGGCAGGGACACCTCCCACCAGACCAGGTTGCCCAAAGCCCCATCCAGCCTGGCCTTGAGCACTTCCAGGAATGAGGCATCCACAGCTTCTCTGTGCTGTGGCCTGTTCCAGAGTCTCACCACCCTCACAGTAAAGAATTTCCTCCTAACAGCTTATGTAAATCTCACCTTGGAGTTTAAAACTATTCTCCTTTGTTCTATCATTATATGGCCTTGTTAAAAAGTCCCTCTCCAGCTCTCCTGTAGGCCCCTTCTGGTACTGGAAGGCTTCTTCAGGTCTCCCCAGAGTCTTTTCTTCTCCAGACAGAACAACTCCAGCTCTCTCAGCCTGTCTTTGCAGGAGAGGTGCTCCACCTTTTTAGAGTATTTAAGATTATGGAGGGAAATCTGGGAGAATGGGAGCAACCCTGGAAGAGAACGGGAGCACCTCACACTCTGCAGCAGTGGCCCCCTTGACTAGAGCTGCTCAGGAGCACAGTGAGTCCTGCAAGAAAGGCAGCAGCTGCCTTGGATACCTCAGTGCACACGGGAAAAGTGCAAAATGCAGTGTACTGTAGGTACAATGCCTGTACACACACAGTGTTTGGCCAGGGACAGGTTGGAAAGCAGAACCACTGCCTGTGTTCAGCCTCACGGCCATCCCGGGAAGCTGCCAAACCCACAGGTTCCCTCTGCCCCAGGCACAGCTCCCACTTGCTGCTGCTCTCTCAGGGCACCAGCTGGCTCTGGGAAGGGCTCTCACAAAAGGCCCATGACCCCTTCAGGCCACCACAGCCACTTATCTGTGCATATTATTGCAAATATGGGGCCACCGTGCAGTCTTTTCTCTGGATGAAACAGTAGCTGGAGACTTTCCTGTGTATTGCAGTCACCACCAGCATGGAAAACTGCTGTATAAACCGTGCCTCCCTTTCCCCTCACTGATGCAGCCCCCTGGAGAAATCTAAAGCCCTTGGACTTGTGCCGATTCTCTGACAATCTCACCTTTGCTTTACATGGACTGGCAACTGTACACTAGATGGTGTGATCAAGACCTGAAAATTACTGTCTTATATTTAATGCTGTGGCCAGCATACATGTAGAATATTTAATGCCTTTAACAAAAATACAAAGGCAAATTCTTCTCTGCAAAGTTAAGGCATGTGTGTCCTATTTGGCAATTGCAATACCTTTCTCTAGCGGATCAGCTTTCATCCTTTAAAGCTCTTTAAAATAACACAGGAATACCCATTATAATATTGTAAATAGTATTGCTCAGCTCTCTTTTCAGCAGAAGAAATAAAAGAGCCCATCTTGTAAAAATGGCTCCTTATCACTGTATTTCCTTTGTGACTTTCCACACATTACACTTATCTTTAAACAGGAAAAAAGGTATTCAGTCTTGTAAAATCAATTAAGCTTTTAAGCAATGGAGCAATCTTCTACTTCCTTTACATGTCCTTTAAAAATTATCCAAGCTTTCCTAACTCAGCTAGCAAACCCCAATCTGAATCTTCATGCCAAATGAGAATAACTTAACTGGCTGCTAAATGGATCCATGAAACAGCTTTTTGTGAAGAAATTCTCCCCCTTACACAACAAAATAACTTTCAGGCTAGTCTGTAGCACTCCTAGATCCAGTACAGGTAATATCTTATTTATTCATTCCCTTGGCAAAATGAAAAGTCCCTGCAAACTTCAGTTTTATCAGCTAAAGTAAAAAAAATATCATCAAGAGAAGGAAATATGACTTATACTTAGTAGAAAAAACCAAAAAAATTTACTATTTTTTCCACGTTATTTATACAACTCCTTTCTTCCCGTAAAATCTTTTCAGTTAATTTAAAGGGTGAGCATACTTCTAACATAGCTGTCAGTTCCTCTTAGTCAGCCTTGTTAAGAGGAAACTCAGAGTCAGGAGTTGTGCTTCATATCAGCTGACATACTTTCTATCTGAGTTTACATCCTGCACTAAACAGTAGAAATGAGCTCAGTGATCTTCTATGCATTTCCTCTCTTCCTAGCTTTTATTATAAGGAAGGGTGGAATAAATTTGTAGCATCCTCCTCCCACCCTGCTTCTAAGGTAGTAAGGTTGAAGGCATATCTGAGGAATGGGTGCTGACCCTGGCTGCAGAAACAGGGAGGGAGGATGGGAGCCCTGGGCTGCAGCTGGTGGAAAGAAGGTGCAGAGCAGGGTGCAGCCACCCTGTGCTAGTCCTTCAGTCCTTCTGGTGGACTGCTTTGAAAAGGAGGAAGATGTCATCTGACAGCAGCAGGTAATCACACCTCAAAACAAGAAGGGGCCTCACCAAGCCACAGGTCTGCCATGCACTGCTTCCTCAGGGCTGTTTGCCAAAGGACAATCCAGCATGGAGCAAATACACTGTCCCTACTTCAACTTGCCCAAATACACTGGCACACACTCCTTCGTCCTTCCAAAGGCCTTGGTGTGGGTGGAGGTGCGCACAGCAAGTTGCTCTTTCCCCCACATCAGAAGGGGTCTTATTATTTAGGTAACTAAAAAGGATTCCTGCAAATATTAGTGGTCTCGCTGTGTTTTAGTTATGCACCACTTAAATTCCATTTAAATCTGCTGCTTGTTACTATAGGCACAGAATCAGGCAGATAAGTCCATCAAGCAGATGGACTGCTTGACATTTTCCATTTTGAGGGCTGGATGATAACAACAAGCAGAGGCGCCTATACTGCTGTGAGTAAACATTTTAAAAGCAGCTTCACAAATGCCACCATCTTTCAGCACCTAATAAACAGTTTAGGAGCATGTTGTTGAAGCTGCCAAAAGGGGTTTTAAAACTGGAGTGTCTCATAGGAGTCAAGCACACAGCCTGCACTTGAAATGCCTGTCTCACCTTGCAGATGGGTAAGAGAGGCACCACTGCCAGACACACAGGGCTCACCACAGGGAGACTAGGGATGCAGGGACAGAAAGAGATGGTACACGACTAACACAAAGCATGTCTGGAAGAACTGCCAGTTCTGGGTGTTGCAAAATGGGTTATTTAGCAGCCTTGCCTGATCAAACCAGGCAAGGCAGAGGCTCTGCAGTCTGATTCCTGGATTCCCTCTCCCCTCCCCTTAAATCAGCAAACCTCTGCTCTGCTGACTGGCCTATGGAAATCCTTTTCCATCAGGTAGCACTTCAGTAGGCAAACAACAGTCTCCTGGAGCTCTCTTGGAAGCACAGGCAACACGATGCTGTCTTATCAAGGGCAGAAACCTCCACGAGGCAGCAGGGCACTGGCAGGCTCCTCTGGCCATTTGAGAAATATCTTGGTTCCAAACTATCCAGCTTCAGTGCATGGGAGAGTCCTGGATGTCCATAGGAAGCACGGAGAATGAAGGCCGCTTAGTCATAAGACTCCACCTGAAGAGCTGCATCCATCTCTGGGGTCCCCAGCAAAGGAAAGACATTGATGTCTTGGAGCGAGTCAGGAGGGCCATGATTATGATTAGAGGGATGGAACACCTCTTGAACAAGGGAAGGCTGAGATATTTGGGATTGTTCAGCCTGGAGAAGAGAAAGCTTCCGGGTGACCTTCAGGCCTCCTAGCATGAGAAGGGAGTTTCTACAAGAAAGATGGGAGGAGACTTTTGGGAAGAGCATGTAGTGATAGGTCCCGGGGTAATGGATTCAAATTGAAAGAGAGCAGGTTTAGATTAGAAATCAGGAAGAAATTATTTAATGTGAGGCTGCTGAGGCACTGGAACATGTTGCCCAGAGAAGCTGGGGATGCCTCATCCCTGGAAATGTTCCGGGCCAGTTTGGATGGGCCTCTGAGCAACCTGGTCTAGTGAAAGATATCCCTGCCCATAGCAGATGAGTTGGAACTCAATGATTTTTAAGGTCACTTTAAACCCAAGCCTTCTATGTGTCTATGAGTACTCCCTTGGTTTAGCCCTTGTGCATCAATAGAGATCTGTTATCATGAAAAGAACTGTATCATTGTAAGATGAGGTTATGATTAATTTTATTGATGTGTGGGCTAAAAGAAATGAATTAGTGCCAAGTGCTTTGAGACAAAACACTACCATGTGTCTCCAAAGGAATCTTGGGAAAATAAACTTTACAAAACAACAGGCGAGGTTAATATGAGTTGGGAGTTTGAAGCTGAATATAACATTTGATACTCTGGTATTTGAATTGAGGCCAAACTTTGATTATCACATCGATCAGTTGATTAAAATTAGTCACTTGAAACCGGTGTTATGTGCTGTGCAGGACATCAGAATATACTGTCTAAGCCAAGAAGCATAAAAGGTTATTGCATCTTGAATCCTCATTGCAGGTTTAAGCTGTGGTGGTGCCATTTATGAAGAAGCAGGAATGCCACATTTCAGCAGAGCCAATGTTACATATGACTGTGAGTGTTGTTGACTCATTCCGGGTCATTGGAGATTAACATTTTGGAACCTACAGACATGTAGAAGATATGGTACATGTTATAAGGAACAAGGCTGTGCTTGCAAGATTTCAAACTCAATTATGCAGACACAAGAGGTTTAGATAAACTTTTCAGATTGTATCAAATGAACTTTTGGTTGCTTATCTGAACTGACCTTCTGAAGGCATTTGGGATTATTCTTAATGTCATTGTAATTGCTGGAAAAAACAGCAAGTTAAGAATTTAGTTTTAACTTTTGCATTTTTTCAGTATGGTTTGCCTGATTTTACAAGATTCCAAACTCTGCCCATTTTTATTGATATTTCATTAAATCTAGACAACTGCAGTGAACAGTGTCTCTCCAGTGCAAAGAAATCACAATCTGAGATAGAGCTACAGGAAAACCTTTTTGAAGGTGATTTGAACTATGAAAGATTTTTCTTGCTTTTTCAAAAGAATATATTAAGAAAAAACCTCTTCCAGAAGACTTCTGTTTCAGAGGCACAATAGCTTTGGTTCACGGTTTTGCTGGGTTTTATTCCTTAGAGGTCAGAAACTTCATATATTTCTGTGCTATAAAGGAAGAGCATCTGGTCAGTGCTGGAAAGCATTAAGTCAAGACATTTTTGGTTTGCACACTCTACCTCCTAACCTGGATCCACAGCTGTAAGGCCACTCTTCATTTATTGAACTGTGCCTAGAGGTGGGGCTTTTTGTGAGTGGAGAGAAAGCAGTGGTCTCTGGATTTCGTCTCTCCCAAGCTTCCCCTTCTCTGCAATTTAAGCCCTGCAGGAGTGGAAGGTCACAGTAGGGCTGGGACAGTGGTGACACAAGTCCCCTCTCATTGGGAAGGGCCTCTGTCGTGAGCTGCAAGCTCAGGAGTCAAGGAGAAGTGGGAGTGCTGAAGAGGAGGACTTAGGCAATGGGAAATGAGCAGGGGGAGGGTGATCTGATGTAGAAAGAAATGGGAAACCTACTGAGAAAGAAAGGCATGCAGGTGAGTCTTCCTAGAAAGTAAAGGCTTGGTGACAGTAAGGTTGGGGAATGCATCAGCACAGGGCCACCTTCCTGTTCAGCAGATGCTCTGTGGTCAGGCTGCCAGGGGAAGGACCAGACGTGCACAGCTGTCAGTCACACATCCTCTGTTTCTGTTTTTAGAAATGCATGGTTTTAGGACCAGCACTGTGCTGCGCTCAGGCACAGGACCTCAACAGGGCACTGCCCTACAGTTTGCATAGAGCTTTGTATTCTTGATGGAAATTTGGTTCAGGCCACACTTTACAGCTACTTCCTAGTTAGTAAATACAAAAACCCAATATCAGAAACTTGATCCTGAAACTGTTCCTAGTATTGACAGAAACAGAGACTTACAGCCTTGGACTGTCCAGGATCTTCCTCAGGATCACCCTTCAACAAGATTGACTACAGCCCTTTCTAACTGTGGTGGCTGAGCTCTTTGCTCTCCTGCCAAATGGTAAAAACCAAACCCCTCGGGTGTTCTGGTTTTCCAAACGAGAGGAGGAAATACTGTCTGCCACTGAAATCTCACAATTAAGAAAAAAACCAAAAAACCAAAAAACCTAAAACAACAACAACAAAAAACAACAACAACAAACCCAAACAAACTCAAAAAAAACCCCATCAAAACCAAAAAACCAAAAAAAAAAAAAAAAAAAAACCAAAAAAACCCCCAAAAACTCTCATTACCAAAGTAAGTTTTCAAAAAAGTAATAATGTGGAAATGAATCCTACAGGTACTGTAAACTGCTGTAAACTACAGACAGAGCATATGGCCAGAGCATATGGCTGAATTTACCACATCAGTGCTAATACCCCATTTTGCAACAATACAAAAGTGCTCCAATATTGGATTTTGAATAAGTAACCAAATTTCCCAAGGGTGACCCATGTGTAATACACATACTAATATACATATATGTGGTGACCCTCCACAGGGTGTTTTTCAACCACCAGCATTATGGCCATTCATTTGGCTGGCTCAGCAACAGCAAACTACTCTGGGTCAGTTACTGTACTTAAAATATATAATGTGGAAATGCAAATAAGCTCAGCCTTAGAAAGCTCTTGCTCACCTAAACCCTCCTATTCAACCATAAATGCAATCTTTGGGCCTCCAGAAGCCAATGCACAGAGAAATCTACTTTAAATCCATGGGGGAAAAATACTTACACTTCAGCACATAAAAATTCAGAAATGCTTGTACTCTCAGCACTCTGCCATGTGCTAATGCCACCATGTTCACAGTGTTCACAGTTCACAGATTTAAGTGTCAGCAACTAAACATAAGGCTTACACGTGATGCTGCATTATTTACAGTAACTGGTGCTGCACAGAAAAATCATGGCCCACAGCTGCAATTACACCTGTCACTCTCGTTTGAATAAAAATGACATCGTGTCGCTAGTACCCGTCAGACTTAAAAAAAAGTAAAACTTGTTTTTCTTAAGAGGAAGGGGAAAAAAATTCACCTCTAAGCGGTTTAACAAGTTCTCACATGTTGGCTGCCGGTTTGCATGTGCCTGCACAGCTCATGCCAGGTGCTCCTCTTTCACAAGAGGCAGCTTCCCAGCACAGCGTGGCAGGGCTGGGCTTGCAGTGCTCCAGACAGTGCTGGAGACTGTGGGCAGGAGGCTTCTGAGGAAGGGGATCTCTACAGGCAGCTGTCAGCCCTGTTTCTGCATTACCAGTACAGGCAAGGTTTGGGCTTGGTTAATAGCAGTATGTTTAAGAATGTAAATTCCCTCCCTGACTTGTGACTGTAATGAGAAATTCCCATCAGTAGCTCAAGCTGAGAATCATTCATTTTGAATCAGCCAGTAAGTCATTGCCCAGACAGCTAAAATAAATCAGAATATCTATTTCCCAGAAATCTGAAGTAACTCTATTTGTTTTGATGGCAAAATATACACAATAGAATTAATTTCAAGTAATATTTTTGACCTTCTCTCTAGAAATCCTGACACTGGTGAAGGCTCAGAAGTGGAAAGATATCAAGATTGTCACTTCCTTTTAGAGAGAAAAGAAATGAGTGCTGACACAAGCTGAAAGGGAGTGGTCCTTTGTAAAGAGGACGGTGCCAGACTCTTTTCAGTGGTGCCCAGTGACAGGATGAGGAGCAATGGCCTTAAACTAAAACACAAAAAGTTTCACCACAACATGAGGAGGAATTTTTTTACATTGAGGGTGGCAGAGCACTGGAACAGGCTGCCCAGGGAAGTCATGGAGTCTCTCTCTCTTGAGCCATTCAAAACTCACCTGAATGCATTCCTCTGTCACCTGCTCCAGGTGACCTTGCCTTGGCAGGGGATTTGGACTAGATGAGCTCCAGAGGTCCCTTCCAAAACTAGTAATTCTGTGATTCTGATGAATGGCTCTCAACCCTGCAGCTCAGACATGTGCTTAGGATAGCAGTGAGAAACTTTTCCCTCATTTGGTCAGACTCTGGCAGGTGCAAGGCCCATGTCATAGGAACACAGGGGAAAATCCAGAATAACCATATAAACCATTGTCTTGGGGTGATTTTATGATGTGTATCGCCTATTGCCTGCTCTGTGCCCAGACATGAATCCTGTGCCTTTCTGTGCCTTTAAAACTGGGTCCGGGAGAAAGAGAAAACAAAAAAACCCTGAGCGGTTTTGTGTTCAAGGACACAGAGATAACCCTCTTGCATTCTGCTCCTGCAGAGTGGAGGAAAAGCACCTTCCTGCTTTTCCCAGCTCTTGGCTCCTTTTCTTGGAAGAGAGAGACGGAGATGTAAAACTCCTTTGCTTCCCTGGGGCTTTGGTTTCTTCTTCTTCTCTTCTGAACTGTTCAACAACACCAGGACATGCCGCGAGATCTTACACACAGAGGTCCAGAGGGGCCCATGCTGAAGTCCAGCTCCGGGGAGGAGAGAGAGAGAGACCACACCCACAGAAAGGACTCTGAAATTTACCAGGTTCTCTCCACAGGGAGACGTTTTATTATTTATTATTCTTTTTCTGTGCCTGCATGCACTTGTTAAATAAATGGTTTTTCCCCTTTCACTTTCCTTTGAAGAATTTCTTCCCGAACCTGGTGGGGGAGGGGTGGCTGTAACCTGTAACCTGCCTTCTATCAGAGGATGTTCATTTCAGACATTCCTCCGAATTTGTCTCAAACCAGGGCAACCATCCTCCTTCCACTCTGTCCTTTGTCATTACAGGAGATCTTGAAGAGACTGCACCTGTCTCTCTTTCGCTGTTCCTGGGTCATGCACAGAACATACCTCACTAAAACTGAAGGCCTGACCATCATCAGGGAAGCAAATGGCTGGAGATCACCAGATGAGCACAGTCCTGCTGCTCCTTAATTCTCTTGCCCCATCAAACCTTTGTCTTCTCCCATGTTTCATATGGCATGTCCTCCTTGAACTCTTAATTTAACTTCGCTGGTGCTAACGAGAAGCAGCCTTGGGCTAAGTCATCTGGCCATTTACAGTTACTGGCTGTAGCACCACGTCTTTGTGTGTGACAGAAAAAGACTGTGGATGTTTCCTTCCAGAAAGGAACACCAGGCAGATGGTGGAACTCATTGTTTTCAACTCTGTAGAGCTGCAATGACAATTTCATTTCCATCTCCTTCGGAAACCTTATAAACAAAGGCATTTTTTTCTGAAAGAAACCTCTTTTACTGGCTTTTCCAAATCCTGGGCGAGGGCATATCTCTCAACGAGCAGCTTTAATTTTGGGGAAATCCATCTAAAGCCCAGAAGAACCAGCTGGAGTTTTGCATGAGGGCTTCCATTGTGTGGGATGCACACGACAGCTATCTGACACCAAAGCTGGGATTTCAGGAAGATGCGAAGCACTCAGCCTGTTCTCAGACAGAAAACAGGAACTGCCAGTAGCCTTGCAGGCTCCAGAACCTCCTCCTTGTGGGCTAGGTCACTCTGGGATGCTGCCTAGCTTGCCAGCCATCTGAACTGCCTCAACCACAGGCTCCTCAGGTTTGTGTGCCATACGCTGCAGCTGCTGCTCCAAGCAATTTCAAACAGTACATAGCCTTTAAAAGCTCATCCAGAGCTGAAACAGCATGGAAATCTGCAAGTTTCTGCTGACTTAAGAGACCTGCCAAAAGAAGGACTTCCAGGAAGCACCTTGATTTATGACAATAGCAGGCTCTGGAGCACTTACTGTTTTTAACAGTTTTCAGCTAAGGCAGGGGTAACTGACGGTGAAACCTTAATGTAAGAATTTGAAGCACTTAGCCTGAAAGTGAACAAGGTGTGGTTGAAAACCAGCAGGTGCCACAAGAGAGACAGAAGAGCTCAGAACTGTCCTGAGGTGGAACTCACCCTCACTGGGCACTGCTCTCTGCGTGTGGGGCCCAGGTGTCCCAAACCATCCTCTTGGGCCACACTGTAGGACTTTGAGAGAGCACAGGTGTTGGTGAAGGGGGGCTACCTTGAGAAGGACTCCTGTCCAAAGCTTCTCCTAGCAACATCTGGCAGATGCTGATACTGGCCAGCAGACAAGGTCAAGCTCAGGTGACAGGGACACCTCGACCTTGATGGCACCTGCTCCGAGCAGCACGGTGGGCTGCTGTCCTGGGACTGCTCCACACTGTGCTGCAGACTTTCTATCTCTATGCAAAGGGCTGTGTCAGGAGATGACAGATTTCATTCTCCTCAAATCTGGACACTGGCTGTTTTTGTAGCTGACATGGCCTAAATGATCAGATGACTCAAAACATGCAAAGTTGTGTTTTAGAGTTTGGAACAACTTTCAGGATTTTACTGTTTAGAAGGGCAGTGTAATCCAGCTTGAGGCCAGTGTATGATATCCTGATGTTACAGAGGATTTCATACTACAGGCAAGGAGCAAGAAGGGAAAAATATGCAAAATCAAAGGCAGACTCCACAATAAGCAGAAGATGAATTTGCAGAGAACTACAGAGAAAATCAACAGCCAAATCTATGTCCAGTATTCAAGAAGAAAAGTATATATTAAGATATAAACCAAAACAAGTGAAAAGGTTCTGTCTGGTGGCAAAGCAACACTCTTTTGGATCAAACTAGGCGGAGATGTTCTTGTTTTGGTGGAAGCATCTACTCCTTCTTTTTAAGAGAAAGTATTAGAAGAATGTGACACAAAAATGGAGATTAAGTATATGTATTTTATCTAGATATCATATTCCCAACATAGTGATGGTTGCCAATGAGCTTAATTTATTAGATATTAATTTTTAGCAGCAAAAACAAAGATTAAGCAAGGAAAAACTCATTATCAGCCACCCAAGTGTTTGTTAGAAAACAAATGTCAAGCAATGCAAAATACCGAGCCAGACTCATATCTGCATTTAATACTGCTGTGGAACAATAATGATGAAGGCAGCTTGTCACCTCTGTTTCTTCCGTGAGAAGCAGATAGAAAATCTGCCTACACTATTGAAACCAATGTCAGAATTACTGGGGGCATGCAGATGAATAGAGACAGGCAGAACAAAACCAATTAATGTGAGAGTCAGCACTCTGACCACACCAAATGAGGCACTGTTTCTTCATAGTTGAAAACAAATTCACATGAACAACAAAAATATTACCAGATTTTAGAGGAGGTTGCCCTGCTCTATCAAACATAAAGAACACCTTTTTCCCCCCGAGGTGGTTTTGTTTTGTTTGTTTTTTCACCTAAAATATCTTGGACGGGTTAAACCATAGCAAATTTAGATAGCTGAGCCCTATGACATGATGATAGACTCAAATTCAGCAGGTTTGAATTTGAGCAGTGAAATGTAAGTTCAGATGCTCATATCCAGAACTAATCCACTTATCTCTACCTGACCACAGGGATGGTGATACTCAGGAGAACTCAATAAACTACAAGCACTTTAGGGATTATTTGAGCATTGCTATTTATATGTATTTGAAGTAGAGTTTTAAGATATACTCAGGCTGATGAACGGTTCTTATTTCTGAGTGTACCTTTAAAAAGCCCTCCCCTTTGAACAGACTGAACCTGCTTATTGTATTACACACAAATTCATATTGCACTGACACAATTGGTTATAATCCAGGCACTGAAAGAAACCAGCCTCTTTTGGGCTCCTTGCCACTGAACCACAGCTGAACTGGACACTGACCTTAAAACCTACATGCTAGTCCAGCAAGGAATGGGGTGATGTAACCCTTGACCCTGCTCCCCATCCAGCACCCTCCTTCTAGGCTGCAGGGGGGGCCCATTGCACCCCCCTCCTCACAGCAGCCCCGAGCCTGAAGCTGTGCCTGCCCCTGCCAACACAGCTGGTGTTTCTGCAGCTGCAGTTGAGTTCTGGGTGGAGAGTACAAAGAAAAGATAGCAAGGAATAATCTCAGTGATTATGTGAGATGGAGAAGGCATTCCCTTAAATAACCTCCTCTGCCTGCTGAAGTTATCAGAGCATGCCTTTCTGATGCTGGCCAACGCCAGGTTAAGTTCAGTAGGCTGCAGCTACATGGTTTGTTTGAGATTTGTCCTTAGCTGAAAAGCAAGCTTGGGGAATGCAGCTACATGTAGTATCTGCTAGGAAAATACATCCATCTCAAAAGGCACTTTTCAAAGAGGCACATACAATCTTGTTAAAAGCAGGAACCCAAATGGCCATTTGCTCCATCATACACCAGCAGCAGGTACGGCAGGACAGGGAACAGCTGCTTAGTTGCTTCTGTGATCTATTTTGTCTGGATGTTTGCATGCTTGGGAGTGTGGACTGGCCCTTTTGCGAGTCTCTGGTGAATCACTCTGCTAATGGACTAGCAAGTGCATGGATTACATTATCAGTGATGCAGACCATGGTTCCTATATTGCCTTAATATGCCTCCAAACCAATCTGGTAAATTACTTCCATTATAGGATTTAGATAGTATCTCATTACAGATCAAGCTTTTGGTTTAAGTGTAATTTCTTTGAAAGACATATTTGGTGTCAAGGTCTGCTTGGTGGTTTCAGAAGAGACTGAACAGAGCCCCAGACTTCCTTACCCATCCCACAAAATATTCTCACTAATTAGCAATCCAAGGGCCAAACTACAAAAGCCAGGAGATTGACAAAAATAAAGTCTTTCATTAACAGAGGAGTGCCAGATAGACAGTTTTTCACCAATGTCTGCCCCTGGAATCCTGTATACATGTAAGTGTCCTGGTCATCTACTGAAAATTGTTTATAGACTGTGTTGACTAACTCTAGAATTAAATGCACCATCTACCGTTAGACTCAGGCTAGAAAAATAATTCCATTTATAGCCTGCTATTAAAGAAACTGGCTTTTCAGTACCTTTCCAGCAGGTTTACTCCTTCAGATGCTTCAGTGAAACTACAGACCCCATCCTAGCTGTCAAAGTACAGCCAGTCTATGCTGCTTTTATTATTGCATAGTTCTCTTCCTTGCTCTGAAAGCAAATCTAAATAACCTAATTTTCCACTTGGACTTGAAAAAAAATAACCCTGCTGCAAATCCAAGCCATGAAAATGATTCCATTTGTATTAGAAAGTATAAAAGTTCTTTGTCTTTTTTATACAAAATTAAGACACTTGTGTCTAGTCTATGCTTTTTTTCCCCTGAGTTTCTATTAAACAGTTTTACTTTGTAGTAAATAAAAAGAGACATTTCATTTTAGTGAAGTCCTGGCATATTAAAACTAAAGTGACATGGCATATTAGAGGAGCTTGCCAATATTAATGATCTTTACATGATAATTTATTCCGTATTTAGTGTTCAATGTTTGCTGAATTTAATACAGCTAAAGCATATGGTGCTGTTTTATTCAAACGATAAACTATGTGATCATTAAAAATATATGGAAATGTAAACATCGTGTCAAGGTTCAGTGTTTCAGAAAGGAGCTGTTAATCCTTGCAAACAGTTTCACTATAATAAGAAGCCCAATCAATTAATGCTTTTGTTTCCCTATGTATTTACTTGTTATTATACTTCCATTTAGAGTAATTAATTTGGTTATACTTCAAATTTATATACATTTACATTTCTACATTATTATAAAGGAATGTGTCATTCTTATTTTGATTTGATAAGGAAAAAAAAGATTGGCAAAATCTGTTTAACTGCTAAGCTGAGATCTCAGATCAATCTCCATTCCACCTGAGGATTGAAAGCACAAAGCTTCTGGCTCTACAGCAGCTTTGTCAGCCTTGGCAATTTGCATTATGTTACCCATGATAGTATGCAAAAGGATCCATTGTCACGAATGCAATTTAAGAAAACACTTTCAGTTCTTTTTACTCCTTTTCAGGGTTTTCAGGTAGCTGGAATGCCTTTTTTGCCTTTGCTGTAGAGATTACTTATTATTTGTATTTTCCTGAATAAATAGATAATCTTGAAAAGTAATAAATTGAGTGTCTAAGAGAAACTTCTCAGGGTGTTTCATAAAAAAAGGAAAAGCAAGAGGGATTTTGCTGGAACATGGAAGGCAAACTGCTTTGGAGACAAGTCTCCGTTGAGCAGAGGAGCAGGGAAAGCCAAGGTGGGTGCTCTGGGAGTGCTTTTCACAGCCACCTGCCTGTTTTTATCAGTGTGGCACTAACTTGGACCACTCCTAAGTGTGAGCTGGCTACTGAGGATCCGTGCTCTATGCACTTAGTGAGAGGACCCCCATAATACTGTAGTGTTCCAGCTATGGGTCTTGCAGGAAGAAGAAAATATTTGAGGGTGATCACTACACTGATTAGTATGCAGGGCTGGACACTATTCACCATTAGGCAAACATGGCTCCATCTTGATTGAGGTCAAGATTTTATCCACAGAGCGTGATCATTTAGAAGAAGCCAGATACAAGGATTAACCAATACCCACTCGTCTCCCCACTCATCAAACACTGATATGGATGCAAGACCCTTTAACTATTTTATCAGGCAAGCTGAGGGGTTTATGTTGTGGAATTTTCTCTCCACAAATCTGATTTCTGTTTCCTGACTGACTGGGTTCTGGCAACTCAGCCTGACCAGCAGCAGAAGCAAAATGTTCCAAACACCTCTGCTGTTCAGACAGTGAGTAATCCCAGAAAACAGACAATTCTTATCTGTTGCCTTTGGGCAGAAGAATACTGACAACGGTACACTCAGGAGTTTGCTCCAAGGTACAAGGAGAACAAGGTATTAACTTGCAACTTAGCCAGGGCCTGCAAAGCAAGCTAACATTTCACCATCACTGAGGAAACTCTCTGATTGCAGATGAGTCACGTTCCTTAAAAGAATGGATTTTGTCACTAGGAAGATGGGGAAATCTGGGTGTCTTTCTAAGAATCACACAGATTCTGTTTCGATCCTAATGGAAAACTCAAAATTAAGATGGCTAGGTGAAAGCTTAAAACTGACAACTGAAAATTAATCAAAACTAACTTTAAACTCCATACTGGGTTACTTGCATGAAAAGGTGGAAGTCTGTCTTCTGCAAGTCAGGCTCAATGATCTAACTTATTATTCTAACTTTAAAGTCTCTGAGACTGGGATTGTGATGCCCCATTTTGTTGTCAATTGTTTGTCCTCAACACTATGCAAATTCAGCATGAAAATTTATTTCTGACAGTCATTTAATTTATCCCAGCCATTACCCCTGCCTGCGTGACTGACATTTATTGCCTGGTGTCTGGTGAGCAGAGCTGGGGCTGGGAGCCAGGAGACCTGGTGACTGTAGCTGATGTTACTATCTTGGGTAAGTCGCTTCATCTCCTCTATTGCATTCACTTAATCACGGTCATCATCTTCAATTGAGCTGATTGAAGGGACTCTATTATTGCAGCTGTTACACCCAATACAACAAGGCTTGAATTATTTTCAGAGAACACAGCAATACAAGACTCTGAATTATTAGGTAGCATGTCTAACCTAAAGTATTTGGCAGCTACAGCCACAGAGCTGAATGTCACACCACCCAGGTCTTTTTTCCACCCAGTCAGCAGTGTAGGTAAGCAACATTTTTGTTGCCTACACAGAAAAAAATGTGCCTCACCCACGGTGCTGCAGAAATTGAGTGGAATGGGTGGTTCATCCTGCAACTTCTTTGATCATTATAATTTTTTTTTGTGAGTCTTATCCAAAGTCTGGTGCTGATGGCTGGTGGCTTGTAAATTCTCTTGATTCCCTTTCTAAGTGGCAAAGTGTTCTTCTAACTCAGTTACATTCACCTGATGAAACTGTTGGAAAACATAGCAAAGCTGACAGAGGAAGCCACAAATCCTGTTATTTACACAAATTTATATCATGTAAATACCCTAGACCATCCTTTTTCCTCTTGATACCTCCAAATAGTTCCCAGTTTTACCTCTGATACTCCTGAGAAAAATCAGGATGAATAAAGAAAAAGAAACTAATTTGGAAAACATGAGAAGCGTCTAATGCAATTCCTTTCACTCAGAATCAAACTCTTGCCAGAGGTCTGTTACAAGTGTGACGTGTTTAAATAGATGTTTTATGTCCTCAGCCATTAAAGCTAAAAGTCCTAGAAGGAACTACAGGACATCTTGTGAGAATGCCTGTACCAAAGGCATCAGGTAGTTTTCTAGCTCTTTTTTACAGATCAAAGGTAGGGGCATCCTAACATTTGAAACTGAAATCACATGGGAATTCATGCATCTCTTGGGACTACTGCATTTATTTCACAGGCGCTGCAAAAAAATAAAATACTCCAAGTCCTCTAAATCCTTGTGCTAATCCATTTCTATCCCTGGTGTAACAAAATGTTCAGACTTCCTCAAATGATCTAAATATTACAAGGACCATTTATTATTTACTGACCTCTAACTATTGCCCTTGACACTTGGTGATTCATGAAGACCTCTCTACTTAGAGGAGTCTCTCAGGCAGGAGCTGAGACCTGCTGGAAAATCATGGGCAGGAGGGGGTCAGAGAGCTCCTCTCTGCTGCTGTTCCTGCACCACCCTTGGCCTGGGTATTAAATCCTTTATTGAGCAAGTTGTCTCTAAAGTCTGTCCCACTGGTGTGAAGTTCCCTGCCCATAGCAGGTACTGTCTCCCCCTTTCCTGACCATGAGGCTGTCACCTCCTGTAGGCTTTCATGAATCGCAAAGCAAACACAGGATACAGTCTTTAATTTGCCCCTCAGTCCTGAAAAGTACCATGTATTTTTGGAGGACTTAGTGTTGCAGAGGTAGGTGTGTAAAAGCAGGTGTGCAGAGGTATGTAGGTGTTCCACCAAAGAAGGAACCTCGAGTGTCAGCTCCTTTCCTGCATCGTAATGCTAAATTTTCAGGTGATTTTTGCCCTGTTGTAATTCTGTAGCAAGCATAACTTAATTATTTTGCCAATTATAATATCAGGGAATATAACAACCATTACGTGAATGGGTGTTGAATCAGCGCATTTTCCACTCCACAGTAAGCAACAGGAAAGAGAGAGGAAAATGTATTAACTGAGAAAAATCTAATAAACATAATGCTACCTACAGATATGTGCTATTTAATCTCATGAAAGGATTTTATGCTTCTGTTCACATGGCAATATCAGATATCATCTCACAGAAGGAAGCAGAGACTCCAATGTGCAAGTCCAACACCAGGAAAATAAGGTTTTTATTTTAATCTCTGCGTGTAAACAAAATGTCTTTCTTGATAATTCTTTAATGCTTGGAGGAAATAATACTAAGGTTTTAACACATTTTAGGTTAGATCCAAGTGGAAAATGCTGCCATTGACTTCAGTCTGAGCTATCCAGACAAGTCTGTGAGCTTCATTAGGACACACAATATCATCTGTTTGTACAGACCTTCCCCATATGGCACTAGAGCTTGGATGGGGAGATACCACCTATTTCTATACAAAGAGTGAGGATTTCTCTTCATTAATTCAATTAAAACACACCTGCACAGTTTCTACAGTCATGGAAAGTCCAAGGGTTGAAAAATACCCTCCAAAATCTAATGTTTCAATCCCAGGAAGTATGAATAATGAGTTGGTCAGAAGCTGTGCTGGAAAATGAGAAGTGGTAAAAAAACCCCATACCAGCTTTAATTGTCCTCTCTACCCCTCAGCCTGGGGGGGAAGGGAGGCACAAAAGTGGAGGGCTATGACCTTTAGAAAATAAGCTAATTATAAAACCCCAACAAAATTTAAAAGACATAGTGCTTTAGTACAAGAGGCAAATGTTTGTACCAAATCTGCTGTCACACACTGCTCCACAAGTGCTAAATGTCCTTTTATTATAATCAGTTACAGCTACATGTGATATTGATTATGTTAATAATCGGGATAACATTTTGGAGAGGAAGTGTTAGATTTTCTAACAGTGATTAGTACATTGATTGTAATTGGCTATACAAGTACAAAGATATTAAGGTGGTATTTGTTTGTTTAACACAGCATTTTATAAGTTGGCAAATATTTAGGACATCAGTGAGCCCAAGCTGGAACTTTCACACTTGTAAAGTGCATGACATTTTCTAAATATAAAATTATCAACACCATTTAGTATTCAAGTAGAAGTTCCTCGACTCTTTTTACTGGAACTGAAGCCCACAGAACCCATCCATGTCTAAATCTTTTTATGAACAGCATTCACATTTATGATGACATCCTCTAACACCTAAATAGGTATTGAAGGTGAATATTCATTATTATTATTCTTTAACACAGGAAAAGATATCCTAAGAGCCATATATTAACATAGTTCTTATCTAGACACGACTGAAGTAAATGGGAAGGATCCTTTTATTCAGGGTTTTAATGCAAATCCCAAATTGGGAACTTTGAAAAGTTGAATTTTTCATTATTTTATGTTATGTTCTTATTTTCGCTTCAGAGATCCAAAATAAGAGCCCACTAGAGTGTTCATCAGAAATTTTTACTGCAGCTGGAAATATCCACTTGTACAAGGTAACATTACATACCTAAGACTATAAATTCTGGTATTTTTAGGGACTACACCTGGATTGTACATGTGTTTTTCTCATGAAAAATGGCTGATGCAATAAAGATTTTGAGATATATCAGAATCAGGAATTTACTTATATTTAGCACTGATAAACCAGTAGAACCTTATTTTTAGTGTTTACAAAAGGCAAGAAAAAGATCTGCTGTCACATTGCAAACAACACCTATTTCACATACCTGCAGTTAGCTCTCTTGGGGCAGGTAAAACCAGTTTTATCTTTTTTACACACAGACATATCAGACATCCCTAAAAAGATGAGGAAGTCTTTATAAAACAACCATATTTAACTATATTTTCAAAAGAATAAGTTCATAGTATTGTTACCCAGGATGTCTCCTTATTATGGAATAAAAAAATGGCTATGCTAAATGAGTCTCACCTTTTTTCAGAATATACTATTATGTTTCTCTTGCAGTTGCTCCTTTGTCTTGGCCACATTTAACATAGTGACAACTGTTTCATAGCCCAGATTCACAATGCAAAGTTTTAACAACTGCTGTATGGGTCCCAACACAGAGATTTCAGGAAACTGGCAAATCTCTTTCTTTTAAGCCTGATTACATCTCGTGCCCTGAATAGCACAAGGTCTCAGAAAACACATGATGTTGCAAGGGGGACAGACACCAGCAGCTATGAGGGAGAGAAAGTTGGACAGGCCTAGCCAGGGAAGCCTGTTCTGGCAAAGCAGAACCACAATCCACACAATTTCTAAAAGTCGTCAAAAAACTGCCTGGATTTGGGAGCAGTTTCTCCTTTTTGATGGTGTCTCCCTCTTCACCCTCAGTAGTGCTTTGAATGGTGAATGGGATGGGAGAGTCTCTGGGGCATAGGAAAGGACAAGGAGGTGACACTAACATGGGGCTCTGGCCTTTTGAAAACCACCACGCTGACACCTGCCACCAAATAAAGACAAGGGATGATGCTTATATAAATTTTTACACTTTTAACAGCTTGTCCCCATGCACAGCACATAACCCTGTCCTCTCTCACATCCTCTTTAAAAATGGCACTTCTTTGTAGAGTTGAAAAGGAAAGATCATGGAGATTAAATAGTTTATTTTAAAAACCTGTTCTAGCTATGCAGCAAGAGACAGAGTGAGCCATCTGGTAGGTTTTCAACTGTTGCAAAACAAAAATACACCAGGAATACATTTCATAAATTAGTAAAATAGTGATCCTGATCTCCAAACATTACAAAATAAGTGACATAAAGACATAAAAGCTTATTTGCTGGAAAACTCAACAGTGAATTCAGCCTGAGGCCTTGGGTGTTTTTTTAAAGTCTCCAGTACCCATGCACTGAAAAACACACAACTGTAAGTTCAAGACAAACTTCCCCACTCCAAACAGCCTCTGTTTGCAGCTTCTGTTGCAGAAGATGGCAAAGGGAATACTATTTAAAACTTATTTCAGGAAGAATTGCTTTTGCTGTTATGCATTGCTGTGAAGCAACAAGAGTCCTCTCTGCTTGTGCAGCATTTTGTGTTGTCTCAAACATCATTGCTTTTTAAGCTGGTCTCAGCAGCCTTTGCCAGGAGATACTAATCAGTCCTTAGCTGTTCCACTGTATGCTGGTAGAAAACATAAACATGAATAGATAAAAACAAACCTGTTCCCCTGGCAGCTTGCACTCCTGTATGCTGCAAGGACAGGTAACAGGCATCTCTTGCATCCACAGGTTCTCTTTGCTCTGAATGAGATAAGTTTCTTTTTTAGAATTTTTGCGTAGACTAAAAATGTGTGATGAAGTTCAGCGTTAATACATGAGAACCAGTGGATGTTTTATACCACCTATTCTCTTCCTTTTGACAGGATCAACACCACTGTAAATATTTGAGCTCTTTACATAAGGAAAGTACCCCAAAAAAGCAACAATTAAGCCCGTGTTAGACACAAAGTAAAGTGACATTTTCAAAAGCTTCAGCACTCCTTCATGATTCTGCTTGGTGCTTTGCTGTTGAAAAGCCATCAGATGACTCCTTTTGTTTCCTTCTTCCAGTCACCACATCATCTTTGTTATGCCAGATACTCCTCAATGCACAGCAAGAGGCAATAGCACGGACACTGCTTGCCTCAAGAGAGATGCAGGCAAGCTGCTCTGCTAAGAGCATCCTAAAATGTACCATGGCTTCAGGGTGGGGTAAGACAATCCAGTCCCTCTCAGAGGAGCCCTAGGCCTGTGTTGGGGTGGCTGGCTCCAGTATCTGCTTTGGGTGGTAAGCCCAGACACGGCACATTCCAAGGCTGGCTGTCTGCAGCCCGCAGGGAGCCTTGAGCTCATCTCAGCACGGTGTGATCATGCAGGAGCTACTGCTGGCACCTCAGAAACGATCACCAGGCTGAAACACCACTGTCCACTCCGTGCAACAGGCTGTTTCTTTAAGAACAAGAAAGAAATTATACCTCAAGGCTACAGAAGTATCAAAGGCCAGTAGCCTGCACTGGAGGGCTGGCCAATCCTCTCTCCGCTGCTGATCCTCTTGGATGCTGCTAAATCTTCCCTGCTCCATCACCCCTACTGCTGGCCAGGCGCTCACATGCACCAGCTGCTTTCTCTTCTCAGAAGATTCCATCAGCTTGGCCACAGCAGTACTTTTGTTAAAATTACACCAGATCCAGGTAAGTTGTCTGGTTTGGTTGGGCACAGACATCAGTAGGAGCAAGACCCACAACTGTGCATGGGAGAGGTAACTGCTAGGTTCTGGGGGTTTAAAGTATAGAAGAAAACAAAATGTGGAAAGCCACTCTCACCCACCCATGCTTTCCTTATCTATCTCTTCTCTGCTTTTTTGTAAACCACAAAAAAGCACATCCTGCAGGAAACAATGATGGGGGAGGTTTGGAGAACATTTGTACTGTATAACCACAGTGTACCAACCAGCCAGGAGACTGCACAAACTATGTGCTCAAATAGCACAATTTGGTTTTTCTGAGCACATGTCAAAGTCAGCTGTTGCATGCTGACAAAATTTCTAGCAGTAAGCTTTCTGGTGTAAACACAGCCTCACACTAAAGTCACTGGTAATACAGCCTTCTTCTGCTGGGAGTTAAAGCCATACTGTGAAGTGGGAAAACATAACAAAAGTCAGACAAAGTGCATGATGATTTACTAATAAAATGATAGAGGCATGAGAAACTCATAAGCATGGTAACCAATTTACTCCATATGGCTCAAGCAGTGTTAATATTTGGGATTATACCTCACAAAAATGTATGCAAGTTGTATCAAGAATTTTCTCCCAGACCACTTCTTAGTAAACAAAGATTTTCAAAAGCATTTTCTGCTGGGCTAAGCTCCACTTCCATCCAAACCAATACCACTCCAGTTTAACTGTGATGGGAGCCAAATCCCACCCGCCAATAAATCAAAGCTTTATTTACTAAATTCAGGGTGCTAACACTGATATCTTTGCAGCCACATGAAATCATGGCTCCTGTGGCATGATTGAATAAACTCAGAACTTTCCAAACTATACAGAGCCTCGAATAAGAGACAGTTCAACACAAATTTTCTCTTCATATGAATGACTTCTTGTTAAATACTGGTTACAAATGCTTAGTCCAGGGTATAAGCTTGACACTAGTGCATTGGGGAACCAAAAACAAAGAAATCAGAGAAATCAAACACCAAAGAGGGAAGGGAAAAAAAAAAGAGAACAATAAACTCTCAGCATGCTTTGCATTCTTTTTCAAATCAGAAGCATTTGCTGTTCCTGCAGCAGCAGGCTCATCAGCTTGGGCTGCAAGCCTTTTTTGCCATGGGGAGACAGGACTATCAGAGTTAAAGAAAGATAACATAGAAAAATGGAATTCATCAAGTAAACAAACAAAACTGTAAGAGGACTAAACTTATTTCAGTCCAGAGGACCCTACTAACAAGGTTCAACTTATCTCTACAGTCTTAATAAAAGCACAAAAAGACAACTTATTCTTTTTCAGCAGACACTGAAATCACTCCAAATAAACAGTGGTTTGGTTGGAGATAGAGCTATTGTGGTTCATAATTACATACAAAGAAAATGGATATGTCTACCGTGAAAGCTTTCTCCACTGAGCTAAAATGCAATAGTGAGGATAATTACTTTGTTCCTCAAGTCTTTTCCACAAAGATAAAAATCTTGCCAAACTGGAATTTGATTCTGCAATGTTTAATGTCTTTTAAGATAACTCATTGCCTCCTGCTACCTGCCACCAACCAATACGTCTCAGAATTTTTAAACAAATTACTTAGGGGGACATAGCCATTAAAAAATAACCCTTTTTATTTTTCTTTCTTCTTTTCTTTTCCCATCTCTCCTTTTCACTCCCACTTGTGCTACAGGTAACACTAAAGATAGAATCATGGAATAGTTTGGGTTGAAAGAAACGGTAATGTCTCTGTAGTCCACACCCCTTGCAATGAGCAGGGACTTTTTCAATTTGCTCTGGGTACTCAGCGCCCCCTCCAACCTGACCTTGAATGTTTTCAGGGATGGGACATCTACCACCTCTCTGGGCAACCTGTTCCAATGCTTCACCACCCTCATCATAAAAAAAAAAAATATTCTTCATATCTAGTTGTAATCTACCCTCTTTTAGTTAAAAACCATTACCCCTTGCCCTATAGCAATAGGCCCTGCTAAAAGGTTTTAGTTTTGAATGACTGCAGTAATGTCTGCCTGGATCTTTCTCTTCTCCAGGCTGAACTACCCCAACTCTGTCAGGCTTTTCACATTGGAGAGGTGTTCCACCCCTCTGATCATTTTGTGTACCTCCTCTGGACCTGCTCCAACAGGTCTTTCTTGTACTGAGCTCTAACTGGAAAAATAGTAAGGGGGAGACCTGAAAAATCATATTAGGCGAGAAAAGGAGGAGGCTGGTGTGTGCTTCTCCTTACGTTTACTTTTGACAAAATCCTGTACAAATAATTTGCCGAGGTTTTTTTCTTTTTGTCATGAACATATTAATGTGATTGAAGGTGAATACAATAATAACAACAGTAACAGTCTTTTCCATTGCTCCCTATCCTGAAATCATTTAGTTACTTCCTCTGTTCCACATAGGAAGCTCTGGTGCCGCAGCAAGGAAAAGAAATTTTTCTTTAATCTTATGGTTAACAAGGGTTGACGTTGAACGGTCCACATGGGAGCAGCTGAGGTCAGGGACCCAAGGCATCTCTAGAGAGGCATCTGGCAGAGACACTGCCCGCCAGCTCTTCACTCACACTAAGTTATGTAGTAAACAATTAGAGGCATTTCCCGACACCCATTACTTGGACACTACAGACCAAAGCCTTGGAAAACTCCACCTCCAAGACAAAACATGTCCAGGAACTTTCTGATGATTTGTTGATTTGCTTTATTTCCCATTTGGAAAATTAAAATATGACTTGGTACACAATCCTGCAAAGGACATTTCCAGGCATAAGCTATAGGACAACAAAGACAAAAGAGTTTTGTAGCTGGATCGCACTGTTTTAGCCAAGTATCCTGAGGAAGCAAGACCCACATGATTACAAGAAGAGGGTTATATGTGTATATATGCCTGTGGACTCAAAAAACTATGTACATCTATTTATTTTGTTCCTTCCCTTTGCATCGTCCCAGTAATCTTTGAGACTTAATTTCTTACACATTTTGTAGTGGAATGAAGCTCATGGAGATACTGATCCTAAAACTCTTAGAGATACTGATCCCCTAAAATGAAGCAAA
Source organism: Daphoenositta chrysoptera (assembly GCA_013397915.1). Taxonomy (NCBI): domain Eukaryota; kingdom Metazoa; phylum Chordata; class Aves; order Passeriformes; genus Daphoenositta; species Daphoenositta chrysoptera. The sequence continues at coordinate 241,429 of VZRO01000502.1, forward strand.
AAAAGGGTTTGGGTAATGAAAAAAAATGTTATAGAACCTCTACTGAGGGAAAGGTGGTAGTGTGATGTCAGTGAATATTAAGTACAGAACCACAAAATCATCAAGGTTTGAAGAGACCTTCAAGACCATCTAGTCCAACTGTCATTGGACATTATCACCCCTAAACCATATGCCCAAGTGCCACATCCAGACACCTCTTGTACACTTTCAGAGACAGTAAATCTACCACCTCACTGGGAAACTTATTTCAATGCCTAAACACACTTCCAGTGAAAAAATATTTCCTAATGTCTAATCTAAACCTCCCCTGGTACAATTTAAGGACGTATCTCCTTGTCCTTTTACTTAATACATGGCAAAAAATCCAACCCCCACCTTGCTACCCTCTCCTTTCAGGCAGTTGTAGAGAGTGATAAAGGTCCCCCCTGAGCCTCATCTTCTCCAGGCTAAACAACCCCAGCTCTCTCAGCTGCTCCTCATAGGACTTGTGCTCCAGACCCTTCACCAGCTCTGTTTCCCCTCTCTGGACATGCTCCAGCACCCCAATGTCCTTTTTGGAGAAGCCTGAAACCGAACACAGTACTTGAGATACAGTGCTGAGTACAGCAGGATAATGACTTCCGCAGCCCTGCTGGCCACACTGTTCTTGGTACAGGCCACGATGGATTGGCCACCTGGGCACACGAAGGCACATATCCAGCTGGCTGTCAAGCAGCACCCCCAAGGCCCTATCTGCTGAGCAGCTCTCAAGCCACTCTTCCCCCAGCCTGTAGAGCTGCATGGCGTTGCTGCAGCCCAGGACCTTCACCTCCTTGAACCTCTCACAGATGCCCAAAGCCCGTTGATCCAGTGTGTCAAGGTTGCTCGGCAATGCCTTCCTGTCTTCAAGCAGATCAACACCTCCATCGAACCTGGTGTCATCTGTGAACTTACTGAGGATGCACTCTCCCCTCATCCAAATCTCACTAAAGGTGTTAAACAGTTCTGAGCCCAATACTAGCCCTGGGGAATACCACTAGTGTCCAGTTGCCACCTGGATTTAGTTCCATTCAACTCCACAGGCCTGTCTACCCAGCCAGTTTTGCACCCAGCAAAAACTGCACCTGTCCAAGCCATGAGCAGCCAGTTTCTCCACCCAATCTACACAGGATATCCTTCTTGAGGCAAAAATTCGAAGAGAAAAAAGCCACCACTGTTTGTGTAGCTGCCTTTTTTTTCCTTCTAACTGCTTGTAGTCCTGATGAATGGCCTCTCTTTAATTTTGGTGAACGTGCACCCACTGATGTGTAAAATTGACTTCAACAGCACTAAGTACTTGAGCAGTGTGAATAACACAACCTGGGATGCAGGTTAGCAGACTGAACAGTTCCCGTGAGCACGTTACCTGTTCAACAGCTGGCCAAAAACTGTCAGTTTGCGTGTTACTGGTGCAGCAGCACTTTGATCCACTGCTGCAGTGGATTTTGAAACAACAGTCTTGTCATGAGCCACAAATGGCAGCAGAACATGGACTGACTTTTTAAAAGTGTTTTTGAAACAGGAGCCCAGGCTTTGTTTGGATACAGAACTAACGTACCTACCCCACCACTCTACTGGAACGCCACTGGACCACATTCCCACAGAGGGATGGTAGTAGCTGCACACTTCTGGCATGCCTGGCTGTGTTGCCCAGATGTCTTCACCCCTTTTTCCCTGTGCAGAGCATGTGGAGCAGAAAAGGTGGCTCATATGCTTGGTACTGATTCTCCCCTTCCCTCTGTAGGCTGTACTCTATAGCTAAACAAGCAGAGGAATTAAGTCAGCAACTAATGACTGTCAGCCTGGGAGAAAAGGGGAATTGGAAAGCAATTCACGCTTGAGGACACAGACATAAATTACTCAAATTACTCCAGGTAAGCCACCCACAGCATGTCAGCAGCTCCACAGGATCTTCCTTCATGTGTCTTCTACCCTGCCACAGCCTGTGGCAAAGGTTCATTTATCCCTTTGTCCCTGCAACTTTCTGAAGCACAAATACCTTCAAGGACTGTCTCCCTGGAACGATGCCACTTAAGCAACATCTGTAGCCCTGGAAGAAATCTTACCATGTGTATTCCCTTTTCTCCTTAAAGCTGGATCTGTTATGGGCTTTTATACAGTACCTACTTTCTTGCACTCACATAATATGGGCTTTTACTGTCAGGAACTAATGCATTAGCAGGGAATAAGAGTAATTTCAGCTCTATATGTTTCTCTATTTGCATCCATTTCTTTAGAGAGAATACAACATTCCCATTTGAAAGCAAAAAGGTAAAGGGTTTTCAGGGAATGAGTGTTTCAAGTATTTCATTTCACCATTACTGCAGAAGCCTCCCGTGATTCTAAGGACATATGCACAATACTCTGACTAACCTGTTTCAAATGTTTCCTTATTGAGCTGATACAGCATGGCCATGAAAACAAGGGCTTCTGGCCCATTTGACAGACAGATAAAGACAAGAAAACAGAAGGTAGAACTTTGAGTTCAGGTTTAGACTTCAATGCTTGCAAACAACAGTGAAATGTGCTTTTCTGAAATAACACACAGTACTAAAAAGTGGCACTTAATTACAGATGTGTTGTCCAAGTCCCACACATTTGTGACCATTGTACATTATGTTAAAATTAAACAATACAGCTTCAGGGGAATCAGCTGTTGAATATTTTTTGTGCTTACCTACAGAGAAAGAAGCCTTAAAAGTTTTGCTCTTTTCATATCAGAGCCAACAGAAACTCAGTGTTTAACACATATTTTATAGTTTTAAATGACTGCTTTATATTTGTCATGTAAAACCAATTATTCCACTTTATACTGCTGCAGTTGATCTAAGAATCTGTTCTAGAAAGCACATTTAAGCAGCTAATAAGCAGTTACACTGGGAGTCACTGGTAGGGTTAGTGTGTTTGTCGGGTTTTTTTTGGTTTTGTTTGTTTGGGTTTTTTGTGGTTTTTGTTTGGTTTTTGTGTGTGTGTTTTTGTTAGTATTTTTGTTTGTTTGTTTTTATTTTTTGGTTTTGGTTTTGGTTTGTTTTTTGGTTTGGTTTGGTTTTTGTTTTTTGTTTAGGAAAAATACAAGAGGGTTTTGGGGTTGTTTTTTTTTAGGAGCTTGGACAAAGTGTTTTTTACAACAGAGAATCTGTTTTTATCAAACTTAATTCTCTGTCCTGTTAGAAACCTAGCCTTATTTGCAAGCATTGCAAACAGTTCCCCAGCTCAGGAACTATAGGTAGTGAGGCAGTCTCTGGCATGATGGAGTCCTGATGTCAGCTGGATGACACTTTAATAGAAACAGTAACAAACAGCATAGTGAAATCTCAGCCCAATTCTAAGTCGCTATTGCCTATTTCTTCTCATTCCATTCATTTTATCCAGACTATGTAACTGACTTCGGTCTCAAATGATGAAGGCCTTTTGGAGGATTTTCACTAAGCTTTCCCTTGCTGCTGGATTAACAGGACACTCAGATGCATTTTTTTTTTCTTGTAACACTAAGTATCCTGTCACTTTTAATTCAAGTGGACCTACTGCAATAGCATTAGTTCAAAAACAGTTTGGTGTGAGTGAACACTTTACATCGTCCTTGACAGACATTTCATTGTAAGTACAATGCAACATTCACCACCACAGAAACAAACAAATCACAATCTTTAGGCACCAAGGCTACTTCGTGTAACAGAAGGAACTTTCAGAAGGGCAGGAGGGTTTCATGAACTGGAAGTGACACTGTAGAAAGGGCATTAGCAAAGTGAGGAAAGTTTAACGGAAAATATGGCAGCTCAGGGTTAAAGGGCAGGCGAAGGTGAAACTATTTTAATGCAAGCTACTGTTTTCTGTTCAGCAGATTTTGAGTAGGCAAGCCTGAGCTCTTTCCAAGTACCTGTTGTTCCTGTTGCAGAAAAATATATTAACTTCATTTTCCGATAATTTTTCCCCACACACAAATACATGGCTTTTTTCTTTATTCCTGGAGTAAAAAATATAACTCCTCAGCAACTGCCTCTGGACTGCTGCTTTTTTTCAGCTGCATCCGAGGTTATTGCCAATGCTCTTTTTACTCTGAGAAAATTGCAATGATTCCAAAGTGCGTGATGCCCCCACAGAAGATATTAAGTAACTAATTAATGATTAAGATTAAAGGAATATAAGCTAACCAGGAAAGGAAATTTATGAGTAGGGCTCTCACTAAATGGAAAATCTTAAAGCAGAAATTATCCCCTGTTTCATTGTACATTTTGTGTAGCCATTCACGAATCCTCACTTCCACTCCTCTGCTGGCTAGTTCCTCTCTATTGAACGTCAATGCCTTTCTTCCTGTGGTGCTACAGAAACGTGCTTTCCTACCTCCAGCTCTAGCCCTCTGTGCATGTCTCTCAAGTTTCCTTCCGAAAGAAACCCTTCTCTTCATAATGTGAAGTCAGATAGGACTGCTGGGTGTGTTTCATCCTCTACAGACTATTCTTATCCTTTCTGCTTGCCAGAAAAAAAGTTTCACGGGGGAATATTTGACACTACACTACTTAACTGCCAGCTGTTACTGCAGCTCTTTAGTGGGCCCAATAACTGAACCCATTTTTCACTCCCAGCACAATTTCCCAGGCCGAGCCACCCGAGGAGAGGTGTGAGGCTGTGCCTGTGACTGCCTGCTGTTCCCTTCTCCCACGGGGAGGGAGAAGACTCCAGTCGCCAGGGATGTCAATCAAGTGTTAAATTCGCAATAGCAAAGCATTCTTTTAAGCCAGACATCTATTTAATAACGCTTACTCCTAGCTCAAACTTGTAGACAAACCTGTCCACAATCAGATAACACGAAAAGGACGGTGACAGATGGCTGGTGACGTGCATACCTGCCCCCTTCCCCCATCCGCAGCCAATTCCCTGAGGTCTGCAAGTGCCTGTGCGAGGCAGCCTCCGCACACTTCGCACTCCCAGGCGGGCTGTGCGAGTGTCAGCAGTGAGTGCAGCCTGCTGGATGAAGCACAAAAGCCATTATCAGGAGTTTGGGTGCTGTTCTTGGCCACATGGATCATTCACAGGTGTTGAACAACTTGACAGGTGGCAGTTGCGTAACTTCGGGGACAATTTTTGGTAAAGCTACTGAAAATCTGTATGTTAACTTCTTTTCTGGGTTCCTGAATAAAGAAGGTTCTGCAATGGAATTACCCTTGGCAGCATTGCCATAACTATACTAAAATTACCGAAATAAAAATCTGCAACTCTTTCCTCACTTTCTAAAACCAGAAAACATACTGATGTTTATAAGGTGTTCTCAAGGAGCCATAACTCTTGCTGGTACACAAGAATAAAGCCTGATGCTTACAAGCTGTGTCTGTCAGGCAGTCTATTTGATTTATTCAAGTAGCCATGTCAGACCAGCACTGCATCTGAGATGGTCAGGTTGTTAATTGGCAATAAATAGAAACACATTATTTAAAACACTTTTGATTAATGCAAGCCCAGATAAATCTGAGTTGGCAGATTTATTAGCACCCAATATTAGACTGTGACCAAAGAATGATTAGCCAGGACCCTAGACAGGCTCAAGATATATGATCTGATATGGCAGCCTTTGTCTGCATCTAATCAATAGACGATTTTAGGTATATGTGTGTTTGTTAAGTGCTTTTGTAAATTTTTGGACTGATAGCTCCGAAATATGAAACTTTATCTTCAAAACTGGGCACAGATTGAGTCTTTTTTTACAATGCTGTACTGCACCTTAAACTTTAAAGCTCGTGGGCTTATTGCTAAGGGCAGGACAGGAGAGTGGCTTGGTGCTTATTCACCAAGGAGACAGCTCCAATGTCTGCTGAGATATTTCTTTGCAATGTAGAAGGTATGACAATATCTGGGACGTGCTTCACATATTTGGTGTGTTTATGCTGAGTACAGATGTTTTCATTTTTAAAAAATCAGATACAATCTTCTCATGCTGCACACCTGTATTTGCTTTATATTGTGACCCATCCAGAACAATTAGGTACCCCTATTAGGATATTTTAGTGAAAACACTCTGGAGAAAAAGCACAAAGAAAGTTCTCCAAAGGTAAAGGAGAGAGAACTTGAAAAACTTCTTCCCCCTACACCCCTGCCTTGTTCCTTTGCATAGGGAATCAGTGTACAACTTGCTTCCAATTGACATAAGCTTTTCACATTTGGCCAACAGCCTGACCCAGAACAGTGCAAATTAGCTGATAAACTATTCAGAGTATACTGAGGAAAGGCAAATTTGACTGTCTGCAGAAATGGAGAGCAAAGGAGAGGCAAGACTAAAAAAGAACCTGACAAAAGAGCCTTGAAATTTCCAGCGAGCATCTAAATTTTGTAAGCCATCCTAAAGCCTAAGAAGCATGTGTTACACAGCCATAAGTAACAGGACTGCTGCTAAGTTCTCGACAGAGCTGTAATAGAAAGTGAAACGTAGCAGGGACAGAGGGCATAATGGTTATTTTCTTTCATTATTTCCTGCTTTCTTAAATTCTTATTAGGAATTTAAAAAACACATATGGTTTGCAGAACAAATTCAGGCACTAGGAACTTCCTAGAGTACTTTTTTTATTACTAATGGTAATTATGCCTACAGGTGAAGTAACAGCTGAGTGACTCAGGGTACCCTGCTGTTTAATTAAATCAAAGGAGTTGTTAATCCTTAACAAGACCTATAGACAAAGGACAAAGATCATTTCCCCAATGACTGGATGATGAAGAATACAAATAATTTATTTCTTAACACCAAATATATGCTAAAAGTTTATGAGGAGAGAAAGAGGAAAGAAGAGAGAATCAATAAGGATATTTGAAGACATGTTGATTTTTTTTTTCCTGAAATTTTGTGGCATGTTCTTAAATCACTGCTATAATCAAGAGGGCTCATAGATGCTACAATTTAGTCAAGACACTTGCACAGAGTAGAACACATAATACACATCAGGATGAGTCAAATTCCATCTACCAACACTAAATCCTAGGCAGATGGGCTGAGATTTTTTAATTCTGCTCATCCAAAGCCTGCAGCTTGCAGAATAAACTCTTGCAGAACTTGGGAAACAGAAACTGCAGGAAAGATTCCCTCATCTTTGGTGTATTCGGTCTTTGTTAATGTCCAAAGTACTGGAAATTTGAGACTAGAAAATAATTTAAGAAATTAGACAAAATGTGGATTTTAATAAAGGTCTGGTAGATTTCAAGCATCTCTTGAGCACTGATGCTCCTGAAGATAATCGTGTGGAAATCCTGGCTTATTGGTAAGACAGCTCAGTGTTACAACTGGATTCTTCAGTTCATGAAAATATTAAGAGTTAATGCACCAGCTCCACTGTCAGAACAAGAGTTGCAATCCCTCCTGCCCATAGCATTTTCTTCACTGTTTGCTTTCCACAACTCTCGACTTAAGGTTAACAAAGAAAATAAAAATAATTAGACAAACAAAACCAGTCTTCAGCCTGTCCTTTTCAGTGAGCAGCAAATCTCGGTATCCTCACACGCCCCAGAAATCTCCTGGGATGGCTCACACCTCTCTTGGCTATAGGGGAGCCTGGGGTTCTCCCTACTTTCTGGCAGCATGGGCCATCTCCCAGTTGGCATAGCTCCTAACACTGGCTGTTTTAGCCATGGGGGAGTGGTTACACTGGCTACGTGTAGCCTGCAAAATAAAACATCTGCCTTGGTGCTTGACTGCCCGACAGCTCAGGTGCCACATGGCTCTGTTTCCCTCTCCAGCAAAACCTGAGCTCACCAGGGCTCCTTCCCCAGCTCCATCCATGTCCTTGGGCAAGGCATGACGCAAAGGGAAAGGCTATGATGTGCCTACGGTCACACAGCAGGTGAGTGGCAAACGAGTAATTTTCTACCCAAGGAATCCTTCTTTCAGAGTACAGTCCAACCCAGAAAGTCAAAGAATTAACACGTGTGGTAAACTTTCACTTAGAGAGCCCATCTGTAGAAATTTCTGTTATAATAAAAGCTAATCAAGGTCAAACATACCACACTCTATGTAGGAAGACTTGGTAAGTCATTCAGTCTCTGGAGGAACAGGACTGGTTTCCACAGGCCTCTTGCCAGTATTTTGCTCAAACTATTTTCATAAGTCTCAAGCAGTAGGGGTTTTTAGTAGTTCCTTTGCAAGATATTTCAATCTTCCTTTCAAAAACTCTAACCTGACTTTTGGCTGAAATGTATCTCCACTTAAGTTTTGCATCCCCATGCCTCTTGATCTTTACTTGGGTAAATCAAGCTACACTTTCATTCCTGGATGTTTCTACGCTTCAAATATTTTTAGTCTGTTATAATATCATTTCTCCTGAGTCATTACCTAGGAACACATTGCATTATTAAATCATGGCAATATTTTGTCTGAGTTCTTTCATTCTACTCCCAGGATTTGCTGCTTCCTACTGAACTCTCTCCAATTTGTTCCTCTCAAAAGACCCAAATAGATTCAGCAGGCAAGCACACTCAATGCACAATATCCTACTGATTTATCACATTTTCCTTTCTATACCTCTCCTATTTTTACATCCTTCTGAAAATCAGATCCTTTTATGGCATTTCAGTAAAATAACCAGTTGTGTTTAGCATCCAGTCCAATCCTTTTCATACAAAACATTTTTTTGTTTTGTTAAGCTCCCAAGAGACATAAAGGAAAGTGCCCCTGCATTTACATGCTCAGTGATAAAACTGAGCTCTTTTGAAAAATCTGTGCCACCACAGCAGTATTTGATACAACCTGAGACCTGCCACCTTCACTTTGAGAACAAAGATGGGAGATGATCTTTAAATACCATGAGTAACCCACGAGTAAAGCCTGGAGCACACAAGTAGCTTGGATATACTGCTCTTTCAATGCTGGGTGAGATTAAAACTCAATGTGATGGCCAGGATGGGCCAGGAGCTTTGGGAGCATCGTTCCTTCTCCCTTCCCATGCAGTGAGAGCTCCCCCACCTGGGCCTCCTCCTGCCCACCACCCTGGGGTGGAGGGCTGCTCCCACCTCTTCCCACAGAGGGAAAAGGGACATTTCCACTGGGACACGTCATTCCCTCCTGGCACAAAGTAAAACTTTGATGCCACAGAGGCTAAATTCACTGGAAAAAATGGTGTGTGCTGTGTTTCTGCAGAGAGAAAATGTATAATTCGGGAAAAGTGTTCAGCCAGCATTTATAAGCAAGCTGTTTAATGTAAGGTGGGGTTCCCTACTTCACCTTCTAACTTCTGCTAGATGAGTGACACTTGGAAAAGACTAAATGAGGAGAAAATAACTTTCACGGCACGGTCCCCATTTATGCCTTGCTTGTGGGGACAGACCAAATGTCCCAAGCAAGTCTTCAACCATAGCAGCAAGCGTCAGAAGTCACAGGATCACTGTCTGCAGACGTGACAGGGGGACAACTGATGAGCACCCACATATTGCCACCAGCCTCGGGCCCCAGGGACAGCCTGAGATGAATCCTTCCTGAGCCCTGGCCTGAGACAGGACAACAGTCCCATGAAACTCTCAAGAGTGTCACCACACAAAGGGCACAGGTTTTACTCTCTTAAACACCGTCAGGACAGGTCTGCCTGGGTCAGGTGCCTGCTGCTGCAGCAGCTACATTTCAGTTGTGTCCAAAACAAAGCTTTCTCTAAGTGCTTGCTGTGGCTCGAGTCTGCCTGTCCTTTACTGTGGTCCTTTTGAAAAGCTGGTATTTTCCAAAGGAAAAGAAAACATCCTGTGCTATCTGGAATTTTCCATGGTTACACTTTGCCCAGAGGTGACTTGTCCCTCCAAGGAAACTTTCAGCATTATGTAACATTTTTTTTTATTCTGTTGTTTGGATGTACAGAGGCAGGCAGATAAACGAAGGGACAAATAAATGAAAGAATAGCCTGAGATTTTTATCAGTGCAAGGATGACTCAATGATCAAGACAAGTGCTCTGGAAAGTTTTAGACTTTTGTTAATTGAAGATTGCTGAAATTCCAGAATAACCAGGGGGTCATCCTTCAATCTTTCTCACAGACAAAAATGTAATTTAAGAGAGGGGTGTGACTGGAAATACCTAAAGGAATGCCGTGTTTAATTTTGAGATCCTGTTAAACTGTGCTTTCATAAATAGCTAAATGTTCAAGTAACCATTTGAGGATGTTTTTTGTCAACATTTAGAAATGTGCACAAATATTATTAGTTTAAAAAATTTGAATCCCACTGTTAGTGTTTAAATATACTATTTAGCTGTAACCACTGTTATGTGGATTGCCATTTTTCTGAACTTTTCAATCCCTAAGAAGCATGCAACTTTTTCGAAAGTGGGTTGATCCATTCTAGGAGCAGCTCTAAACCCACTTTCCTTACTATTCTGGAATATAAATATTGGGCATCAAGTATATTTTGGAGTTATTGTAAAATTCTTGCACACACAAGCTGTTATAGTATAACTTTAAACAATACAGTTACTCACACCAAACCTACGTGCACACGCACTCTGAAGAAGAGCCAGGGGCTGGTTCATCAAGATGAACAAGACCATCCTGTCATAAATGTATTTTTATTGTGAGGTGATTTCTGTGTGAGCAATTTAATTACTTGCTTGAGCAATAAAATTACCACAACAGTAAAACCTGTCCAACTTACCCATTTCTCACTTGATTAACCTGATGAAATTCAAGACACCTGTTTCAAACTAACCGATTTTTATAGAGTGCTTATCAGAAAACGTGGCACTTTGCCACCATCTTGGCATCAAGATATAAGACAACCCCCTCCCAAAATGCCTTTCATTCTGTGTGACAGATACATTTGCCTGGAGCTATTATCAGGAAGAATGCACAACACCTTGTCAAAAGGCAGAATATTTTTTTTTTTTTAAAAAAGGGGTATGATCTCATTGGGGGATGGTTGGGAAGAGAACAAAATTATACTGATCATCTATACCCAGGGTCTAAGAGGCTAAATGCTTTTGTTGTTGATCTGCTTGGTTTAGGAATTCAGGAGATACATACAAGCCTTTGCATGTCTGTGCTATGCAAATCTGTACTGTGTTTCTTCTGGGGCACAGATGAAAAACTAAGTTCAAGGGTCTATCCTAAATTAATCTTTTATTTTTAATATTGCTTATACCCATGAGTTGTAATACCCAAGGTGCCAGAGGTCTGTAAGCATCTTCCAAAGCATTTCATTACACCCTAATGAGGAAAAAGTTGCTCAAAACCAGGAAAGAGCTGTTGTTTCATCTTTGTTTCTTGAAAAATAGTACAAATCTTTTGGCATGGCATTTAGAGCATCAACCCATCTGCTCTGTTGGTTCAATTCACTCACCTATTGAGACCAAATTTTCAGTTAAGGGAATTTCAAATAAAAATAACCTCCTGCTTCTCTGGTATGCCATCTGGGGATCACTTTTCTCCTCTGCAGTGTTGGAGAACTCATTATGCGAGTTATCCTTCAGGGTTTGCTCTGTGCTGCCTATGAAGTAGCACTGGAGTGGCAGGGAGACTTTTGCACAAGCCTTTCAGTGGTGCTGTCCCAGCAGCAGATTTGCCGCAAGTAGGAGGCTTTCTGAATTTCAAAGGACTAGCAGTTTATGCCATTATATTAAGAATTCAAAGTAAACTCTTTAATAAAAAAAGTTCCCTGTTTATACTCCAGCTGTTGATTATCTCCAAGCCTGGTAGCAGCAGGTACTATTTACCAGAAATCCTGAAGAATTCATGCCAAAAGAGAACATATCAAGACAACCAGGCCCAAAATGAGACACTCTGCACTTCACTCCTCCACAGGCGGGTATCCTGACACAACCTGTTGATTCCCTACTTCTGGTATGCAGAGGTTGTATCTGACTTTTCTCAAAGCAAATTCAGCTTTCATGACAGACCAGTGACAGGTGGGGAGATTAAATTCCTCTGTTTATCCATGCATAGGTGCACCATGGACAACACCACACAAGTTATGTACATCATCCCTGACTGAAGGAAGTGCCCTCTGGGCAGGAAAGATAACTCTGCCTTCAGCACTCAGGCCTTCACCCACCTCTAAGTGTTGGTTAAAACTTCACTGAAGCCAGTCCTGTAGTGTGAAAGGGAGAGCCAATAACACCATTAGTGTTGATACAGCTTAACTTCTAAACTGCTTCAGCCAAAATAAGGTTTTGGGCTTTTTCAGGTGTAGAAATGCTATCACAAATCATAACTCCCATCTGACACTACTACACAATTCAGCTTTTCAAGAACAGGTTTGGCCCTCAGTCACAAACCCTCTTTAAGCAAAGCCGACGCTCTGATGCAATCACTGCCTGGTCTCAGAGGAAACTAAACTAACCCAGTATCCAAGATGGAAAGATGTTCTGTGTCCATCACAAGTATGCTGAAGCACCAGTCCTTCGTGTCAAACACAATTAACACTGTGTGGGAATGAGTCATTGAATGATTTCAGCTCTCTGGAGGAAACACTATTGCCCACTTTTTCCTTCAGGTGTTCCACATTCCCAAAAGACACCTCAGAATATACTGTGTATTAAGTCTCATTCCTAAGGGTCAGTATAGCACATCAACAGAAGAAACACAGCTTATTGCCAACTTTCTGCATGCATCATTTCCAATTTTCTTCCGTGGCTACTTGTTGGCTGAAGCAATCTCAATAATAAAGGTGAAAATATATATTCCTAGAAGACTATTATACGGAATGACATAGACTGCAATACCCTCCAGCCAGAGAGAAACGATGACTTTAAATGAATGAAAGCAGTGCTGCTTATGTGGTGACAGGAGGATACTGCCTTTTTAAAAAAATATATATCTGTAATGAAAGCTAAGCTGTTATTATGTGTAAAGCAGCTGCAGAGAAAGTGATAGCATTAAAGGCATTAGAACAAAGATTATCTTTTCTCTGTAATTAAATCCTTTTCCCTACTTTATACCAGATGACTCCTAAGGTCACATGAGCCCGATTCAAGCATCATCCTTGAAACTATCCTGAAGAGGTTGTAGGCACTCACTGGAAAGCCCTCAACCAACAGGGATTTAATTATTCAGTAGTTTCTATCCTGCCTTTTCTCTGTGTGAATGGAGAGCTGTAATATCGATCCAAAACATACCTGGGAACAGTCTGGTCTTTGATCAGCTTCTGCTTCCTTCACAGCTTTTGCCAGTGACCTCTCATACATTTGAGATGACAACACATAAATGTCACTTCCTTGCCAGAGAGGGCAGATATTCCTATCCTAGTTCAAATAGCTGCATCATATAAAAATACAAAATGCTGGGTTTTGGTTTCTGAAGTGGGAATATCCGTCTCCCAGAGAGTGAGTGCAGTGCCAGGCTGCTTTCTTCATGAGTCAGGGGGACAAAGGAGTGTGTCAGCAGATCCATGGCAAACACAGATATTCTTCAAAGGCTTTTTATCAGTCTGGCATCAATCTCTTCATGCTCCCCCAGTCAGCTTTACTCCTCATGTAGCACCACCTCACCTACTGCTTACCTAATATCCTCTCGTTAGAAGCAGCCACATAGGTTTAAAAACAAGTAAAGGTTTTTCATAATCCAGGTGGAGGGTAGGAGGGACTACTGCTAGTTCAAACTGTGAGCCACATCAGTGGTGATTAAAGAAAAAAAAAGGGAAATAATATCACTGGTGTTCCTTTGTTTATGAGAGCTGGTGGTCTCAGCCTGGTAACAAGGGAAAAAATCCATTCACATGGCTGCCCTCAGCCTGCTAAGAGGGTCTCAGCACTCGGAAGGCAGGGAGGCTGAACTTACCTTTCCTCTTTCTAGGGTCTCTTTGGGTTAGAGATGGAGGTGAAAAGATAATGATGGAGTCAGACCTGAATTGTATCACATCCCTTTAGAATCAGAAAAATCAAAGGCTGACCCAGGCCATAGACCTTCCACTCCAACCATTCTCCTGCTAGCCTCCTTCTAGTACAGTTTTAAAGAAAGCAAGCTCTGACATTTATAATCTGTTTTACTTTATAATCACACACATTCTTCAGCTTGGAAGGCAAGCTTGTCCCTTCCTAGTACTAAGCATTGAAAGAAGAAAGAAAAAATAGAGGAAAATTGACTTAGGCCAAACAATTGTTTGAAGAAATTCAGATATAAAATGCCTCTCTTTTCTCTTATGCAGAGAAAACAGGAGTGTAAATCAATCTGCTCTGCTGAAGCCAAGACTGAAGGAAAGATTGGAGCCTCTGAAATTCATCAGGGAGCCATAGTAGTACTAGTTGTTAGAGGGCACAGAAAATGGAAGAACCCCAGTTGTTGACTGAAACCCACTGTTATCCGTGGCCAGAAGCCAGACTAGACTGGAAGCAGGCAAGAATGCACCAGCCTTTGTATTTCATCTGAAGTTCAATTTCTGCCCCTTGGCCTCATTTTGCTTTACTTGGCCTGCTAGCTTGCTCCTTCCACTACCACTCTCCCTGTATTCTGAGGGATGCAGCAAACTCCCCAAGTGATCATCACCTCCATGAGCTTTCAGGATTGCCCAGACCTTTGTTCTGCTTTCCAAAGAGTGCAATTTACAGTACGTATCAACAGCAGTACACTTCAGTAGGAGATGCACTTGTGGAAGTGAAGCCAACAGCAACACATAAGTCTGTGAGGTTACTGAAACCACCCTCACTGGAGATAGCTCTGATGAACCAGAGAGAGTCAGAGCCAGAGTAAATAGTGAAGTTCTGGAGAGCCCAGGACCCTTACTTCAGTCGCTGACCCACACAACAAACATGAGGAATGCTTTTTCTTAACTTGAAATTTTATACCCAAGCTTACAAACACTCTGGCATTTTACAAAACTTGGTAGTATTTACTTTCAGAGCTTTATTAGGCTCCCTTTTGCTGAGCAGTTAAAGGATATTCTGAGAAGCATCCAAATATGTAAATCAACAAGAGGGAAAAGAAAACACTACAAAGATACGTAGTGATAAAACCAGGGGTAATGGCTTCAAACTGAAAGACGATAGGTTTAGATTAGATATTAGGAGAAAATTCCTTACTGTGAAGATGGTAGGGCACTGGCACAGCTGGCTGAGGTTGGGCAGAGCAGTTGTGGATACCCCATTCCTGAATTGTTCAAGGCAAGGTTAGATGGGGCTTTGAGCAACCTGGTCTAATAGAAGGTGTCCCTGCCCAGGACAGGGGGTTGAAACTAGATGTCAGAACTTAAAGGTCCCTTCCAACCCAAACCATTCCATGAATCCACGAAACCAAGTTTTACATATCAAGTCGTGGGTGTTGCACAAGTACAGCTTCCCTGTACTACTGTTCATACTTCACAGAGAAAAAGGCAGGTCAGCCCCTCTGTATTGAATATCATGGTAACATGGGGCCAAGTCAACAAAACCTCTTACAGCTGTAATGTAGGTGAACACTTACTTACAGCCCCCCATAAATTCTGTTTTGTCTCTGAGGGGGTTTAACTGCAAATATTTTAGAGGTATTCTTTTCTTTTTTTTTCTTTTTTTTTTTCTTTTTTTTGAGGGGTACATTCAAAAGCAGACAACAAAGCATGTTTTTTTTTACAGAGGCTTATGACTCACTGCAGGTATTGAAAGCTGAGACAAACAGGGGAACAGGGGTGGCTAAGACTGCTTTCTTGTACTCTTTTTACAAGGGCATGGTAAAATCGGGCATTCAAACTATTTTAACCACTAGCCTGTGTCTGACACTTCAGCACAGTGTATGAGTAAATGATATACTGACAAATTACGGATTTAACAAGGGTTTATTTCTTAACCAATTGAATTAAAGGTTGATTTATGCCCCAGAGAATGAAGGTACATTTGTACATTTTAATCCTACCTAAAGCAATAGACTATTTTTTATCTAACAAAAGTTGCTTGTATGATCCTGTCTTTTCACTCTTCTTAATACTATCTGGCAGCATATACTACATGTTGCAAACATGTCATATTAAAAAAACCCAACCAACCAAAAANATAGCAAAAAAACCCAACCAACCAAAAAAAAAAAAAAAAAAACCAGAAACCAAACTCTTCTGATCAGGTAATTTTTAAATAACTATTTGCATTTTAGCATTAGTAGATTTTATTAGTACCAGCATCCTTTAGGAGGAGTAAGGAGTACGTGATACACAAAGGCTGAGAAAAGTAGGGTTCTTTAGTTCTAAGAAGAAATGGCAAAGTCATGTACTATTTATTTCAACTATTTAACAGATGCATGTAGAGAAGGCAGAGCCAGATTCTTCTCAAAGCATTGTGAGGATGGGAAGTAACAGTTCCAAGTTGCAATGAAGGCAATTTCAGCTGGGTGGGGAGCAGTCACACTGAGAATGCTTTAAGACTGGAGGAGGTACCTGTGAGCTTGTGGAAATGTCAGTCTCAGAGACATTTCACCCCAACTGGAGGAGGCCATGATCTAATTTGCCCCTTCTTTGTGCAGGCTGACCTCCAGCAGACCCTTCCCCTCACAAATTATCCTATGACCCTGCTGCTCTGCCTTACTTTACTTCACATGAGAGTAGGTTCTTACGTGGATCCTTGTAGTGGACTTGGATGAACATTAAGTCTCTCAACAGATTAGAAACAGTATGTGGAGTAAACAGCAACAGCACAAACCTTCTCCTAGAGTTTACTCCATGACATGAACATCAAAGACTTGCAAGTTCATTCAAAATTACCGATTTTAAGTTTCTGTCTACAAAAAACTCTGGACCAACAAAAAAAAAA
>VZRO01000502.1:258135-320715 GCA_013397915.1 Daphoenositta chrysoptera
TCCCTCTAGATGTCATATTGCACAGCCCCTCCACCCCCAACTCCTGCCTCGTGTTCTTTAAATGTATGGGTTTCATTCAAAACTATCCTGAGAGCTATCCCAGGCTCAATCATCACAGACATCAGCTGAAGTGCTTCAGCTAATAGTTCTTTGCAAAAGTAGGACATTTCTGGGAAAGCCAGAATCCTCCTATCCTCAGAGCACAACTTCCAAAGTTGTACACGAACCCAAAGCCTTATCTGCAGTAGGGATGTGGGGTAGGTAGCTGCTCAGTGTCAGATTGATGAGAATGTTTCAGTGCATAGGAGGGCTTTCAAACATTTTCTCGGAGGCATTAAATGGTTGAAGGTCAGAAAGGTTTGAAAATAGGCAAGTTTGAAAGCCCCAGAGAAGTATTTTTATCAATACAAGTAAATATATTTCTTTACAGATACTAGTCCATATAACTTCATGTTAAAATAGACATTTACGTGTTATTTTGGTCAGACAAGCAGTAGAAGTTATTTCGTATTTTCTACAGGCAAAGCACACCCCATAATCATGAAGTGTTTAGTTTCCTACCCTGCTAAGTTTCTAGTGACATACATTTTCCTCTGCCCCCTTGCCAGCTCATCCACTACCCTCCAATCTCTGCGCCTTCTGATTTTCCATGGGATAGATGTTTATGGTACAGGACACACTTCTACAGTTCCTCTCTGCCCACTCATGCCATTGTGCTCTGGCTTCATTAGTATCCTATCCCGTCTCCTTATTTTTCCTCTTCATTTGTCATTGATGTTTTTGTTTTCTTTTGTGTGATTTAGGGTCCTTTTTTTCCCACCCCCCACCATGTGTTTTCTTTTTCCTTCTGTTGTGATTAAGATTTCATTTTAATGCAAATTTCAAAGCAAAATATTGTTATTCCCAAATGCTACATGCACACTTATATTTGAACAAGACAAAACCATTTCTCATCCCTTACCTTTTGTTCTAGGTTTTCCCACCTTGCTATGATGGTTTCTTTCTTCCTGTGGATTAATCTCTCATTTATTTCTTTGATGCTCTTTTCTTTAACAGCACAATTGTTTTTCTTTGATAGTACATTAAACTTCTTTTCTATATCAGCATTTAAAGCTTGATTGATTTTTGACTTCTTTTGTCACTATTTTCTTTGAG
This sequence comes from Daphoenositta chrysoptera, assembly GCA_013397915.1. Taxonomy (NCBI): domain Eukaryota; kingdom Metazoa; phylum Chordata; class Aves; order Passeriformes; genus Daphoenositta; species Daphoenositta chrysoptera. The sequence continues at coordinate 259,291 of VZRO01000502.1, forward strand.
TACCTTATTTATTCCTTCCCACTCTCAGTCTGCTATTTTATTCCATCACCATTTTTAGGAATATGCCTCAAAGATAATGCTAAAGGAAGCAACTTTTTCTTAGAGGGCCAAACACAATTATGTCCTTCATATGTGCTAACATTAAAATTAGTGCACACCTGCAAGGTAGAGTACATAAACTTTTTTTTTTACTCCAGTCACTTTTAGAGTCTGGGATGCCACTAATTTGAACTTTGAATATGCAAACAAAGAGAAGGTGTTAAAGATTGCAATTTAGAGCCACTTAGCAGTGTGAAGGCAGAAGCCCTGCTTCCCTTTTCCCTTAGCCAGGCCATAATTGAAATTCAGTGGAACAGTACAGGTCTTCTTTGTAATGGAGTCTGTAGGCCTGTAGTCAACTTATTGAAAAATTATGTTTGGGACATTTCATTCTGGCATGAACAGTCACCAAACTCCTTTTTCCATGAAGTACTGTCAAACATGGATGTTTTATCAACTTAACTCTGAGAATTGGAAACCAGAAGCTCTGGAATTTAAATATCACCTGATAAATATTGAGACTGGTAAAAATATAGTTTTGCTTATTTGACTGCAATCTGTGACCTGATTTTGCATGTCCTGAAGTATATGATTACATCTAGGAAGCACGTGAAGTTCAAGATCTACAAAAAGTGGTTTCTAAAGAAGGAAGAAGGTATGGAAGATTCAAAGTAATAGTTCTGGTCTTGATAGTAATTGCTCCAGGCCTAGCAATTTCTCACAGACAATTCAATTAAATGCTGACAGAAAAACAAATAGAGCTTACATGGTCTTCTAGTTCTTGCAGTGTTGCACTGATGTTGTCTTGTCTGGAAGTTACTGTGAAAGGGTGTTCTTACTGAACACATTACTAAATAACACAGGGGTGTCCAAAGGAATTAGAACAAGAACCCTGTGTTTTAAAACTTGATTTTCCCAGTCTCCAGAAGTGACCTTGTTGTAGCTGGCAATCTCACCCTGGATAATATATATCTTTGCATTCCAAACATTTGATGGGTTTTGCATTTCTCCCTTTTGGGTTTATGCTTGCATTCCTGAAGAGTCTCTGACGGCAACTGAAATAGAATACATTTCTTGTTGTGCTGAAATTAGCAGCAATGAATCACCTGAACTGAATTTTTTCAGTGCATAATTAGTTTATTTGTTCTAATCTCCTGTTATTGCACAGATATTTGCCTTTCTGAATGTAATCCTGTCAACGCATATCATTCAGTTACCACTTGTCTTTCCTGACTTAATGATAGGGTATAGTATTACACATGTAAGTATAAATATCAAGCACAGTTTTGAGATGCCACTGTTTTTAATGCTAACAATTGTTTGCAAAGCAAGGCAAAACAATATTCTAGAGACACACAAAAAATTATATAGAAAAAGCTAGTATTATAATTTATAATATATTGACACAGCATGAAATTTGGACTAGTTTGAAGTTTGTGGTAAAAAATTCCAAAGCAACAATACCCATAATTATCTTTATAATAAGACAGACTGAAAACTTAAAAATTGCACCAGCATAGAGGAAAATTAGAAAATATTTCTTCAAATATGAATAGCAAGCAACCCAATGAAAAACTTCAATAATCTCAAAACAGGGCCTTATAAAATGAGGTTAAGCTCGAAAAAAATCAAAAGCTGTTACCATATGGAAGTGCCCACTTAAGCCTCTCGAACAGCTCTAACTCCGGCTGTCAGTGATATTGTTGCAGAGCAGTATTCAATAACCTGCTGACGCAATTAATGCATGTTTGTGTTTACCATCTCAGACTGGGGAAATGTGCCTTTCAGATGCTCATTAAAAGTATTGGCAGGTGCACAGCAACCCGACAGAGTAAAACCTGAATGTGGGCATGGGAGCTGCTCATGGACCCACTGCACTGGGTGAGTGCTGCGTAAAACAAGTGGTAGCAGTGTCTGAGGCAGGTTAAGCACCTGTACTCAGAGTACTTAAAATGTTTTAAAACACAAGAAATCCATGTCTATATCTTATTAAGTTCTGGTGCCAAACTGGTTATTGCCCGTGGTCTATTTGTGACTGATTGCAAATGTGTAGAAATAAAGAAACTCTTGCCTATCAAAACCGCTTTGTTGTTTTCTGCTGGTGTCATAAATTTTCATATGAATACCCCTGTCGAGGCATTATCACAAGATCCTGCAGTATCACAAGAATATTTAATGAAACAAATTCCAGCAAATGCTGGCCATAAAAACAACTTGCACAATATCCCACAATTCAAGCAAGCAAAAATAGTAGTATCATAATGGTTTAATTTGAGTCTAAGCTTCACTAAAATTTCTTGATGTGCTTTGCAGTCCAGCCATTTCTTGGATGACTTTGATGAGAAATCTGTCCTTGCATCAACCCTTTCTCATTACCTGAAGCTTTTTTTACTGTCTTTCATAACTAAGACTGTATCTATGTAGCTATGTTTACGCTTCCCAATGTTTCACTTGCTTAGAAAAGTTACTAGCAATCCAAGCTGGTTTTATTTTTGTATCTCTCAGCAAGTTCTAATAAAGTAAATTGAGCAATATTCTCAGTTTATTGTATTGATAAACAGACTGTAAAGTGTTTTATGATGTGGTACTTCTCATATGAAAGACACTAGACTAACATAAATTGCAATTGTAACTGTAAAGTACTAAAATATATTTTCCCTCTAGGGCTTTCTAGTATATTTGGCTGAAAAAAATAAAATAAAATAAAATAGACTTGTTTATTGTGTATATTTTTTGTAGTGTAATTAAATGTTTCTATGGTTTCCACTCAGAAACAAAGTCCTATTTCCCTGCTCAAAGCAGTCTAAAGGCCTACAAATAACTTTACAGTGCTGCCTTCTTTCAAACCGGAGGTGAAAAAGCACTTTCTTTTACACTATCTCCAAACTGTCTCCAGAGGAGTGGATCTCTCAGCACTTGCAGCCCTGCCATTTCCAGGCCATACGAATAGTCATTATTTTAAAAAAGCACCTGATTCCTGAAACAATCTTTCCTACTCTCCCAGTGATAAACTCACAGTAATCTGATTAACTCCCTGTAATCTGGACTGATGGAAAAATTTCCATTCTCCACCTAAACTGCACCAAATTCCACCTTTTGTGGTGATTACTTTGGATCTCATCCAAAGTGAGTATCAAGCAAGAAGGTATCTTGCACACCCAGGATTAGATTTGTCAGTGTGGCAACTCTTGTACCCTAAGGGATGAAAAGCAACCACCACGACTCCAGCCCCTCATCAGTGGTGGCTAAAGGTGGCTGTCCAGACTGGAAAAACACAGGGGTTCTGTGCCTCTCCAGCCAAGGCTCAGGTCCTGTGAACCCAGATCACTGCAGCCCTGAAGCATCCACAATGAAACTGAGGACAACCCATCCTCGGTGGGTTTATTGGAGAAACAGAGAAATTTGCAGGGATGTGATAATGTAGCCACAGACTCCAGACAGGTCTCACTTTGCACAGAGAAGATAGATTTTTGAAGCCCAGCTCTTCAAAGACACCAGGACCTACTCTGATCCTTTCTGTGGTGTTCACCAGCAGTGAAATTACTGAAGTGCCTGGAACTGCTGCAGGGTGGTGAGAACAAACAGTGTGGATCAGAGCAGTATCCTGAACCGTGGGTTGTAGTCTTTGTTCAGTAAATACAACCTCTCCAGTACGTCCTTGCTTTAACACCACTTCTCACCCAGACCTCCCATTAAGAAGCAAGTGCTAATGGAGGTATTATAATCCTTCTTCAGACAAAAGGCAGCATTTGAAATAATGGATAACTGAGGAAAGAACACTCACAGAAAAGTCAGAGGACAGGTAATGGATTTTTGAAATAAAGGTGGAGGTGAGATACTTAAAAAAAATAACCTACTCCTCTCGTTTGGTCTTCCTTTAACACAATGCTGATAAATCCATTACCAGTTTTAAGGTTCAGAGCAGCTGCATAATGAATCTGCCTTACATACATAAATACACAAGAAAGTGCAAATTCGACATTGCACTTCAACAGCTTGTGCTCCACTCTAAATGAGATGGAGAATTATACAGGCACGAAAACACTCCCTAGAGTAGCTGAATGGAGCTGGTGGAATAAAGCCTGAAACAGTCACAGTTAACTCCTGATACATGTTTAAGCACACAATGTTAAGCCCTTCTCCAGACAGAGACTTTCATAAGCTTTGATTGTCCTTACAGAAAATTTCAGATGGGATTTCTCTCAGTCTCAACTCAATAACTTTCCCAAAAAAGGGGAAAAGCACCTCCCTAGTCACATACGACAGAGCAGCTTGCTTCAATGTGCCTCTTTCTAGATCATAAAACTCTCTATTATAATTCAGGACTAATTTAGATGTTTGGAACAGTAGTATTCCTAGATCTCTCTTGAGCAGTGGTCTGTCTTGGATCTAACCATGCATTTCTAATTTGAAAACACTATTTTATAGTGCATTCTCGAGTTCTGACTCTTGACTAAGCTTTTCCTAATGTTCTTCAAAGATTATTTTTTTATTTTTCCATGAGCATCTTAACATGGGAAAACCTCACTGATGAATATATCATATGATGAGTATTTGGCATTGTCTCATTGAGTCATTTTTCAACCAGAGAACTATCTTGTTCACCCATGAGGTAGAATTTGTCCCACATCTGTATCTCTTTGTACTCATGGTTACACTGTATTGGCTCAATACATCCAACCTTTTCTATCCCGAGCTTTCTGGAAAGACCAAGTCTTATGATAAAGCAAAGCCAGTAAGAACACAGAATTTAAGGCTTGCAAGGCTGATACTACACCTCTGTGATGAAGCTGGAATAGCAGTAGTAACATTAGCAGTACAGGATGTTTTTCTCAAGCAAACTCTGGGGAACATTTGAAGAGGAAGAAAAGAAACCAAAACACAACAAACACAAACAAGCACATATCACAAAATCTCAGGGAAGGATAGAATTCAGTCTTGATTCTTATGTGACTGGTCCAAGCCATAAACTGGGTCAGGGTAAGAGTGGCAACTGTTCTGTTGCCTTCGAGTAACAACCCAACATTTGACAAGTAGGACCCCTCACCACTAGCCTGAAGGAAGGAGGAACAGGCACCTGACATGACAGAGGAACAGGTACCTGAGGTGACACACTTCTTCAGCATTCTAGCAGTGTGTGCACCTGATTTTGCACTCTGCAGAACCCCAGTGAGGAAGAAAAGAAGGCAGACCCTCAGAGAAGCCCTTCTCTTTTCCTCCCCCTACACATACCTGTGGGAAGACTCAAAGGAGGAAAGATACCCTGTCATAGTATGTTTTGTGATAATCCTGGTATGATCAGAATTCATCCACGTTCTTACTAAATTAAGATGGTACTATATTGTATTGACCTGCCCAAAGAACTTTTACTTAGAGTGTTTCCCTTTAATATTTCTTGATAAATCTGTTGGTTAGTGGATACAAAATCAATTTGATCCCTGACGTCTCCAGGCTGCATATCACTGCCTTTAATAATGCACATCCTTCCTGTTATGTGTGCTCCTTTTTCTCTGGGATTTGTACTGAGTGGTTTTGATGTTTCTTCTCTAGTCGTGACAGAGGGTGCATCAAACTTTAACTTGAACATCTTGCACTCTGGAAACAGACACACACCCTCAATGAAGACCTTATGTACACTTTCTGAGATGTGAAGACCTGTCTCCTTTCACCATTTCATCAGCTGAAACATGACATAGTCCAAAAACAAGCAGGTACGTAGTCTACACCAAGCTGAAGGAACACATTGTTCCTCTGTACACAGCAGAACTAAAGAGACCTGGTCTGCCCTCTGTGTAGATTCCCAGGTGTCAAACAAAGGATGCATCTTTTTTTGTTGGCTTCTCAGAGAGAGACCCTAATAGGGTCTCTCTTCTTTTCCTGGACCCTATTTGCATAGAACTTAGAAAATGCTCCAAGGTTTTTCCTCATCTGTGAAACTGAATTGAATTTTCCCACTGGTTTTGCTAATGGTTTGGAGCGGAAAAGAAGAAGACAAAAGTACTGAGTATGTTCATTCCCTTACAAGATCAGGCTAAAAATCCTGATAGCTGGGGAGAGGTGGAGGGAAAATGACACACGTGAGGAGTGAGAAATATCAGAAAATAGTAGGAAAACAGCATCAGGACAAAGCAAAGAGGAGCCAAGAGGCCAGTAAACTACACAAGCACCAAATCATTCTTGAGAAGCCTTTCAGTCCTTTACCTCCAAATTCCACTTGACAATACAAACCTGAGTAAACAATGTTTCTCCAGGCTGGCACAAAAATACAACTGTAGCCTTTTTTCCTTGGAATATAAATAATATACTCATGTCTGAGGAAACAAAGAATTATGTATCAGAAAATAAGGGATTACATGCCTTCATTTAGTGACTTAATTGGTAAGTATTGTTCAGTAGAAAAAATTCTAAATTTAACCCAATGCCTACAGTTGAACGATAATTCTTCCCCACCCTACCAATATTTAGGGATTTAATCTGGCCTGTTGGTGCCTTCTCCTTCTACCCTTTTCTGTTGGAGGTCAAACAGCTGTTCAGTCAGGAGCAGACTTCAGCAAGAGGGGTGCAGTATTTTTCTGATGCTTTCTCACAGCCCACCACAGGTTGCAGTTTGCATGGTTGCTGTAGCTTCTAGGGAAAAGATGTGGAAAACAGAGGATGATCATCTGCAGAAGGAAGTTGAAAAGAAGTTCCAAAGGAAGGCTCTGTTACAGATCACAGTTGATTACTTCTCCGTTCCTGCCTTGGCCTGGCCTTGCAAGAAGGAGGGTTATGCTTTAGCTGAGGCTAGTGAACAGCTGCTGACAGAAGTGGCCTGAGGGGCTTGAGTGAAAATTCCCACAGGCCAATTCTCCAGTGAGACTTTAGCTCCTACCACAGTACCTTGCACCTGTAGTATCTGGACCTCAGATTGGCAAATTCTTTGTACATGCTGCTGTTGTGGTGCCTTCAGTGGGAAACTACTGAAAGATGAAGTTAGGAAAGGGTTTCAATGTTTCTATCTATAGACACCTACATTGCTGTGTTGGGGATGGATTAAGTCAATATAAAGAGCTCTACTGAGCAAGGCTTTCCTTTGTTTTACAAATGAAGATATCTGTTACACATGATCAGTGTGCAAACACCACAAACTCAATGGGACTCTTAACTTGAGATTTCAGACACAAAGATGAATTGTGGCAGCAAGATGGGGGTATTTTCAATGTAACTTGTTGACAGAGGAGTTAAGGTTTTGACCTGGTGCTCTAACCCCATGTTGTAGGCATTGTGTTTCATGACATTTTACGAGCATGGCTAAGCAGAAGACTTGTCTGTGTTCTTTGGCTTTTTTTGTTGCCCTTTGGGTCAAACAGCCTCCCTGGCAAAAGAGGCAGAGAGATTGTCTGGTCCTTGAAGAGCAACCACAGCTCCAGCTGTAAAGTGAGGAAGGATGACTGCCGGAAGAGACAAGCTTGCTGCACAGTTCCAAAACTATGTACAGCTGAACAGATATTTCTACAATTAAGCTTTGTGAACAGAACGGGCCTTAATCCAGGTTCAGGGCAACACTGGAGGAGTTTGTGAATCAGATCCAGTGTCTTTACATGAAGGTTGCCTATCCCTGAAAAGAGAAGAAACTTGTGTTGAACATTTGAGGGGGAGAAAAGGCAAGGAATCTAAACCCTGTTTGAAATATCATGGTTTTTTATTCTTTGCAATGAAAATACTTTTATTGGCTTCCATTTCATGCCAACATTACAAAAATTTCTGGTGTTCTAAAGATCAATTTTAGTCTCTACAACAAAGAAACTGTAGAATTGTCTTAAATGTGCTGTCCCACCTGCTCGTTCCAGTGAAATGCAGTTGGTCAGTGTGAATTGAGATTACTACTATTTTTAAAGAATGCAGTCAACATGATTCAGTTGATTACAAGCTTTATGTTCAGTCACTGAATACTATTATACTGAATACTATTGTATAAATATGATTAGGATTCAAGTTCTGAAGGTACCCCATATTTACTCCCTGCCTGTCTTCTCAGTGCCTTGAGGATAAAGTATGCTGCCTGGGACAGACATAACTGGGGGGCAGTCTAACAGAAATTAAAAGAGGAGGAAAAGTTGTAGGGGAGAAAAAGTTGCAGGAAAGACAGTGATGTACCCAGCCAGTCCCTCTCTTGCTCTGTTTCTCAAGGGTCTCTGGGTTGGCTTCCTCCTGAGCAGTGGAAATGACAAACTGGGCTAAAGTAAATGTCCTCTCAGAAGGACACTGGTAGTTCTCTTCATTTAGACCAAATTGAACTTTCACCCCTCTTGCCAGGCCTCTGCCTCTCAGTCAGTACCTTACTCAAAATCTCCCTCCAGTCGTTAAACAAAGACATCCTCACTTTCTCACAGAGTTGGTATAAAAATGAAGAGACAGATTTTCCCTTCAGCAGTTCCAAGTCACTGGACTTTTCACATTACTTACCTGTCTAATCATCCAACCCTTCATCTCTGGGGAGTTTAAAATAATGCCCAAATCACAAATAATGAAAATTGAGTTTCCTTTTTAATCTCACACCTTTCTAGCAATCCCTCAAAACAGATGATGCTGCCCTTATGATCCTGATAAAAATAAAAGCAGGTTGTCCCCAACTTATCTTCTTTCCTTTGATCATGTCCACATCAAGCTGGGAAGCCAGAGTTAAGGATTGTAAAAAGGTAGAGTTAATGGGGATAAAACTACATACAGCTGAAGCCTGTTATCATTCTCCATACTTTTAAATGTATAGGTTATCATGTAATGTAAAAATAAATAATGTATATTAAGGGTATTGACCTGAATCCTAATCATATTTCAGAACAATATTAAGACTAGTAGTGAAGCATAAATCCCACGATTACTAACCAGACCTCAATCTGCTTTCTGTGAGTTACATTTTTATAAAGCAGTGTAATAACACCTTTGATTATACAAACTGAGAAGAGGCACTTGGTAACAAAGAAAGTCCTCACAAAGTCCATTCTTGTTTCAGAAATAAAATGACAGCTTTACATCTACAAAATCTATCTTGAGTTTTCAAAATTCAAAACTTAACTAAGCAGGCAAGTATCACTTTATGCAATATCATTTGAAAAACTTATTCTTAAATTTTTTAATGATTGACTGGCCCACACATTGTAATCTCTTTCTTTCAGTATTATGGAAGTTCCCCAGATGATAAATGTTTTCAACTGAGCAGAAAACTATATATATAGTATTATTATTTCTTTAGTACTGCAAAATATTATGAAGCTTAGAGGTCTGGACTTCTGATTTACTGTTCTAAACATGGCTGGGTCAGTCACTTTAATTTTTTTGTCAAAATTTCATAGTTGGAAATCTTGGTTCGTCTAGCTCACAACTGCAAATTTTTCAGTCTTGTTCTCCACCTGCCTATTTCCAAAAGGTTCTGTTCACACAAAACTTTTTGCATGAAAGGACAGGAGGAATCAAGAGAAGGAAAAATGCCAGCAGAGTATTGTCTCCTTCTACATATACTTGTGCTTCCTGACCACCAATAAGAAGCCCTATTATGCCTTGCTTTTGTCTACTGAGTTATGTCTACCATTCCAAGGCAATAAGAATGGAGTAGGATAGCTTTGCTCATTGCCTTTTCATAATTACAAAGTCTTTAAAGTCACTCCTTTCAGATAAATATAGGTAGACAAAGGCTAGCATTCAGTGAAACTGATGAATACTACACTGAATGCAAAATGTATGTAGAGCAACAAAGAGAAAAATGTGGTGTTTCACACTGAGGCCTTCACATGTCTTCAGGGCTTTTGTGTGACTTTCTGTCTTCCTCACTGAATATACATAACTTCACAAAGATCTTTTCAAAGAGCTGCCAAAGAGGTAATTCACATTTTTATAGCGGGAGAGAACAAAATGTTTAATTCTAGTGTTAAATATATTCACCCCTGCCCCTGGCACCCAACTTTTTTCTTTAAATACATGATTTTTTTTGAGAATATATGTTTTGATTTGAACTGCCACATTTTGCTTTATTTGAGTCAAAACTGATTATTGTGGTTGCTAGCCACACATGAAAACAGAGAGGAAAGCTACCATCTTACACCTCTTAAGGTTTTGTCTCACTAGATTTGACAGGAAAGGTCTTTGTAGTTACTATCATTATTTTTCTTTTCCAAGACCAGAACTTTAATTGCACCCATAATTTCTCTTATCAACACATTTGTATCCAACTGTGCTAACACTTTGCTCACCTTCAACTTTTTGTTTGTTTTGGGAACATTTCTTTGTGGTTCTAAACAACATAAATTTAGTTTCCTCATCAAGAAGCTCATTTAGTTGCAGCTTGATCGCAAGTAATTTGCTGTAACTGTCTCAGTCTTTTAATTGTTTGTGCCTTTTTCTAATCTATAAACTGTAACTTCAGGCAGGTCATTTCTGTCTCACCATTTCCTCTTTGGAAAGGCATATCTAATAACTCACCTCATATCCTGTGGCTTTAGGCATCTGAAATCATATGAACAGAAGGGATAGACCATTGATTCAACTCCAAGATCATTTGGAAAAAACCGTTCAATAAAATCTCCTTTTTAAGAAATAGGAAAATAAAACTTCATCCATGAAATTTAGCTTGGTGGAAAATAAATATGCATCAGCATTGGTACAGAACTGACTCCCTGTTCTGTTTCCACAGGGTTTCCTTGTGACCTCCAAGAGACATGAAATTCTAAGTGCCAATTTCAGTACTGCTACAATCCTTGAGTTAATCAGAGTCCAATGAATTTTATTATCACAGTTCTGCATTGGCACCATTTCCCCTACTGGAGACAGAATTCATGATCTCATTAGAGTCTCTGGACTAAGTCAAGCCAATGCATAAGGCAGCTATTTTTCCTTTTTTAAGTAATCTCTTTAGAAGTTCTACCAAATATGGTATCCATATCAAATCTCTTTAATTCCTCCCACCTAATCGCCTTTACCCCCAAAGTGTAACATAAATGTATTAGTCAGATTAGCAGAACATTCAGGAATAATCCCTTCCAAAACAAGGGACCTATATGTATTTTTCCTGATCTCCAAACTTTTGTTTGTATTAATTATTCTAAAGCTGACTGACAGTGTGAATAATACTCTTCCCCCCTCTAGTCTGAATAGCAATTAAGGAATTTGCATTTTCTGCATCTTCTTCTTACAAAATAAGATATTTTCTATGAATTTTCTCTTTTGAGCAAGTGCCTGCTCTGACTCCCGTTGACATCTGTGGCCAAGTTCCCAAATTAATGTTTTCATCACCATCTTTACAGCACTTGCATAGAGCACAAAACGCACACAGGAATACAGCAGCCTTGGGACAGGGGAAAAAATGCCAAGCACAGTAGGTTTCTTTCTCTAAAAGTTCCTTAGATGTATTTTCCTACATGATCTCAAGACCATAGTTAGCTATTGCACTTGTCTGGTGGGGACCATGGATTCCACCCAGAGGAGTGCTGTTAGCAAAAAGAATGAGAAGCTTTTTCTTATTGTGGTGGTAAAAATTTAGAAAGCTTTATCAGTGCCTTGAAAAAATTTCCTTTCTATTGTTTAAATCACTGAAAATACTGAGACTACATTATGAAGAACACATTCACGCAGCCAAACTCACACAAACGACAACAAAAAGCTTTTAACCAGTCTGTGACAGCTTTCTTTGAGAGACTCAGCAGATGTGTGCACCTATACTCAGAGGAAAGTTCTCTGGACACACGTGTGTATGTATTGTCCTTTCTGAGCTCTCTTGTCTATTTAACATGTTTTCTTGATGAATAAATAAAGGGAAGCAATGTGACCAGACAGCCTGCACATTTTATTGGCATTGCCAATACTATGCTATTTTCAGAAGATGTGTTGGCTGAGAAGTTCTATTTCATAAGCTAAGTGGCTGATGGTTTCTTGTATGACTCTGAAAATTACTGAAGTGCTCCTGAAGCTCTTCCATTTTTCTTTAAAACCTTTTCAATCCCTACTGGAATCCTCAGGAGTTGATTACACTTCAGCCTCTAGCATGTCAACTACAGGGAGACTTCCCTCTGGCAAAGCCAAACTGGCATGAAGGAATACCAAGGTCCCTCAAACCCAACATATTCAAGTACTTTGTTATGCCATTAAAAACGGTAAAAAAAGCTTTTTGAGAAAGAGGTTAATATTTTGTTAAAGCTCTTACTTTCCCACATATACCTGCATGAACACACACCTGGCGCAAGGAAGCAATTTCCAATTACCTTATTCCTGTTAGGAAGAGAAATAGACAGCTTCTTCCTAAAAGACTCAGAATGCAAAGTCCTATTTTCAAATGAGATCTAACTCTTGGGAACCTAAAGGACACAGGAGTTAAGAGGACTGATCTGCTAAAACAGTTCTAAATAAGTACCACTAGCATAGCATTTCTGAATGTCCCTTGAGGACAAAGCAGTGCAAGTGCCATTTGGAGACTTTATCATAGGCTCCCAGATTTCATTTGCAGGGGAACACATGATCTTCCATCAAGCAAAAGTTCTGTATCACTTACAAAAAGTCCTTTGGGCTCCTTTACTCCCTATTTCCATTGCAGCTACTGAGACACTGGTCTGGCTCAGAATGCAGAATAAGATATTTAGGACACTAAAAATATTAATTCTAGGAGTAAAGTATCAATTCTTCGGATTGACAAAGCAGATATGGTTAATAACAGGAAAGACACCAGCAAAATGCCACTGGCCTGCTGAGTGGGAGTGGAATAATACACCATGGCCATATGGACTCAAATGAGTAATTACACGAGTAACCCGTCTGATCTTTCATGTAGCCAGGCTTTTATCTCAGATAGTCCCTTTTCTCTGCTATTACCAGCTTTTTGTTCTAATGAAGAACATCATCCCCTTTCATCACCCTTATTATGTCTAAGTAATCATTATACAGAAGAGGGTGAATTCCTCAAAGCAGAGACATGCTGGGAAACTGTAAAAACTCCTTTCTGCGAAGCCAGAACAACCTGTACAGGCTCATGTATTACCAGTGGATAATTCAAATTTGTCTGGTTTTACTGGGAACTCCCACAAATTTTATCACGGTTTGCATAGTGCAGAGAGTGAAGGAATGCATCAAGAAAAAAAGAAAAAATAATAAAGCAAATCAACTTTTCCTTCTTTTAGAATGACATATTTTTAAAAAAAGTAGAGGAAGAAAGAAAGAGACTTGTACTTGATCATTACATTGATAGACTCTCTGCTCGGCTCAGGGGAAGGGGAAGGATACTGCACTATATAGGAACCTCGTATTTGGAAAATACAGAGTATATATCCCATTCTGGAGTCATAATATCTTAGGTGTCCCCACCAGCATGAATTTCCATCTTGTCTTTATATCTGTATTGAAAACTCAGAAACAGATTTAAATGTGAAATGAGTGTTTAGCTCTCAAACAGATTATACACAAGAGGCAGAGGCAAGAAGAACAGAATACTGGAGCTATGATCTGAAAGACATAATTGTGACTGGGAACTAAGAAGGTCGATTGTGTTTTCCAGGAGAAAATGACAAAATTCTACCCTTGTTACCTTTGTGGAACTTCATAAAGAAGAAAGGCTTGCTAATGTTGTCTTCAGGCACTCCTACATCAATCGCTTTGTTTAAGAAGAGCCAAAAGAGAAATGGCCAGGTCAGAGTAGGGGGACATTTAAACAAGTGAACAGATGAACTTGTAATCTCAAGTGGGGACAAAACTGGAGTAATTCCAGGTTGACCTGAGTCAGAAGAAATGTCTCTAATACGAAAAGGAGATTGAAAACAGGCATTACTACCGTCAGTAATAGTTTCCTTGTAGTTAATCTTTTAATATTCACAGGAGCTATTCCAGTGCACCCCTTCCTAAAGGGTACTACAGAAATATGAGGATTACAGTTTCATACCACATTCGATAACAAACCGTAGCCTCCTGGGAGTCTTTACAATGTGTAAGAAGCTCAAACTACGTGCAATAAAGAACCTGACACACCTCAGAGTAGCATTTGCTTCTGGCTGTAGACACAAAACATACAAGCTTGCAGGAGTGTCTGTTATGTCCATTTATAAACTGATTACACCATGCTGACACCAAAATGTTTAAGATAATTTGCTTGATTCCTGTAGAGAAGTAATTTTACTCCTTTGTTTATGTCTGATGTCAAAGGTTTTCTTAACCCGCATGCAGGAATCAGTTGGACAAAGCAAATCTGACTGAAAGAAAATTTTCCTAAAATACTGGCTAGGGAGTTCCAGCTACACCGACAGATTTCTCACAAACTCCGCTCTGTGGCTCTGAAAAGAGATATTTGCTTAGGCCGAAGGAAAAGATGGGCAAAATTCCACTCTGTGGTCTAAAGCATATTTTTTTGTGAATTTGCATGAGATGAAAGTTTGCTGTGCTTTTAGGAAGAGAAAGATGTCAACCATTTGACTAAAAAAATGAGCTCTTTGCAGCAAACACTCATTGTTTTCCTTTTCTGTACACAGAAAAAATCATCTCCTTTATACACAAGAAAGGGCATTAAGAAATTTTTTTTTTTTCATTTCTCTGAAAGTGTAAGTTCCCCACTGAAGACCGTTTTCCCCATGTAGCTGTAGGTTTTTGAAATCTTGGAACCAATTTTTTTTCTCAGTAGCCTGTAGTCATATTAACCTCATTAAAATCTCTTGTTCTGCTCCAGATTGACACTGGAGTGTCTCTGACAGACAAAGACTAGTACCTGCAGCTGAGGATTAGTTCCATTTACCCTGTGCAGCAACACAAGCTCTCATTTCTTGGGAAAGTAGGAGACAGTCTTCTGATTTGCTATGAAGTTATTAATGTTGCTTGATATTTGCTTTGACAGCTACACTGTACCCTCTTTAATCATCTTCATCATGGTTCACAGCTCTTTTTTCCCTTCATTTCACTTTTGCCTGTGCTTCTTAGGGAAAATTGCAACATACAACTTGATAAATCTTTCAGCCCTCCATGTATTTTGCCCCTTTGTCTTAACTTTCAAAGTTTTGCTGTTTGCCATTTTTTCCCTAGTCTTAAATAAGAGAGAAAAGAAATATTCCAGATGAAATACTACTGGAGGATAGTATTTTTAAAGTATTCTGACTCTCATGGGAAAAAATAAGTGTGCAGCCCACGTCCATTCAACAAGTAATTTGGCTATGCATTAAAGAGCTCTTTCAGTACTTGAGAAAATTTTTAAAAATTGTATTATGAACATTAGTTGCCTGTCTTTATTGTATTTGGCTGCCTTTCCTTTGAAGTTACTGATAATACTTAGAGGAGCAACCTCTGGCTACACAAGAGCTGTCTCCTCTCATGATACTATTTTGAACCGTTTCCCACTTTGTCACCTGTATTCCATTTCCCGGGACACACTGCTCCCTGTGAAGCTGTAACTGTGTCTGCCTTGTTTGCTGTCAGTCAGGCTCCCATTTCTGCCTGCCAGTGTGCAATGCAGGAGCACGGATTCTCTAAGGAATGTCACTGCTATCCAGAGTTATCCCAACAGTCCTGTTCCCTCAGCTGCTGCCAGAGCAGGGTGCAGCCTGGTTTGGAACTCCATGGACCAGTCTGGAGATTGAAGAAACTTGCTCCAGTTTGGGGGATTAATGAAAAAAATCAACCAAAGAACACCCTACCCTAAAAATAAAATAAAATAAAAAAAAATACAAAAAGAGAAAAATTCTCCAATTATGTCAGGCATGTGGAAAATACTGTTGTACTTAAAGTTTTACAAACATAAGGCCCTGACTTGGGATCAAAATTCTGTTTCTCTCAATCACATTAAATGCATTCTTTTCATGTCAGTAGATTGCATACATCACAGAAAATAAATGTCTCTTGATATCTGTTGGTTTCAAAGTCAGATGATTATGATCAAAGTTTAGCATCTCAGTGCCTTACAGGGAAAATCCATTTAGAAATATAATGGGAGAAGCAAGAGCAGAGCTACTCCACTTTGATTTCCAGCCAGGATATATCTAGGAACTGAAAACACACAGGTATGGTCTCTTCCTTGTTTTTCATGGACTGTAATATTCATGAGAGTCTCAAGGTGGCTGCTTGCCCCACACACATACCCTTTATGTCTCTGCTCAGAGAAAAACAACCTTTAGCATTTACGGTGGAAATTGAGAGCTTTTATAAGGTGACTTTCTCTCTTTCAGTAAAATCTCCCTGTCCAGCTTTAGCCTGCTGCACATGACAACAGTCTCCAGTTCAGCTGCTGCAACATCAAAACCCACCTGAGACACTGCAATCTCCCAAACACCACTCTGTATCACGGCATCTGACTCTTCCTAATTAATTTTCTTTGTTGTATGGAGAGCATCCAGGAGCTAATTGTTCTGGTGAGACAGATAAAACATCAAAGGATGTTTCAAAATGAGTTTTAAAATGTGGCACGTTGTCAGTACTGCAGCCACCAGCATTCACCCAGCCTGTGCCAGGAAAAGCTGGTCCTGGGGGCCTCGTCAGGTGTTTGAGCACTGCCTCAACAGCTCATCTTTGCAGGGCAATAAGAGCTTGGTGTACACTTTGGTCTCCATAGTTTTGCCTCCTTAGCTGAGGCCTGCTGACAAGAATGCAAGTTCTCTCAGTGGAAGGAAAAGGGGTCGTATGTGAAGTGATGGAAGATGATCCCCTTGCTCTTTTACCCTCCCCCTCCAAATTCCATTCCTCTATCCCTTGCTCACTCTCCACTAATTTCAAGTAAGTCCAAAGTGGCCATCAGACAGTAATGAGTTTTAGCAAATGGCAAAGTGGATGGATTTTAACTCCTGGCCCAAGAATTAAAAGCTCCATATGTAGTTATCTGTGCATTCAGAATTTGTCTATGTCTCACTAAAAGCACAGCAGATAACTCTGATTTCTGATCAGATTAGTCCATTTCACAAAAATAACTACCTCAACCAGAAACAGGAGGCACTCAAGCCCCCACTACCTGATGTTTGCTCTTTCTCTAACCTAACAGAACAAGAAAGTAATATAAGAATCCATAAGTCCAATTTAAGTCACTATAAATTTTTTTCCCCTTAAAAAGATTGCTCAAAAGATGAACAATAGAAAAGGTAAAAAAAAAAAATGAAAAGCCAAGGAGAGTGAGATATTAAGGCAGTACATAGGCACATATTCACTGGGCTTCAAGTGACTTCTACTGATGCACAAGTGCTGTCATGAACAGGACTCCTCTTTGAAACAAGGTCTTGGAAAAGAGAAAAGAGGACAGAAAACAAAGAAAATAGGAGAGTCTTTTAAACTCTCTGAAAAGGAATCAGAGTCGGAGAAGAAAAATGTCTGAAAGAAACACAGGAAACAGGTAAGAAATAAACTGTGCTCAAGATGTTAAAAAAGAAAAAAGCAAGGTCACAGTGGCATGTGTAGAGAGGCAAAGAGAAGACGAAGCTCTGTGGGGAAAGTTGCTGGAAACCACAACACAGACAAGACAGAGCAGCCTGGCAGAAATCAGGAGCCCTCAAGCTCTGCAAAACAGCATGTTCCTTCCCCATCTCCTGTTCTCCCAACACTGAGGGACTAGTCTCAGTTCCTAACTTTTGCAGGAAAGAGAGGCAGAAAATTGTATGCAAAATGACTTTGTGCCCTGTGGTATGAACAGCAACTATGAAGACAAAATTTTCTCCTGTCCCTGGCTGTCAGCAGTTTTCTGGGATGGAGGTCTGTGGTTCTGTTTTGATAACAAAGCTTGTTGATAGGGGTACACAGGAGGCATTTGGAGGTCAAACACCACCCTTGGAAATGGAGCGACAAGTTTACCAGACTAACAGTGTTGTTTTTGGTGTTTGACCTTAAACAAAACATGAAGCTTGCAGGATAAATGAAAAGCAGAGTTATAAACATGAACTGAAACAAGTTTTTCAAAGTTCTATTTAAAATGCAAACACGAAAAGGAAACAGAAAATAATCATATATGAACAGAAAAAACCCAACCAAACCAAAAAGCTGCTATTAGAACTGCAATGGGGGAAGTATTCAGAGGAGATATATCACCTGTCACTTAGTACTTCTATAATTCAGGCCAAGTAACTGAAATGATCAGCCAGTCCAACCTGGCTGGAAAAGCTATTTTCTGGTGTTGGAGCTCCGATTTTATTTTATGTTATTTTCAGTGGTGTTGACGGAATGAGATGAAGAGATTAGGTTTGTCCTTTGCTGCAGTAAAGATCTGTGGACAGAATTTATCTCCAGATCAGAGCCCAGGCCCAGACTTGGAGGCACGATGTACAGTCAGTGAGTACAGTGGGTTTGGTGGCCATCGCCGCAAGTGCCAGCAGCACACCCAGCACCTCTCAGCATTTGGCCTTATGCACAGAAGTCTGAAATTAACTTTTGGCCAGATGATTCTCTCCAAGGATAGACGGAGTTTCACTGGAAACATTGCCACATGCTGTGTGGCATTACATTCTTAACATGTTCTGTTATCCTGGTGTATTAGAATTCCTTACAGTGAGGCAAACACCACATCCCTGAAATAAAAATACCTAAGACATACAGAAACAACCAATATGGGAGAATATGGATATTTGTAAGGAGTTCTTGAAAACGATGTTTTCTGTCCTGTGTTTTGATTATATTTTTTCCTTTCCAAATGGTGACAAAATGTTAGCATTTTCCTCACTTTTTCCCTTCAACTTCAATTTTCGAAGCTTTTCAATTCAATGTCGACTCAATTATGTAATTTTCGACACACATTTCAAAGCATATGTCAAAAAATGAAAGGTCATTGCAAAACAAAACTTAAAAAAAACTTTGTAAAAACATCTTCAAAGCTTCTTATTAGAAATAATGACATTTCAGCATAATTGACAAGACACTAGATTTCCTGAAGTCAAAATGAAAAGATGTTCTTGAAGCAAGTTTGGCAGTTGACTGAAATATTCTCTGTAAATTGGAAATTACTAAGAACACATTGATCTTCTAACCACATGACCCAGTCAGCCTGGTAACAACATGGGATATTCCTTAGGATTTTCCTTCCACAAAGAAGAGTTTGCTGCCAAAAGCTGAGATCAGGATTTTCATCTCCATGCCACTGTGAGGTGAGGGGACTTGCCATGGTGAAAGTCAGAGCTGAAGGTAGGTAAGACCTAGGTAGGCAAGATGCTAATCTTACAATCAGACCATGGTTTTCCTCTGTGGGAAGGAGTGGAAAAGAAAAAGGACTAGTGGTCCATATAGTTTAGAAGGAACCTGAAAATCTCATTATGATGACAGCAATTTCTTCTGGGAATCCTGCATGAAACTGGCAACACCTCCTGTCATGATGGAGATAATGCCCCCGTTTTGGAGACTTTTGCAACTTGAATTCAGGCATGCTAAATGGATGAATTTGCCTTATGACCATGGGGCTGACCAGAGGGGCCAGAAGGATGGGCAGGACTAGTTGCTGACCTGGTTTTAGTTTTTTACCCATTGTCAACACAAATCTACTTATATATCACCACTGCGTTGGTTAAAAATCTGCAAGTACTGTTTGTTCTTCTCCCCTTTTCAAACCTGGAAATGCATTCCTCATCTATGTCCTCCCAGCCCTACTCTGTAGCACTCTGTTTATATGATAATGGTGAGATACCGCTTTCTTTTCACAAGCTAGAAGCCAGGTTTCTTTTCCATTCATCCATTATAGAGTGAGAATAAGAAAATGAATCCTCTTATATCCATTATAGATATCAAGAGACTGAATCTACCTTTTTATTCCAAGAGCTAGAGATGACTACATAACTCATGAATTACAAAGCAATTTTGAGGCACAACAGCAGCAGAAACAGTAGTAACGTTTGGCACAATGTACTGCACAGATGTGGTATCCAGAGATTGAAAAAGAAAGGGAATTTCTATCTATTTAGCCATCCATCTCATTCCTGTGTGGCTTTTACTTCCAATGTGGGAAAATAAAATCTTTTACATGCTATTTTTTCCATGCATACTCTAGTTAAATGCTGTTGATTTATGAAGCCTATATCAGTGGCATAAAGTATAAGTATGTCACAGAATTTGAAGAGGTATATTCAGACAAATATGCTGGAAAACCTGAATCTGTGAATTAAGATGCATAGTAAAAAAATAATAAATATGTTGTTACCATAAATTAAAGCTGCAAAGATTTTTTTTCTTACTTGTCAGCAAAGGGAGCTATCTCTCCAATGTCAAGATTGAACTGCAGGGCACTAATAAAACATGACACAAATAACAAATAAATTTCCTCTGTATTGAATCTTTTGAGATTTATTGAGGTCTCTTATACCAAGATCTATTGGGAGTTGTATAATCTAACCTATAAAATTTATAGCTAGGAGATAAAATGTGGATAAAATAACCATTGCCTTACAATATTATTTCAACTCTTGCATCTAATTTGAATATTGTTTAAGACAAAACATGCAGCTTTGGTGGAAAAAGGCATTTCCACTGAGTGAAAGTCATGACAGTACTTTGAAACTGAATTACGTAGAAAGAGTACATCAAGTTTTCCTGACATTTTACAAGCACATACATTTACATATAAACTAGTGATTGACTCTTTAAGCTACATGAGGGTTTTAGTCATTTGTACACATGTATTTTTTTTCCAGTTTTCAACAGATTTCTACTTCCTTTAGCACATCATTTAGGTATCCTATCTTGGCTAATTTAAACTGTATGGAGCAGATCCTCAGCTGGAGATACAGAACAGTGTTGCACTGATTTATGCCATCTTAAAATCTGGCCAAGTTCAGCTCTGAAAATAAATTCCAACTAACCTGACTGCATGGATACAAGTGTAAGCGAGTACAGACTGTAGCTATGATTCTGTTTTCATTCATGATAGTGTCAGTTCAGAGATAAAGCAATGACTTCCATGTTGGCTTGAATGTAAGCCAGCAGGAGGAAAAAACAATTCATTTTTTGGACCTAATCTTACCTCTGCTTGATTCTGTGTTGGTGAAACTGCACTGACATAAAGCTGTGATCACTCCCTATTTATACACAGAAACAGAAATGACTTCACATTTTATTCTGCTGTTCAATTTTGCAGAATTTACCACCGCAGATGTCACATTTTTCAAAACTTCATTATCCTCAATACTGTCAATTTACCTGAAAAATAAACCACCGCTTTTTCAATAAGCATAACATATTTTTTCAAGAAAATTCCCACATGGAAAATTTTGATATGGGAGATTGTTACCAGCAAACCTGAGCCTTTTACTAGGAAAGTTTTTTGGGAAAGAAAAAATGAAATATCCTCCTTTCCTGTAAATTTAAAGCAGGTCTCTCTATTCTCTGATTTTCAACAATTCCCGTTTAAAGAGGTCCTGAAAAACACTGTCACCTGGTGAATAGACCAATCTTCCTTCCTCTGCAACATAAACATTTTTTTTAAAGGGTTCCACATTAAGGTAAGTTGCACTGGAAATCCAAACCTTCCCTGGAAGCCCAAAGAAGTTGGACAGTGGCAGTGATGGTGCAACCTCCCTCCCTGTGTTTGAATGGCTCTTCAACCACCATTCAAACACAGTTCTCAGTGTCCATTTCCAGAAGGTGAGAAGAAAAGAGAGGCAACAGCCTCAAGTTGTGACAGGGCAGGTGTAGATTGGCTATCAGGAAAAAAATTTTCATGGAAAGGGTTGTCTAGCACTGGAACAAGTTGCCCTGGGAAGTAGTGGAATCACAATGCCTGGAGGTATTTAAAAGACGTGTAGATGTGGCACTTAGGGACATGGTTTAGTGGTGGAGTTGGCAGTGTTGAGCTAATGGTTGGACACAATGATTTTAGAGGTCTTTTCCAACCTAAAAAATTCTACGATTCTCTTCTGCCCAGATGGGTTAACAACATTAAATAGCTGTTTTCTTAGATATTTATTTATAAGAAAGTTGACACCTACTCTAGATTATTTAGCAAAGAACTACCAGCAGCTGTCAGAGGTAATGGTGTATTTAGTGTTTACTTTGAAACCAGATGCTGTCATTGACCTTGAGGTGAAAGGCTCAGTAACCTCTTCTTAAGTCTTCTGAGCCCTTTCAGTTCCACAGTTAACGTCAGAAGTATCCTAGTGAGTTTCTTTACAGAAACTGTCCCAAAGATTTAATGGCTAATGCTTTCTCTGACCGTTTTTACTACTCTAACCTTTCTCCTCTTACGGGCTTAGGGAGCCTGGCCTTCTGAGTGCTATAAATTAGTATAAAAACCTCCTTTCTGCACATACATTCAGGCACTTATTTTTAGTTTGTGAGTTCGTGTGTTGCTTAGCAGAGACGTGATTCCATACCTGTTAAAACAATAGATTGAAGAGTTCCTTCTGTTTTTCTTCCTCAAAAAGCACGTGTGGAATGCAGGCGGTTCTAGCCCAGCCATGCACGTCAAACCATCCCCAAAGTCATGTCCTCTGGTGAGGTCAGAGGTGCATAGGCCTTTTAGGTCTTTGGTAATGATCTAGTGTAATATGGTACTGTTCATCTTTCTGCCAAAGATAGCTTATCTTATCTGTTTGGTGCATGCTTTTATCTTTTAAATACATTTTAATATTTGCCCCATGGGTAGAACAGTTCAAGGACAATTTGGCAAATAATCTGCCACAAAATCAACCCTCCACTTTTGGATGAAATGTGACAGTACGGGGGAATGATTTGTCCACAGTATTCCTTGGGAATGGTCCAAATAGTGTCAGCCATGTGTTAGAAGTAAGCTTTTCTACCTCAAGTGCAATAATTTGGGCTAGGATAAAGGGCAGACCATGGTGGTTAATGGAAGTGGATGGTTTTGGCAACTGGGGTGCCTCCTGTCACTCTGAGAGGAAGTGCATTTTGCTGCCTCTCTTTTGTTTTGCCTTTTAATTTATCTGTCTGTAAAGTGGGTTTGGTACGTATACTTACCTGACCATAAGGAGTAGTGTTTAAACCTAATGAATACAGGCTTTTTGAACTCCCTGGATGAAAGAAACTATGTAAGTGCAAATTATCCTCTTGTCTATCCTCTCTGAAGTCTAACCTACTTTGATGTGATTGTGATCTATGTCACTTGTAGTGTGTATTATAGGAGGGGTTCTCACAGCAATGAATGCAAGTAAAGCTTTGAATAACGTGAAGTAACTCGTGAATGTCTAAGTTCAAACACAGGATGGAAATTATTATTTTAGGCATAGTTCCAGGCTTTGGTTAAAGTATCTTTAATTTTTAAATTACTTGCTCTCCGTTTACAGTTTTCATATCATCCTTGACTCATTAGAGGTCAGATCCTCACGCTGGAATAGATCATCAGTACTTTGCTGACACCAATAGAACCTTTGTGATTCACTGAGCACCTAGGCCAATGAGGAGTATTCAAAAAAAAACCCCGGGGCTGTACTCCATTGAGCTGGTCAGGAAAAGTGATGTGAACAAAATCTGCCAAAAATGAAAGCAGAAATTCTTAAATTTTATACTCTTGCACTTATGGGCTAACTGTTTAGGTTAAAGAAACCACCTCTCAATTTGTACCGACATTCACTTTTTACCTTTACATTAAGAAAGCTTTGAGGAACTGTTAGCAATTGTTTATAAATATATTAATAGAAATATTATAAATCTACATATTTGAAAAATAATTCCTAATTTTTCCTGTGCAGCTGAGCCAATTTGAGTCAGCCATGCAAGCAGGTGAGCAGGTTTGCTCCTTGATTCCCATGCTGCACTCCATTCAGTTAGTGCTGAAACACCACATTGCTATGGGCTCCTCTCAGCAGGAATAATATTGATTTCTGGTGAAGGCTTTCTACTAGTAGAAAACAAAACAAAAGCTTCCATTTTTCTAGTCCTACAGTGAAATTTAATGGGGTACAGAGTTTACAGCTAGGGAAAAGGAAGGAAAGAAGAGGGAAGAAAGGAGGAGGAAGCTAAAAAATTTAGAAAATTTACAGGATTCACAGGGAGAAGGATGGATATCAGAAAGATCTATCAGAAAGGTAGTTTTTCAGTTTCAACTCTCCTAGAAGTTCATTGGCTTGGAAGAACTGAGGTCCCAGCAAACTCCTACCATAGATCTTTCACTGGCAATGTGCAGGAATTTTTATTTTTTTAAATCTCCAAAACCCTGATTCAAACTCCCCAAATTCCTTCATGAGTACATAGTATCCCTACAGACCATATGATGCATGCACCTTCCTACACAGTGAATACTACATGCAGGAATGCAGGAAGCAAGAGGAGGAGAGTAGCTGCTGGAACCAGAAGACCAAACCAAATTCAGCAGCTGAGTTGGGTGTTCCTTCTCACTCCTGTTTTCCAAGAAGTAGTTGATTCACTAAAACCATTCTTCCCAATCCTCTGTCCTGTAATTATTTTTCCAAACAGGTTCTCAAAAAAATTCTTCCCTTGATGCAAATCATTGAAAGGCAAAATATTCCTACAGATTCGTGCATTTGTGCTATTTGCTGCTTTTCATTTCCAACTAACCTCCTTCCACCCTCTTTTTAAACAAGAGAGACTTGCACTTCATCCCTGTAAAGTCAATAGCAAAACCATAACTGGTTTCAGTGGAATAAATGCTTTTAATTGTAACAGAATACTGATGATATTTACTATTTTATTAAAGTGTTGCATTTCTTCCACTTTATGAAGCCTTCCCTCCCTACCTTTTTTGTTGCAGTGAATGACTAATTTAATCTGTTTAATATATAATTAAACACATTCTGAAACATGTAAATTCTTTCCCTCAATATTCCTACATTTGAGACTGATATTTTCCACTGCCAAAACATTTTTATGCCATTGAATTTTTTTTGCATTATCATTATTTTTAGCCTTAGCTTGTGCAAAAAGCACAGCACACCTGATTTTGAGAAAAATAAGACTCAGCCAATGATAAGAACATGGTTGTTTGTTTTTTTTTCAGAGTAGTTTATGAGGAGATGAAGGATGATTTTCCAGCATGCTTTCAATTCTGATTACCATAAGAGGCATTTCAACTATTCAGCCCTTTGGTTTCAATATGTGCTCTAAGGATTGCACTTTGGTGGAGACCCTGAAATACCGATTTTCTGAAATAAATAAATAAAAAAGTTCCTTTGTTTGGAAGTAGTCCAAATTAAGAGTAAAGGAGTGTGAAGTCTTGGCAACACTCTTTCCACCTTCATTGATACCCATTCTCAGGATTTGTAAGCAGTGACTGGTTGGGTCACAATAGGTAACAGAGACAAGGCTTTTCTGTAAGAAGCATAATTTAGTGGGTAGGTTTTTTTCATATACTCCTCTCTTCCTGGCCACCTTTAGGGACAGGATCCAGCTAGACTAACAGAATAGTAGTCTAATAGTCTTTAGTCTTTAGTCTAATTTGTATAATTTAATAGTCTTTAATCTAATTTGTATATTCTTAAGAGCCATCCCACCACAAGCAGTAATAAAAAGAGCCTTGAACAGTGCCTGTTCTGCAGGGAACTGGGAGCATTTGGTGCTTCTGAAAATCAGACCACTTGTTCTGATACCTAGAGAGACCAAAGAAGGAGTTCAAGTCTGAACATGTAAGACCTTGCCTGTGACTCATTGTTTCATCACCTTCTGCAATGCTGCTACAGGGACGCAGTTAAAGCCCAGCAGTGTTAGGGCTTTTTTGGTTTTTTTTTTTTTAAAGGTGACTACTTGATAGGCCGAAACCCTTTCTAGATAAAGTGATATCACTTGCTTCATTAGACAGTGGGACTAAGCTTGTGTTGCTCTGCATGAGCATATTTTGCATCTCTGTTAGCTGGCTATTAATTGTGCTAACCATTTTGTTTAATATTAGGGCAAAAAGGCATTCCTCCTGATATGCCATTTCGGTTAAATGCATTCTCCTTCTGTTCAACTTGTCTGATACTGTAATGTTAAGCCAAGAACTTATCTAAGTAAAAAGATTAAACATATCTCTGAGGAATGCACAAGATCATTACAGTTGAATCATGAGGTTAAAGTGTTGCACTGAGGTTGCAAAATATCAGATAAAGAAGATATTGAAAGGATAAATCCTGACTCATTTAGCATAGTTGCCCTATTCCACCTGCTAATGAAATTGGTATGTAAAGTGCATTGAAAAAGGGCTCTGCATGTTAGATGTTTCTGTACAAGTTACATTGCATTTTGCTATGGAAAGTGATGGCTTATTGTAATCATTCTTCAGGCTTGTTTTTCACTTGGGATCAGAGGAATGTAATTCAAACATAAAGAGGGTTGCCAATAATTCATTCTGAAAGAGCCCTATAAAGATATGTGGCCAATACTGTGGCCTCTTTCAGGAAAAATAATGGTCAGACATTTTGCATGAAATTATCATTTCATTAATGTACCGATCATTCCAAATGCTTTCAGACTTAAGTATGAATTAAACAGTATCATACTCATCTTAGAGCTGTAGATACAAGCCTCATCACCTGCCATACCATTACATTTTATTTGCCTCTGGAAACAGACTCGTGCTTATAATATTTGAGCATTAGGAGGCCAGTGAAGAAAAGCACTTCATCACTAAGCAGGTCTAGGGTGGGCAAGCACTAACCCTCTTCACTGGTGAGTATTTCAAAAGCAAGCAGAGCAATTTTAAAACAATTAAGAAGACATTGTTAGGTGAGACTGCATCAAAGAGTGATTATACTGCACTGTTACTGGATAATATTAGGGAAAGAGGGATGTTTTCCAGCCTTTCCCAGCAAATTTGCATGCATAAGGTAAATGCAATATCCCTTTAAGGCAATGCATTCTGCACATGGGGAATATACCTGACATTACTTTAAAATTTAGGATGGTATTTTTTTAGTCAGTCAGAAATGAGGGTTCTCTGCCACATTTTGCATTATGCAAGTCGCACATGACAATATTCACATCTTAAACTGCCAGAGGCATCCAAAGATAGGGTTTTAAACAGATGTCAGGCTGAAGGTGCATTGAAAAATGATCACCAAAATAATATCATTTAGACTTTAAGTATGTGCCTTAAGTGCTATCCAAATGAAATCCCCATGACCTCATGGCTGTGACCTTTGAATCTCTTAGAAGGGGATGAAGATTTCAGTGAACCATTGATAGCTATGTTAGAATTTTCTGTAGGCTTAGAATGTATGAAAAATGTATTTTGTATGGAGGCCGAGCAATGATCTCATCATGCAGCTCTGCTGAATCCATGGTTTCCAAGTATATCTGCCATAACAGGCTTTAACCACAGCCAAGGGAGGCAGGAGCCTAAATTCTACACCCTCTTCTGCCACAAGTTAGTCCTTATAGTGCTAAACACTGAAAATCAAGTAGTTCCCTAGACAGGAAAACTAATGAGCCTCATTTCCTGTAAATTTATGGCTCATGGCTAATTGGATTTGGCTGTAGGGAAGATGAAAGAGCCACCTGAAGTTTTCCTTCCAGCTGTAGTTTCTCTACAGGACTTTTCTTGAGTGAATGGATTTTGGGATGCCTAGTAGGACTGAACACTTTCTACTTCCTCTTTCTCACTTGTCAAAGGCACACTTTTTCGTGTGCTCACACACCTGTTTTCATATAACTAATTGTTGGAATTATGTTCATATATTCTACCCACATCAAATTTGATTAGAATTGGACTGGAGGTCAGAATATCCTAAAGCATAGTTGATCCAAGAACAGAAGTCTTGCTTCTATAAATAAGCTAATCAGCTTTTGGAGGGCAATCTACAGAGCAAACTCTTTGTCCCACTCCAGAACCAAGGAGTCACAAGCTCAGAAAAAATGCAAGTGAAAGTCAGGCAAGTAGCACTAAAATCACAACGTCTAAGAATCAGGAAACAAATTTGCAGCATGTAGCAGAACTGAAGAGCTCGGAGTAGAGATTTCTGCCTGAAAATCTGACAGTTTCTCAACATTCATAACCAGCAGTCTCCACTTGGGCTCAGATTCCATCTTATTGTTCTGTTTATTTCCTAGGGAATATTTTCATTAAATAGAAATCACCACTGCTTCCTAGAAAGTAGAAGAGTGGCAAGAGGCCATTCCCTTCACTTCATACCAATCAGGAGCTATGAGACTGCTGCTGCTGTGGCTTTTCGGAGATGGTACACAGAAGGCAACTAGGGGAAAGATCTTCCTTTCTCTTTCTTCAAAACTTACACTTCTCAAGCTGATTTCTGCGCCACCTCCTCCTCTCTGCTCCCTCCCTCAGTGAATTAATTCCATTTCCCATGTCTTAGGTTCCTCTTCTGCTCAATAAAGTCAGTGTTAGCCTAATCCAAACAAAACCTGCAGCTATCCTGATGGGTACTAGAAATCTGCAGGGTGTGTTACTAGCTGTATTTTATAGGTGGGAAAATTAAGATAGAGAGAATTTAAGTGACTTGGTCTGACAGAAAACACAGTTCAATGACTTCACATGAGCCCTACGTGAGAGAAAACACCAAAATATAAGGGTTTGTGCAACTCAGTTATAGAAAGGCAACATCGACTTCTGTTGGCAGGGCTGTCGCTTGCTTAAGAGGTTTCTCTAACTCTGACCCAACCTCCTTATTCAAAGTCCTTTAGCAACCTGAAGTCACTGTGATCTGGAAAGTCCAGCACAGCTTACAGCTAACTGGCAGAAAGCGTTGTGGGGGAGTCTTAAGCTTTGAGATTGATGAAAAGTCTTCTAAGGGCTTTCATATCTGTTGATGGATGAGGAAAAGGCAGCAGAGAGAGAGAAAAGAGACAGGAAGAATGTGAGATCCTTCAAAAAGTGTCTTTGACTGGAGATTTCAGAGTACAAGAAGAAAGAAAAGGTTTGGTTATTTCTGGAGGATTTTTTCCCCAGAAAATTAGAGGTGAATCAAAGAAGTACTTCCAGCCGTTTTTACAGATGAGAACTCCCAACCAAAAATATCCATGAAAAGGAACAAATGAATAAATGCAAGCAGAAAATTCCTAAGCCAGCAAAACTCCTGAAACATCAGTTTAATACGCTCCAGATGTGAAATACTTATATGCATTTAAAACAAGATGAAATTTCACAGTGGTTGTCATGTAACCACAAGGTTGCATTAACAAGTCTGAAGGTGGCAAAAGCATGAATGAATGTGGTAAGCTCTTTATGCATGAAAGAAACAAGGCCAACAAAGGCCTAAGAAAAAAACAACTTCAGGTTTTTTTTGCTTTTCAGGCACCCAAGGCTGTGGACTACCTGACTGTATATTGTTTGCAGTGCTGGCTTTGCATTAAATTCTGAAAATGAAACAGGGATTTGCCTCTTTGGATGTCATAGCCATAATTCAAGAGGTAGAGAAAGAATGTTTTAACAGCGAAAATGAAAATATTATTTTATTAGCAGTATAACTACAAGGCAACATGGGAAACAAAGCAATTAAAGTAGGAACTATGTATAGTTTGGTAGAAAATAAAACACATCTAGCACGATAAAAGTCACAGCAACTTAATGTGGGCCCATCTAGTTGCTTAATGACGTAAATATGTCTGTGTATAAACACACACAAACTGGAGAGACACAAGTATACACAGACATGCTGGTTTAGAGAGGTGCAGGCTTCTCTGGTTTTGTTGTCCTTGTTGTCATTGGGCCTTTAGAGAGAATCCTGTCCAAGAGGCTTTCCTGTGTTCGCTCTTCACAATGACATGAAACAGAGCTGACCTTAGCCAAAGCCAAAGTGCATGTGATAATGTTTTTCATGGCAATTAAAGTTACTAAGTGTTTGCAAACAGATCTAGGGTATCCATGGTGCTTATTCCTGATGCCAGCCTCCTCTCCATTGCAGTCAGCCAGATCACATAACGCATTAATGACACTGAGATCTCACATACATGCATTCAGGCCTCCACTTCCAGTACTCTCTTTCCTGCACTGGATAGAAATCTGATTCTAAGCCTAAACCATGATTAACAGCCAAATGATGCCACCTTGTCCTCTATCTACATTGTCTTTCTCCTTTGGTGGCTCACACTTTACTTCATGATGATAAAGAACAGCTGGATCCTTCTTAGACTCTATTCTGTTAGCCTTTTCATCCTTGTAAGACAACTCCAGTCTTTCAGTGATCTAAACACTTTTCTTTTTCTGTTTTATGTGCCCAGATTCTGTTCATCTTCTTGAATAAGAAACTTACTCCATAAGAGGCATGACCCTGTCAGTGCCTTGTGCCTTGAACAATGGCTCCAAAACATTCCTTGCCCTCCCTGCAAACATCCTCCCAACACACCTCTGCAACACAGCTGCCTTCCTTGTGTTTTAAAAACACTAGTCAACATCTTCACCTGTGAATTTATAACTGCATGCAGATTTTCCCTAAATTCCAGGTGCCAATGCCAGGATGACAACAAGTACATATATATAACCCAAACACCTGTAATATCACCTACTACAAAATTTTATCTCAGACCATGATGCTCTGATGCAGTGAAAAATAGCAATCACTAATCTGTACTATCTAGACCTATGATATGAAATATTCAACCCTTAATACCCATGTGTTATTAAAGAGAGTACTGTTAGGCTGCTTTGGATACCAAATTGGTCTCCAATTAGCATTTTCTCTACCATTTTTTTTCACATCAGGGACCAGCAGGAAACCAATGAATGGCAGCTAAGCAATGAGAGAAATAAAAGCTCTTGAAAGCAAAAATCATCAAGTCAATAATAATGCTGTTCCTATTACCGAGGGAAAACATAAGTGTTGTATAAATGAGCCTTATGCCTTTGTATGCCAGTCCATAAATATGTAGTTCTGAAGATAGAAATCAATATTAAGTAATTCACTGCAACAGATATAATTAGAGAACAATTCCTGAAACATTCCTCCCTCCCTCCTTGACAAAAATCTTCTCTTCTTCCTTACATATATGATTCTTGTCACACCAAAGAATTTTCAGTGGAACAAATAAAAATCCTTAGAATTACAACAATGAAATATGCAAAAGAGAGAAGAAAGGAAGGTTCCTTTGCAAGATTGATCATACTAATTGCTTTTGTAGCTAAAAGCTTGGTTGGGAATAATTCAAGGTATAATTATTAAGTTAGAAATTGATGAGCATCCTGTAGGAACCTGGAAAAAGAGGGAGGTAGAAATCAAAGGATCCTCAAGACATAACCTAATACATAAGAATATTGTAAATTTAAATATGAAAATGGATCAGCTTCCCTTTCATTAAAAATGGGGAAATGTCTTCTTAATATATCTTTAAAAGAGAAATAAAACCAACCATCACCAGCAGAACACTAGCATTCACTAATGAATACTGGATGTTAAGGAGAAATATAATACCTAACGTATGCTAAAAGTCTAAGGCATACATATACCTTGCTCTAAAGTCCACTGAAGCTGCTATGGGGATGTTCTGTATCAGCTTGGAAAGACTTTGGATTAGTTCCAATTTGTACTGAAGGAAAGGCTGACTCACAGAAAATATCAAGAGTTCAAGTGTCTGTCTTTCCAATAATGTTAGCTAAGAAGGGGATTCAAATGCTAGAGATGCAGGAAATTCCATCCTGCAGTCATTCTTTTTCAAAAGGCACTGAAGATCTTTACCCCTTTTTCTGGCAAGACTGAAAATATGTTGTATTTTCAACCCAGAACAAAATGATCAGCATCCCCACTGGCTTAAGGAAGGATTGAAGTTCTGGGGAAGTACTAGTTCTTTCTTCCCCTGCTACAGTTCATCAGATGGGTAATTCTCACTACCACAAGTCAGAGCCACAGGACGTCCTCTCAACACAGGTAGGAAGGATGAAAGCTTCACAACATGTAGGAAGGTTAGTGGCCTCCTCATTTATTTTGGGCTGTTCAGTGGATTGCCACTGAGCCCCTGTTACTAAAAATTGCCCACCAGCTTTCAGATTTATGTTCCTTTTTTCCCCCCATTCCTCCATTTTAAATAAATAGTCTCTATAGCAACTGTTCTGGATCCTGCTGCATATGAAGGACAGGGACAAAAGGGACGCAGTTTATTTCAAGGGATGTTTTAATTTCCAAAAGTCTTTTCTTAAAAAAGCACATGTGCAATATATGTACATACTTTTTATATACTAAAATTTCTGGAATTCACACAGGTTCCTGTGACCTCCCACAAAATGCCTTATCTGAGATTCCTGGCAGCAAGGATTCCTGGCCCAGCAAGCACAGTGCATTGTGCTCCCATCCTCTGTAAAGCTGAATCCCAAAGTTTGGTCCCAGAATAATCGGAGTGAATAGTCAGGTTTACCCTTCAAACTGCAGTCTATCCAGGAGCATGCTGGAAACAAGCACAAGCTTTTAGGCCAAGATGTCTCAGAGGTAAAGCATTATTTCTTTTCCATGTGGTGGCATTGCACTGAAGTCTTTACCTTTCATTACCCACAATGAGAAACAAAGATAATGAACAATTACTTTGAAATTAATATGCAGTAACAATAAATCCATTATTTAAAGTAAGTAATTCAAAATTATTTTGTTTCTAGTTTATAGTGAAAAAATATTCAGACTCAAGATTTCTCCTTCACAAAAGCCCTGCTCCCCAAAAGCTGCTGTTTTGCTTTCACCTTGGCAATGTTTACTTTTTAGCTGCAGCTCTGAAAAATTAGCCAGTACATGCTTTTCCCTTTTAGGCTAATTAAATGAAAGCGATACTAGATTGTATTATACATTCTTAAAATACTATTGTAAGAGACAGCCTGGGGAGCCACTCCCAGCTGCTTTAGAACAATGCACAATTCTGTTTAACTTCCCAAGCAGCGAAGAATGCTGGTTTATCATAACTGTTGGAAGGTTGCCATGCCACAACCTAACTCTTTTCTTTATTATTGTAATTTCTTACTTCTTAAACTCAGAGGATGGATACCCAGTGGACCGGGGAGAATATTTTGTGTGATTCTGACACCTTTGAGAAAATCAAGCTACGCTGTTTGCTTATCACTCATTGAACATGGAAACACTCAGGCAATACACACTCTAATAATTGTGCAGTGCCTTTGGATGTCAGCACCTGTGATATATAGCTGTATAATGGGTGCTGAGAAGGTGCTTTGAGCAGAGAAAGTATGGTGTGTGCAGTTAAAACACCATGTGTTGTGGGTCTGCAAGAGTATATGCTCTCCAAAAACACACATATTATTTTGTTCAGTTTAACATTCATAATCACATACTTCAGAAGTAGTTCCACTTACAAATTACATGCAGAGTTTACCTGTAGAGGTAACTGAAAAAGAGCATAAAATTCAGGATGAGTAGGCACTGGCCAATTTTTACAATAAGGCAGATTTCTGGTGCCTGAAATGTTTATTTGAATACCAAAGATAAGAGAAAAGAAGATCAGTTGCTCTAGATGAAACTAGTGATAAACTACCTTGTAATCCTAATTTCCTGGAAATACAGTCCATGTATTTAATGAAAATACAGGCTATGCAAGTTTGCTTTCATTCTGTTGAGCAACACTGCAAGTATTTGGTTCCTGATGGAGAAAAACACCGTAATTCCTTTGGAGATACAGCATTGTAGGGAACATCTCGTCAATGTCAAGACTCATTTCCACTGCCAGAGAGAAAAGCAATGCCATAGAGGCTGGCTAACAATGCCACAGAGACTGGCTAGCATCACAGCTGACCCACAGGCTAAGGTGGTTTAATTTCATCACAAGCAGAAGGGAATAAGTTGAGGACTAGGTCTACTGTATTTTCAAGAACGCTAGCAATGGAAATTCCTGGCTATATTCAATAAGCTTTTTGATATTTTGTCCTCTAGACGACAGAGATCTTCATGCTGAGAAAAACAATACTGAAATAGATGAAAAGATTTCTGCTTTGGGTGGAATAGAAGACCTGCATTTAAAGAATTATTTTTTTTACAGGGGCTTGATTCACTCTAGTATTTGAATACCAGAAGGGCTTGGACTTCTAGAGGTTTGTTTGTTGTTTTTTTGTTTTAGCTTTTCAAGAATATCAATGGTGACATAGTATAGTAATGCAGATTTTGAGAAAAAACCCCAAATGAATTAGGTTCTTTCTCTTTTCTTTTTTTCTCTTAGATATTCATTTATCTCTGTGAGTAACTAAGTCTACAGGAGAAGCCAGCTCAGGCATTTCTATCAATCTCAACTAAAAGAATAAAAAATAACGAAAAAGAAAAAAAGAACCCAAAGATGATGAGCACCATTGTTGCTGATGAAAAATCTTTTACCTTTAACAAAGGTAAAAGATCACACAAAATCCTGTGATCTCCACTAGTCTTTACAGGGTCAAAATTCCTATTAAAGCCAATAGGAATTTTGCCTAATAAAAGTGAGAAAGCTTTTTTCCCAGAACTACAGTATTTTACAGAAATGTTTCAAAATCTGCAGTTGTAATAAGGTCATCTAGAAACACTTCTGGAATAGTTACACAGTTTTCCATAATAGCATTGCAGCTAATATTTGTACAAAAGTAGACATGAATCAAGCTAAAATTACCCTCAAGTTGACTTTAAAATTCTGAAATCAATATTTAGTTTAGGAATTAATTAAGCTAAATTACTTAAATTAATTAATTAAACTTAATGGATTTAGCTTAAACTTTAGAAAAACTGTAAGAAGGGGATCTTTGGCAGGCGGGGCTTGTCTTGCCTTCTGTGTTTTTAGATTACTACATAACTTGTCCAGCCTGAATCTCTCCAGGCTGCCTATAGCATAACTAGGAAATACCTAATAGTTACAGAAAGGATTCAAGGACAAGTGTTTTGGTTTTCCTCCTCTCAGGGATTCTTTACACAACCTCCAGTAAAATCCCAAATGTCAGCCTATGTATTTGTTTAAAAAGGAAAAGTTAAACCACAAAAAATAATCTGACCTCACAAAAGGTGCTGCAAAATTTAACTATTATTTAAACATTGCTCTGTGATCCTTAGGTGACAGAATCTAAGTACAGAGTGATTGTTACACCTTGGATTGGTACACTACCATGAAAATAAAACTCCCTGTGCTGTACACCTGATAAATTATTCTCAGGAAAAGGGACACCCATAGCTCAGTTGCCTGTCAGTCTCTGGGGCTGTGCTAAAAAGGCCTTTGTACGTGTGTGCACACATTCCAACACCAAGCTATAGACTGTTACTCTAACTATTCCCAAGTATTTTCATTTTACTGAGCAGGTTCCAGCAATCAGATGGGTTAATGACATGTTGCTTCATAACAACAAGTCAAGTGTTCCTCCTCATGAAAAGATAAAGTAAAATAAACCACTCCACTAACAAGATTCATTAAGAAGGAAAGCAGCCTGATTCAACAGAGATGCAGCGTAGCGCACCTGCTGCACAGCCTGCCTACAGCTCCAGCTGTGGGAGGCGAGGAGGGGGAAAGTGCTGGAAGTTATCCAGCACTGCCTGCCCCCACACAGTGTGCTGTCCTTTGGAGAGCATCCTAGGATGCACAACAAATCCCTGCAAGAGTCTGTATGATAAATAACTTTTGTTTCCTAAATCACAAAAGGTCTTGCTGTCAAGGAAACATGAAGTTAACTAATGCATTTTTCAGGCCTTCCTATGTTGCTATTTCTCACTTCCTCTCTCGTTTCCCAGCACAAGCTGCCAGAAAGAGCAAAAGCACAAACTGCATAAACACGAAGCTAATGATCTGAGCCCAAAAAGTGATTAGAATCCTCAGGTCAAATTAGTGAACCCTGGGGATGCTAACCTTTTAGCTCAAACTTTCAGCAGCTCATAGACTCAGCCTCCAAAACACCATCAGCTGCAAGCCTCTTTTAGGCAATCTCCTGTGACATCATACTTTAGTATCTGTAGTGCATTACCACTGTGTCTTTACACCTGTCAACCCCACCCATACCTTCTTCGTGGTTATCACTAGTGACATAAAAAATATGGGAAATGGCTTAAAAAAACTTGTAGACACAAACAAGTAGCACAGGTATGTATTTATATTTTTGGCAAAGAAACACATGCAAATTCACTACAGGGCTTACTATTTATGTTTCCCTTCTCTTTGTCTTGTAATGTGGCTATTTGCACTGTTCCTGTCATAGGTTGCAATAGAAGCAACTGAATGTCATGCTCCTGCTGAAGCTGCAAGCTTTGATTTCTCTGAGCCTGGGTTTACGTCTTCTCTTTGTATTCTCTTATCCTACTGATTTCAGTTCTGAGCTGATGCATCTCTAGATGTCACAGCATGCTTTGTAGTGCCAAAGTTGTGAACAAAGTACTCAATGGCAGGTAACTAAAGTGCATCCAACACCACAAGTATCAGTTACTTTCCCATACTCTGTTTCTCATAACAGATTGCTCTGATGGTTCTTAGCAAGCATCAGGGCTGGGATTGAAGAATATGAGTGTTTAATTGACAAAATGACAAATCAAGAAGTCCTAAAATAAAAAGGCTGGAAAGGGATCTTTCCAAGATGCTTCTACAGCTAACACTAGCTATTCTGCCTCAGAGCACTTCAGGACGTAACAGATTTTGTTTCAGTGTGAGATGCCTAAAGTTTTCCTATAGGGTGCAGTCATTGCTCTTTCATTCATTAGGGGAAGAATCTGGGCTTCTTAATCACAAATTCAGTAATCTAAGTAGCACTCCAAAATCATGTACTGAGTAAGAGAAAAAATTTTATGAATGCCCCATGTATTAAGATGTAGAGATCTTTTTGTGGGGAAAAATAAAGAAATGATGGTTTCCCTCCCTACCAAACTGGCAAGGCCAGTGCAGGCTACCCTGCCTGACACAGACCGGCACGGCACTAGTGGCTCTTCAGCTGGATGCTGCACTGAGCAGCCACATCTTCGGACATTTGTGAGGAGGAAAGGAATTTGTCATGTATGAAGGGAGAAGCTGTTCCAGCCAGGAGGGGCAGCATGCAAAGCTGGATGAGGAAACAAAGAAAGCAGTCAGATAGGAAGCGAAGGCACGCTAGTGTGCAAGGATGGGTGTAGAAGAACTGGGGAAGAGAGGACAGAGCCGGCTGTAGCTGCAGCCCACGCTACGTGACCAGCCCGTGTGACTTAACAAAATCCCGAGGAACGACTGGGGAAAGGATCCACCACGCAAGATTCCCGCACACTGACAGAACGCGGGAACTCGGCTACTTCACTCAAAGTAGCGCTTCTGCCTCAGCCCACACATCTGTGAGCTATTGATGAAGATTTCTATTCTCCATTAAGTCATAGCAGGCCTCAGCCTTAATAATGCCCGGCCTGAACTCGTGCCCTTTTAAGCCGAGCTGTCAGGAGGGGGCTGCAGTAATGCGAACCAGAGCCGGCATGGAAGCGGCAGGGCACAATGGCCCCATTATCCAGCGCGCTTGCACTTGTCCCATACCGGGGGAAAATCCCCTGAACGATGTCAAGACCTTTTAAATGTCAAGCCTTCCCAGCTCTGGGCACTTGTGCCTTAAAGCTCCTAAAAGAGCAGCAGAATGCAGAGTGCAAAGAGTGAATACGGGCTGTTTACAGAGGAAAACAAGCAGGGGCAAACAAAAAGAAGAAAAACGTGCCTGAGAAAAGAGATTTTTGCAACAATCTGTGAGATTTCGCCTGGTAATTAACTTAGGAATCATGAAATTGTTGAAAACAGTTGAGCTGAGACTGCCTTGGGAGAGGGGGAGCAGATTGAAAGTAGTGCTGTTGAGGAATATTTATTAACAAGTCTCTTTTAAATTGAAGGGCGGATAGCCAATGAAATCTGACTTGTGAATTTAATAAGGTTTAGTCAGCATATGGTACCACTCAGGGGACGTGAAAAAGGCATTTTTGTTACATATGTACGTGTGACTGGCAAGGAAGCTGCAATGAGAAGACTGAGGCAAAAATAGATGTTTCTTGTAAATATATTTGAGTACAGGAAATGAAGCAACAAAGAATCTGTTCAAACATCCATTAGTGATAATGCTAAATCTTGAGAATTTTGAGCTGGATGACTTGCAGTGTGAATTCTCTGAACTCCCAGTAGAAGGAGCAGGAATATGCAAAGAAGCAAGCAAGAAAATAAATGAATAGAACCCTTTTTTTATAAGTCACTTGTGTGAAATATTATTAATTGCAAGTCAGGACTTTGGAAAAAATGACCATCCACAATAAAGTGATTCACTATGTATGGACTCATCTGATATCCATGCTCCACAGACTTCACAGGGTGCCCACCTCCAAACTGTTGCTCCTTTTTTGTTCTTCAGTCAGAGTCCACTATTTTAAAAACTTAACTGAGAGTCACAGGAAACTCATGAACTGCAAACAGAGAAGAGAAAAAAGATGTCCCATGTGAACTTGGAAATATTCCTAGCATTCCCATTCTACCCTTGGCAAGATTTCAACGGGCTTTGGCTCAAGCCTGTGAACATGGGGATGGTATTAAGAAGAACAGACATTTTCTGCATGTGAGTTCTTTTGTACTAATTTCCTAGGAGAATGTTATACTTCCACAATGCTAGAAGATCCTTGTGCTAGGTACTTCACTTTTGGTAACAGAAGAAAATTCCTTAAAGATAAGGAATCTTTTATTTATTACCCAACTCATGCTGTGGACACTTACACACTTTTAGCAAAGTACAGGTATGTTTTAATTGCAGCACACTGACCAGGCAAGCTAGATATTGCAAAAAGTAGTATAATGATCAGGCATTATTTGAATTCTGCCAATAGATATTTTATTTCTGGATTAACAGTCCAAAAAGGTCTTATGTAAAACCATGACACCTACAGGTAAAATGATACACTATTTTGTGCAGTCACATATGTTGTTGATCCTTCTATCTGTTGTGAACCCACACAGAACCAGATGGGGTTCAAACTTCCCCGTCTCTGTTGAATGAGGATACCTACATCACATGAGAGAAAAATTATAAAAATGTCGAGTTGAACACGGTACCATTCCTTCATGGTCTGATACTTTTCAATCTCGAATCAAAGATGGAAAGGTAAAGAGAAGGAAAGCTAGAAGCTGTGGTTCTTCCATGTCTGAAGCAAGCTCTGCTGGTCTGATGGCTATTTGCCTTCCAAAAGCAGCTATGCTGTTTGACTAAAAATTAAACCTTCATAAAATTACAGCACCAAAAGAGAAGCCTCATGAATTACTGTTCAGAAAATATGTCTATTATAATCATGTTTTAAAGTACTCAGATCATTCTTAAAGACTAAGAAAAGGAAAGAAAGGAGGAAAAAAAAGGAAAAAAGAAAATAATGACAAGCTTTCCTTGGGCAGAGTATATTTAAGTAGTCCTGCACACAAAAGAGACTATTCCAGAATTCCCTTTAGCTTTTTTAGAGTTTCCAAGTAATTCTTACAAGTTCATTTGAACTGCCTTATTTAAATTTTATTATTTTCTTCTCTTTAATAAAATTTGGAAGTAATTTCAGAGTCTGATATGACTACTGATAGCCTTTGCCTTTAGGTCCCTTCTCTTTGTTCTTACATTTGATCTCTTCCTTTAGCAAAGGGGCTACACTTGATGATCAAATATCTGAATAGGATGACTATCCATTGTTTTACAGCTTTGCAGGCTGACATTCACTTAAAAAACTACAGGTTGAAAGACAAAAAGATAATCTTTTCTTTGCAGAGCTCCCAGCAAATAAGCATTAATCTAGTTTGAAGATCTCATTATTTAAGTCAAGATCTACTTTTAGTTCTAGGCACATACATGCAAAATGTTCTCTACGTCTTATGATTCTTGTTGATGTCCACTAAGTGGCCGTAAGTCTCCTAAAAATGTATTCATTATTCACTAATATTCAGTGAGATTCATCACCTGTCTGCTGCATTGCCTGCACGCTGTTCCTTGTACAGAGCCAAGCTTTGAATTTCCAATTGCTTTTACTAAACACAGGTCACAATATTAATTTCAGTTTCTTGACTGGCCAAGTGTAGCCTGTAAAAGAATCAGTTTGAACAAAACCTAATGACTGAGTGAGAAAAATAAAAAAAAACCTTATCCAGTGAACACTTTTCAATGCCGACTTTATATTCACTGTTGTGAAGAATATTCCTGCTTTGGAAGATACCCCGCCACACACACACAAAGAGGCACCAATACAGTAAAAAAGAATTTGCTTAAAAATCACGGTAAACACTTACAGGATGTCGGGTTTGTGTGTAATGACCCAGCTGTCACTACTGCCATGGCTGCACGTTCTGCCTGCCTGCTGGGCTGCAGAATGATGCTGGATTGGTGGGATATCGAGAGCCTGACACTGCTGCTGAGCAGCACAGCTGGGAGCAGGACGGACACAGCAGAGCGCGGCTTCCCCCCAGCCGGGCTCCCCCTGCTCCCACAGCAGAGCTGGAAACACGGTGGGAGCAGCAGAGGCATCTTTGGGAAGGCATGTGGGTCGTGAGGGTTTGGGGTCTGCTCGAATCCTGCCAGAGAGCCCTGCCTGTTCACTGGGGTTCCACATCCAAAAAAGCTGTGGGAGCAGCTGTTGGAGGGGGAAGCTGAGTGCCCAGGGCCTCACGCTCCGCTGCACCACTCCTCACAGGGCTCATTCTTCAAGAGTATCAGTAGTTGGTGTGTATTTTTACAGGTGTGCAACTGCAACTCCAGTGCAACACATGCTGTAGGGTGAAATTCATCTGTGGCGAAGAATTGAAGGACAAACAACTGCAACCTCTTCATCTTGTCTTTCCTCATGGCATTTTCCTTTCACTGAAACTGCAGCCTTTCACTAAGGGGTGGCAGAAGCTATTTTGCTAAACCAGTAACCTTAAGTTTCAAACAAATCTAAAATAACTCCAAAATATTTATAAACTTAAAGAGAATGGGGAAAGGGGAAGCCTGAGGAGAGTGAAAAAAAAATGCCTGGTTTGATAGCCATGATGAAAACACCTCATAAATAATTGCAACACAGGCAGCTGTCCCCCCAAGAAAGTCACAAAATTATTGTTCTAAATAAAATAAAGTCTATATATTTTGTGTTCTTCTAAAGAATGTACTTCTGCAAAACTTATAACACTGGACCAGAGCTACCCTTAGTACTGGGGGGCCAGGTGTCCACTGCTTTTGACCCTTCCTGGCTAAAAAAAAAAAAAAAAATAGTAAAAATTTTCTTAAAAAGTGGCTTTAAAATTGAGCATGTTGAATACCTGCTGACAGGAAATTTTTAATTCCCACCGGCACATGTGTGAGCCCTAACTGCTCGCTTGTCCATCCAATTAGTGGGAGGAGAAAAAAAAGTGAAAGAAAGTGCTCTACTTCAAGTTCTTCAATCGAACTTAACAACCCAGTTTAGTACAGCAATATTTGTAATCAGTCTATACAGTGAAAAGAATAAGTATTTTTTATTGAACACTTCTGAATAATGAATAAATTTAGGAAAATTGTAATCTATTTTGCTGAGAAGAAAAGCAGGCTAAATTAATTGAATAAATTATTCATTGTAAGTTATGGGCCCAAGTCTACTACTGTGTTTTTGTATATATACATTAATTTTCTGGCATCTCTGCTGAGCTTGCTAACAAGGATACCAATTAGTAACAATGGCACTGGTGATTTTATTTTAGCTTTACTTGTCTCTGCATTTCCTGGTTTTGTCTGGTACCAAAAGCAGGTCTTACCGTAAGGACACAGATTTTCCTATCTCAAACAAAATAAGAAAATACTTCCCTCTAAAAAGAATAATAGCAAATGGACAACTTGTCTGAGCTTTAAAGCGTGATCCTTCAGTAAGAAGTCTGAATCCATTTCAGCAAGTACCCAGACTTTGGTCTAAGTATTGGGAATAAGCTTTCCAGTGTTCACTGTTGTTTCTTATCTCTAGTTAGGAACAGAAAATAGATAACTGACCCCAGCAACAGAGAGACCTTAAACTTAAGGTATGTAAAATAAATCTTATTTTATAGCAAATACTAATGCTTGTGTAGTGATTTGGAAAAATACGTGCTACACATCTGACTTGGGTAAAACAAGGCAAAGTCAGTCAAAGAAAAATCCATCTGGGGCTTCACAAGAGACTCACTGGTGTGGGGACTTGAGCTATTTCAGGGACAGAAAGTACAGTACAAAGGATTCAGCAAAGCCCATAGGGGGCTTTTTAATTAAATTCAAGTAGCTCAGAAGTTTTAGGCAACATTGAACTACAGAACTCTAGTGTGGAATAATTTGATCTGATTTTATATGCCTACAGTAAAGGTGTTTGTCAGAGACAGCTCACTGTGGATGCTTTTATACCACAGCTTTTAGTGCAGTTGCTCCAAAATCAGGTGCCTGCATAGGTTGAGGT
Organism: Daphoenositta chrysoptera; assembly: GCA_013397915.1. Taxonomy (NCBI): domain Eukaryota; kingdom Metazoa; phylum Chordata; class Aves; order Passeriformes; genus Daphoenositta; species Daphoenositta chrysoptera. The sequence goes on from VZRO01000502.1 coordinate 301,422, forward strand.
GAACTCCTTGGCCAGCGCCTTCCTCTCCATGGATTGCACAAGGAAGCAGAGTGGTCTCTAGCTCAGGTGAAGTCAGCCACAATGTAGATGTCTGGCTGACCACAGCCACTTGTCCCCCAGGATGAAATTGGAGATGGATGAGGAACTATTGCATCAACACCTGTGAACAGATGCTGACCAATAACATGAACCGGCCATTCTTGGGAAATGGTGTCCCTAGTATTCAGGAAAACACTGATGAAATGTACAAAGAATGAGCAAGATAGCTCAGCACCTACTGCCTTCCTCTAACCCCAAAATTAATTAAAAACAACCAAACTGAGATGTTTTCTTACACTGGGATTATGGACAGATTTCTTGCCATGTGATGCAAGGCTCTGAGATAACCAAAGTCAACACAAACTGGAAGCATTGAACATTGCAGATAATACTTAGTCACATAATGACTCCATCTAAAAATTGCAGATGACCCAAGTAGTGTATGGATCATAAATATATCTCTGCCATTGCTATTTTTCACAAACTCTCACTTCCTGGCTGTATATCCCTTTGCAGTCAGCTGGAATACCATCTCTGGAAAACTCAGAATTTCTGAAGAACAATGAAGCTTTTTGCTAAAGGTTAAAGTAGCAACAAAGCACTATAAAACCAGAATAAAACTTCCTCATAAATGAAACTGCTGATTGTCAAAATAACAACCTATGCTATGGATACGTTGTTATTTTGCTCCTATTACTTTGACTTTCCCCAAGGTTGTATATGATGATCTTTAAATCCCTCACTGACTGTCTTTTTGGGGAGAAAGGGGAACCTGAATATGCGGTAGCAGTGCATATTCTGTTCACTCTCAAGTAGGAGTAAGCCTGAAGGTTCACCTGAGTTTGAGGAATCACTAGATGAAACTGGTTTTGAGAGAAAACCCTAATGTCACACTGTTAAATAGAGCTGAGGACTTGGGTGTGTGAGCACCTGGGCTCGGTATCATCCAGGGATTTTCTATCAATCCATACTGTCTATCAAGCCACTTCTGGGATTAATTGCTACATGTTTCTGCTTAGCCCTGGGGAATCACACTGGCAGAGAATTGTTTCAAGGGGAATGGCATGGAAAATGATCTTGAATTCCTTTTCTATCCATTCTTTGGATGCATGAATGCACTCATTAGAGGTGTTGACCAGGGGGTGGGTGTGTGCACAACAAGGCATCCCAAGGACCTACAGAGATAGAAGGAGATTGCTTTATTTTCTGTACTGCATAACCTGTGATTTCCTGGATCATTATTCAGCTTGATTTCTGTGGCTATGTAAAAATTAAAGAGAACCAGTATGCCTCAGTAAAGGGTGAATGCCAGGTTGTTTTTGCTTCCTGCTTACACAGTCTCTTATTTCCTTGCTAGATGCCCCCAGTGACAGCAGAGCTGATATTGTCACAGTTTACATCACATAGACAAGCTGTTTTAAGCCAAAAGAAAGCTGATTCTTTCCTACATTTGAGTTGATTTTCAGTATAATTAATCCCTCTGGTCTAAACAGCATGGGACTGGATATTGTTCCTTCTTTTTAAATTTAGCACCTAGCCTTGCTGAAAAATCATAGTCTTATTTTAGTTTCCTTTAATTTGGCAGTCCAATAAACAGTGAAGATGGTATTCTGCATACAGCATGGCTCATCACTCATCTCTATAAATCTTGTTCTAAGGAATAGTAAACATCACAGTTTTTACTGTATGAGAAGTAATAAATAATACAAAACCAGAGGATTCTCATTCTGCAGATTTTCTAGAGTAAAACAAACAATTTCAGACTCACTTTATCCACTTGTAATTATTCTTTCAGGTTTTTAAATCTTATTCATCTCTTCACCCATCTACTTCTCATATACTAAACTTATTGACAAATAACTAATAGGAACTAATGAAGCAATATTTATATATTTCACTAATTATAACTACAAGAGAGGGAGGGAGCAGCTAATTAAATGACAATGAAGTCTGTGAAAGAGTTTAAGGACAATGAAGGACAATGCTTACAAATCGATGAGTAAGTGGAACCCTGCATTTACAAGCTTTTCCCACTTTTGTAATTACAAAGCAACATAGTTATTTTTTTAAACTGAAATAGGCAAATTGCAGGACCCTAATTCTCACAAACTTAGTGAGAAAATGCTTTTTTTGAGAAAAAGTATTAATTAATTAATTTAATAACAGAATCGTAGAATCATTAAAGTTGGAAAAGACGTCCAAGATCATAGAGTCCAACCTTTGACCAAACACCACCATGCCAACAAAACCATGGCACTACGTGCCACATCCACTCATTTCTTGAATACTCCCAGGGATGGGGGCTCCACCACTTCCCTGGGAAGCCTGTCCAAATGCTTGATGACCCTTACAGTGAAAAATTCTTCCTGATGTCCAACCTGAACCTTCCCCTGCACAGCTTGAACCTGTCTTTGATTATCTTAAAGGGTTCCTTCCAGCTCAGGATACTCAATTACCAGTGAGACTGCTCAGTGTTGGATCAGTTCAATGTCATATTTGGTGTATGTGGCCCAGGGAAAGTGAATTACAGTCTGATCTGAGAGGTTAAAGGCACCCACCCACTGAGAACCTGAACTAAATGTGCCCTGTTATACCAAGGAAGAACAAAGTGAACTCCAAGGGGGACATTCAGCACCTTTGGCAAAAGGAAAGCATTTTAATTCTCTTGCCTAAATACACATTTGTGACCCTAAAATGGGTTTCCACAATCTGGCCAAGACGTCTGAAAACACGTATGAGGTTTCTAGCACGGTCCATCTAGAATTGCCAGTTCCTGACCTTTGAAAGTCTCCAAAATTTCCACCTTTCCCTTGCTGCTGATTTGTAATTGGTTAGCCTTGTTTTTGATGTGTATGCAGAGATATTGCCCTTTGCCAACCTGTTGCATTTAAGGGTTCTCTCTTAAACATAATTTGTGAGATTTTGTACCCATAGACCAAAGCACTGGAAAACAAGAAGCAGAGTTTGTAAAACATGACCTGATACTGCTGGAAACTGCATCGTACACTACTCCTACCATTGCCTCCCCAGAGACCTCATTCAGGAATACAGCTGCCCAGGCAGCTGCTGTGACTTCATTCAAACCACTTCTGCTCCTAATTCTGCATGTGTTGAAAGCCTGAATCATGGAAGGTTTCACTGCAGTGTTCACACTCACTGTGGGAATGCCTACTAAAAGAAGGCAGCACCTGAGATTCCCACAGCCCATGTGAACAGGGAGGCAGAAGTTTCACTGCAGAGTCCCCAGAGGAGGGAATTCCTGCTATGGGCAACAACCACACCCAGCCACGTTACCAGCACAGTGTACGTGTGTCTGAAAATGAGTCTAGCCAGGATATGCCTACACAAATGGTCTTTTGCACGGTTTCAGTCAATGGCAGAAAGAAAAGAATATTTGTTTCAGCAGAATTAAAATAAAGACAAAAATTTACCCTGACAATATAAACATGATGTTTAATTTTGTTTAGTTTATTTAGGCCTTGCTAGCCAATCTTAAGAATGCATCATTTTCTAAGCAAAACTGTCTACATTTCCTTTCTTTCCTTGGCTTGTAGTAGTTTCTGATCTCAGTATGAATGTGTCTATTGCTTTGGTCAGGACAAAAAGAACTACCAGAAAATAACATCAATACCATCTCTGATTTAGTCATGCCTGCTCCCATCAAAGTTTCAGGGAACAGGCATCTTCTGGGGGAAGTTCAGGAGGGGTGCATTGCCAAGCACACTGCTGACAGCATCATGACCTTAGCACTATTTTCTGAGATATAACACTACAGCTTTGATTCAACTGCTAATTTTCGTTTGTTTGTTCATTTGTTTTCCCAAACAATTTGCAAAACTCTTTTGGAAAAAAATCCTAGGTAATCAGATGTATAGGCAACCTAGACCAAATACTAGATATAGTTGAGAAGAAGTACATAAAGTGAAAAACAGTTTGAGACCATTTCTGGTCTCATTCTTGTCTATTGCAAAATTATTATACAAATGCTGAAAAAAAGGAAATCACAAATATCCTAGCTAGAAATAAGGGTGAAACAACAGGCCAAGAAAGGCATTCTAGTGTTCCCTGCTAAGGCACACCAGTGGTTCTCCTGAGCAGATGGACCTGTTCCTAAACATTGTGTTGGAAAGCATGACCACTTGCATTAATTTATTCAGATTAATGAGACACTAAAGAAAAGAAGATTTTCCAGTTGAGGAAGGGTGAAGCACTGATTATTAGAATTTTTCAGTTTCTGGTTGCTACATTTTAAATTGACTACTTGCACTAGGGCATGAAGTAGATTTTGTGGATATTTCTGAGGTGTGTATGACAGCTTGCTATTCAGAAATTCTGGGTGTATGGGGGGATTTTTTCTTTTTAGAAAGACGCATTAGAAAGCTTCCTGAGGCCACAGAACAGGACACTTTTTTTCTAGAACCATATTATGGCCTCTAACTTCACTACCTGAATAACTGTTCTAGTTTCTGCTATTTATAAGCCTCGTTGTTCAGTGCATTACTTTAGCACAAGTTGCCTTGACAAATGCAGAGTGGGAATTATTCTGAGAAGGTGTTAACAGAACCATCCAAGTGTGGAAAATATATTAAATAAAAGCTTTATTGAAATAAATATACAAGATGAAAAGCTACAGGAGTACATACCTCACTGACAGGTTAATAGCTCAGTGTTTAAAGTCAGAAAAACAAGAGTGGGCGAAAACAGCTGAAGGGTTGCAAGATGCCATGCTTGAACCTTTCTGTGCACTGGACTCGCATAACTCCTGTTTCCAGGCTGTACAAAGTGATGCATTGCCTTCTGGATAAAGTGATTACTTTTCACTTACAACTCTGGCAGCCTAGGAACTCAAGCCTCTTATCCTGGGCATATAATGTGTTGAGTCCTATAGCCTGCCAAGTTTACAGGTCTTAGCCCTACAATCAAGCTATACCCTGACTTTACTCTGCTTAATTATGGTCCCCATCATTCCAGAAGCTTCCTACATCACTGCTTGCAAATGAGTCTATGCATTTGTCTCCCCAGTGTTGGCACTGGAGAAAAAACCTCTAACTTGTTTTGTGTGCAGCTTTTGTGCCAATTTTTATCTTGACCTTCTCCTAAGAAATATAGGGAAGTCTGGACACCAACAAAGAACTGGAAATAAGCCTGAGAGTATTTACTGAGATGTGTAAGGTTTGCTGATGCTCTTACTCAATTCTGGCAAGAATTGACCTAAGTACAACCTATGCTGTAAAAGGGACATGTAATAACACTAACATTTTAGCTCATTTTTCTCTTTTTTTTTCCCTCTTTTTAGAGGAGACAGCTAATATTGTCATTCCTAGCACTCAAAGGGCTCTGTAAGAGATTCAGGTTCAAACTCTTAATCTAGTGAGTTATGGTGTACAGGCAGAGCTCTAAAAAGAAGTCTAAATACTCACCTCAAAACAGGCAGTACACCTGAAAGCAAGAAGGATGGAAGAATCGTGCAGAATAAGAATTTGAACCTGAGTTCCTGACACTGCAGAACCCAGCTTCAATTGAATATTTTCTTTTAAGGTGTCTAAAAGTTTTATGGTTGGGCAAAGCAATTTCGTGTCCAGACTAGGTAAAAGCTGACACAGCTCTCAGGCTTAGAACATCTACTTGCAGGGGAACAAAAGAAACCAGAAGACTCCTCCCAGCAGTGTCCTTGCAATGTCCTCTGCAGACGTACAGGTCAATATGGTTCTATATCAAGGTCTCTAACGGATTCTGTTGCTTTGAACCAAAAGCTGTAAAGCAAATTTGTTATTCAGCTGAGAGCCTTAGTATCTCGTGATCCCAAAAGGCAAGTGGCAAAATTTACAGGTCTGCATGAAACATCTCAAAGACATCCAAATATAACCCAAATTTGGTGAGAAAGGAACATAACTTGATGTAAATATTGATATTAAGAGCAGCAATAGTGTTCAAAAAATGAAACAGCCAAAAAAAGCCCAAATCCAAGCAAATTAAAATATTAGACACGGGAAAAAAATACCAGACCTTATATTGATAGAGATGGTATTGATTCTGTAAAATAATTAATTATGTGAATGGAGGAAAATTGAATATTAAGACATACAGACAGACTGTGAGGGGACTAAAAGACTGAGCTGAGTATTTCACGATTGGAATTCTTTCCCAATAATAACAGCAGAAAAAAATGCAGGTTTCCAGAGCACCAACTATATTGTTAATTAGCAGTATAATTTATTCTGCCTTTAATGATGTCTTATTCTGCACTGGCTGACAGGAAAAGAAAACAGGAAGGACATTTGGAAACCTTGTGAAAAATAATCTGTTTTAGGGGATTTGTACTTGAAAAATGTAGAACTGCTGATGGATTAAAACACACACACACAACTTCTATAAACATTTGAAGAATAATAGATGGAAGCAAAATAGATAATAAAAGAGTGAAAGATTTTGTTTATAGACTTGACTGGTTGACTAGGGTATAATTATAGGACCTGCTTCCAATCCATCCTATGCAGAATAATTGGTGTGTACAGGAGAGAGATTTTCTTATAATAAATGGATCTCCTCATGATGGAGCAGAATGATATTGGTGTGAATACACTAGAATGACAGCATAATTTAGCAGCAGTGATGCTGGAGGATGGACATTATTATCTTCAGTATTTCTGAATGTTGTACTTGCGGGCACATCTTGCTTTCACACAGAAGGTGTACAAGGTAAAAGGAGTGGCAGTCTTATAGATCAGAAGCTTTAAGGGAGTTAATTAGATTGCACTAATCTTTCAGCTGTACTGCTGCCAAGCTATTCTAGGTGCTGCAGAAAGAAATGTGTCCAGCAAAACTGTTCACATTTGTTTGTAGATTATCCTTATATTTGGAGAATGCCCTTACTGCTGTCCCCCCAGAGCTGAGCCAGCCGAGGCAGTTGAGAATAACAGAGTGCAAATACCCCTCATGTTGTTCTGCTCCACCACCTTGGGTGTGTGTGTTCCCTGCCAAGCTCAGGGCTGCTCTGTGCAGGACCACCAGTGTCATACACAGGGAGCTACTCTGCTCCCTTCTAGCACACTTTAAGTTTCTGTGGCAGATGAGCTGTGAGGAGCTGGGCCTGGCTACTGAAGAGGCACCAAAATTGATTACAGGCCTTGAGTAAAAGGATCTTCATGCATGGCCTTAGGGGAGTTTTAAAATTCCCTCTGCAGTTCTGAACGGTTCAATCCACTTACTTCTGTCAGCATCAAGCTGGTGTTTATGGAGCATGCTTGATGAACTTGGTATTCCAAACAGAACTACAGCAGTACTGATATGGTGTGAATTAGTAGTAACTGAGCATTTACCATTATATGTTGAGAATATTCTCATGGACAGTCTTTGTGAAAAGCTTTCCCCACTGACCCCACCCACACTCCTACAAAACTCTCTTGGGGACTGAGGACCTGGAGATGGTTCTTCCAGCTGAGCAGGGTGATGTATTGGCAGATCAGGTTTCCAGTCCTGCCATCACTACTACGTGTTTTTTTCCTGGAAACATTGATTAAGGCTATTGAAAATTGAATCCGACTGTTAGATCTGCACAGTCCAACAGTGAACAGAACCCTAGACTAAGAGTTAGGACTCCTAGGTTGTACAGCATTCTGGGTAACCCTCTTGCTTTTTGGCTTCTTGCTGTATGACAGAGTCAATTTTGCCTCTCTTATGTGTTGCAGACCAAAAGAAATAGGTACCATCATTATTACATTCACTGAAAAGTTAGCAGACACAACAACTAAAAGAAAACTAAAAGTTCACTGTTCTGCAGTGTGCAATAAATAGTACTACTATTACGACTACTGACAATTAGTTGTTGAGCTGAGAGTTGCAAAGACTTACTTCAGGATAATATACTATCATCTATACCTATGAGCAGAGGAAACAAATAGCAAGATATCTCTGTGGAAAAGCCATATAAAAATATATGCTGTACAGAAGAAAATGTGATGAATTATTCATGTGACACACTAAAGACATAAAAATGCTCAGACAAAATTTATTTATTTTTGTTAAATTTCAGTTAATTTCAGTTTAGAGGTCTTCATCCCCTTCTTCCAATGCTAGGTTGACAAACTTTCTAATGGCTGACACAGATCAAATCTATAACTTATATTTTAGTTAAGTATTTCAAGACACGTGCTCCAATTTAAACTTATTAAGAATAATTAAAAATATATGTCAAAAGCTAGAAGACATAAAATACACCACATTCAGTCACAAGCCTTGCCAAAAGTTAAATAAAAACATTCTCTTCCACCAGCTTTCCAAGGAATAGGAGCCAAATCTATCTCTGAAGCAACACCATTGAAGTCAATAGGGTGGCACAGGGAATACATTTGGCCAATGCTACCTGGCATATGGCCTTCTAGGAAGTATTCTGATTTATTAACAGTTTGGCCACGTTACTGTCTTCAGTCTGTCAAGTGCATCATCTCTATCCTGTAGGATACCTTTCTTCACTGTGCTATCCTACTCACACCAGCAGAAAACCAGTGAAGCATGATGGACCACAAAGCACTACAGAAGGCAAAGCAAGTAAGATTTTAGTTATGTGATCTTCTCTTTTCCCAGCATCCCACTGGTTTTATTTCCTTGTTCGAAAAAACCCTCCATTTATATTGACATGAGTGGTAGCTTCAGGCACACTCTGGGCTTGGGTCTATAAGAAGGGCAGGTACGTGGGTTGACATGTCACTTTGCAGCCCAATCTTTGCTGCACAAATGCCAGAACTGCTCATGGTACAGCCTCTGAACCACGGTGTGCCAAATTAAGACAACACAAAGTCAGTAATCATTCACTGCACTGACAAGTGACAGAGATAGCTGAGGCAGCATACAGTGTAACAGAGGAAATTCCCAAGACAGCACTTCCTTTTTTTAGAACAGTGTTTGCTGCCTTGTTAACCTTAAACATCACCTCCTCCCTGAAGGGAAACACCCAGATCGTTTCCTGCCCGTGTATTTGTCCCTTGCCGTGGACGGTGCACTGAGATCGGCTGCAGGGTGTACGTACCACCACCACGTGGCTTTCAGGAAGGGCTGCAAACAAGGATGCTCCTCCTCATGCTCATGCACACAGTGGCTGTAGGCAGCCAAGCCACAAAAGCTTTTGTAGCCTTGAGCAGCAGGCAAGCCTAGTCTCAAGGAGAGTCTCAGTCCCACTCATAACATACTGGCTACCCACCAAAAGTCGCTCTGAAGCTTACTCTCTTTTTAGAAACAGGTGAATTAGGAAAGTGCTTTACAAACCCAGATCAGCAAAATGGGTCAAAAATAGGTTCTCAGGTAGCCTAAGGTGGATTTTACCCAGCTGATGCTCAAACATATTATGGCCTACTTCTTAACTTTCCACAAGAAACAAACTCCTTATTTAAAGTTTCTCCTTTTCACTGTAGACTGTATTTCGGAAGAAGATAGAAGTCCATAACACATGAGTAAACTCTTAGTTACATGAAAACTGTTTTTAGCTGTATTTGAGTCACGTGAATGTAGGTCAGAGAGAAAAGGACTTATGCTCTGAAAAGCATCACCAAGAAATATTCTTGATTCAAAAGCCTACCTATTAGCCTTTCACGGGAAAGAAAATATCAAGTTCAATGTAATGAAAAGTAAGTAGACACCTAAAAATTAAGGATGAAGTAAATTAAAACTTTAAAAATCATATAGTGAACTATTTTTGTATAGATTATTATCTTCCTTGCCTCTGTATCTTCTGTAGTTGGTCTTGGAATAATCTGCAACATTGCCAAATAACTTTGCCAATGATGATTACAGTGAAGGTGCCCACAGATTGCCTCTGAAAAGCTGTGTATAAGGATGTTGTCATTGATACCTGTTCTCATTTCTTTCCTCCCACACCACCTCTAATACCAGAAATGAACTGGAAAGAGTTATGGAAAAAAAATGAGAAACCTAGAGCAACACATAAATACTACAGGAAATGCAAAAAGAGATAGCAGCTGACTCTCCACTGCTTCATAACCTATATAGTCATTTAGATCTATGCAACAAGATCTGAAAATCCAGCTGTGGTCTTTCAATTACACTGTCATCAATAATAAAAAATCTGCACCCAGGATTTATCTTGTAGTTTTGTTGCCAATGCATGAAACAGCAATGAACATCTTGTTTTGCCCTTCTATCAAGTATTCATAATATGGGAAATCTGAAGCACAGGCTCAAAGAAGAAATATTTTTCAAACAAAAAGAGTCTTTTCAAACAACTTTTTTAACTGAAAGTTGTTTGTTTTTTGTCCTTTTTGTGTTTCAATTGTTTAAATGAGCTAAAAAGACAACAGGCTATAAGAATCACTATAAGTACTACTAGTAAAGAAAGTCCGTGAGTGTTGCTGTACATACAAAAACAACCACGGCAGTGGGAGGTATGGTTACTGCTCATGAAAGCTTTTGATCAGCCGTGGGGCAGATTTCCCAAATACACATTATCAGAGTTCTGCAGAATAAATGCACAAACTTCATGGCTCAAACAAAGGGCTAACAGGAAGGCACCAGCAGGTGGGAATACAGAAGAGACAACCGTCTGTACAGATGCCAAGGTACAGAGAGTGACTCAGGAGAGAAATGACCCTGTAGAGTGATTCAGATAAAATGGGCTGGATATAACAAAAATTGCCTAGAAAAGAAACGTCTACCAGAAGCTACAGAAAGAGGAGTTGTTTGCACAGCCAAGTGAATAGGTTAAGCAAATACCAGTTGTGTCAAGTGCAATTGAGCTAAGACCCATGAGAGGATGGCAGGGTCAACTTGTACTGATAAAGGACAGGAGGATGGGGGCTGGGGCAGGAAACCACAGTGGACATGAGTCAACTACACTGACCTACCATTCGTGTGTCTCCATGACCCAGAATCATAGGTTTCAACTGCAGTATGAGCATTGTAGGAAGGTGCAAACTCAGCCATAACCATGGAGAGTTAACAATATTCATCTCCAGACCCTCTATCAGGCCACTCCAGGTCACGTCCTACTCCCTCAAATTGCAGGCTGAGGAACAAAGAGGAGCCTCAATGTGATATGAACATGGGTGGTCCACAAGACTCCTTTGCAACCTTGCAGTTTCTCTCCAGCTTCGGTTTGAGGGAGCAATATCCTCCAGATATAAATACCTTCCTCTCTCCACTGTTGAAGGAATTCCCTTAATAATGTACTAGCTCCACTTGGTTATGAAAGTTCTTGTAATTCTTTGTGACCATGGTTAGTCATTAACTACCAGGTCAGACAGATCCCACTTCAGTGAAGTGCTTTTTGCCCCTCTAAGTTCCCTCTGCAGTTGCAGAAACATGCTGCAAATCTCGAGTTCCACCTGCATGTTCCCTGCATGCAGTTGGCATGCTCTATGTTAATATTCTTTCACTGGTGAGTAGAATGACATGTAAGAGTTATTTATTATTAATGAAAACTGCTATTAGGCATCCCTCATCAAAGAAAGTCACAGTAAATCACCTGATGATCGTAAGGGCTTAAGAGAGATTTGTACAGAGAGATGCAATAGACTTGAAAAGAATTGAACAGAAAGGGAAAAACTGAAATAATCAAAATGGTATTTGTTTGGAAGGAAGAACCAGTTCAATCACAGTGATTGAACAGTGGATTTCAAGAGAATTATCTTGTGCATGTTAGTCAGCCTGATTGAATAGTCTTGTAATATTCAACGTAGCTTATAATATTTCATGTTGTAACAGCATCCGGAAATTTTCAATTGACAAAGTTGTTTGGAAGACCACATACTAGCTGAAATGCTAAATATAAATATATTATAAACCAGTGAATGGGAATAAACTTTAAAATCCATTTAATAGCTCTTTTTTGAGCACTATAAATATCCTATGGTTCTCATCTGGGGGTTTGAAAAACAGCTGATCCACAATTTACAGAATTTTACTTTCAATTTCTCCCAAGGAAACTCCATTGCTTGCAAGAGATACAAATTCATTTGAAGTTTCTTTTCAAAATAAACCTGTCTGACAGTAGAAGTTAACAGGGTGGGAACCTTATAAACAGATAAAGGAGTTTACTGGAATTACAGATTATGTGCACTTCAAGATTAAGTACAAAACTATCTCTGTTTAAGATAACACTGGATTTTTAAAAATAATATAGAGAAAATAGAGATGATGCCTTTAAAAATACCAAGGCTTTATCAGTCTTTGTCTTCTATGAAAATTCAGGAAGTTGCCAGGGTCCTGCATGAAAGGGATATGCTAACCCCTGCTTTTTCTCTTGTGTTGTTTCTGAGATACTTCAGAAAGGCAGCTTCCTCAGTATAGCTTAATAAGTAGAGAACAGCAAAGTAGTACAGAAAGTTCCGGATGATTTTGGCATTAGAGATCATGCAGGCAAGGCAGAATGCTCCCTGAGTAGTTTATTTTTTTTAGATTTAGAAATTCAACTTCTAGGCAAGTTTTAAAAATACAAGTAGTAAGTAAAATAAGCATCTTAAAAGAACACAAGGTTTGGTACTATTCTAGAAAACTATCAATTGAACGGAAAAAAAAGGTCCAGGATATTCCTTCTCAGTGAGTTCATCCTGGTATCTTGAGCTGTTTTCAGAACTGTCTCCTCAGACTCTAATGCCTACAGGTTCCCATCCCTGTTGGGCCTCTTACAAGCACTTCAGCTCGCTTGTATGACAATGTGCCTGAATCCTCAGCACTGCAGGAACGGGTGCAACTTCCTACTCTTCCTCCTCCCCAAATCCGGGGGATCCTTGAAAGCACAGAGTGAAAGCACATTGTGAGTGATACATTCTTGTGAGAGTAAAATGCTTTCCTCTCCACCCCCGCTTTTTGTTCCTTAAGTCTTTAAATCTCTCTGTTCAGTAGGGCCTGCACTGTAGTACTGTAAGGCAGAGCCCAAGCCTCGGGCTGAGCCTTGGAGTCAAATATAACACTGGTCAGCATGGAAATTGAAGCTTTGGTGTGCTGTGTTCCCACCTCACCCACGCTGCCGGGTTGTTGCATCACCCAGGGCAAGTTCAGCTCTCTGCCTGTGTGAAATGATGCAGACAGCAACACGTATCCATCTCACAGGGGTGCTGCACAGGCTGATTAATTAATGAGCACTTGTAAAGCATTTTGGGAAGCTTGGATGTAGCCTGCTCTCTAGAACAAAATTGGGGTATGTGTTATTTTGCTTTCCAGACTATTTCAGTTTAAGTTTCATTTCCCCTCACTATCACATGGAGCTGTACCCATAATATGAGCACTGAGATAGGGAAGAGTCCATTTAGCAGCACCTTCTAAAGAATTCCTTGTGACACGCAGCTTCTCTTTGCTCAACCAGTAGGAATATATTTTATAAATTCATCACACACTCATGCTTTTGTTGATGTTGTTTGGTAGTTTTTCTTTAATATATTGAGAATTTATGAAGGTAAAAAAAAATAAATGACTTATCAACTACTTATAAATCTTACAGGCAAGGAAATGCTTTTAGAGACCTAGGCAAAATATGCTGGTACAGATAAGAAAATTTAGGTATATCTACAAATATATCATTAAAAGAAAATTAAAAGGAAAGCCTCAAGAAATTTCAATCTCAGTCTCTCTTACAGAATATCCTACTGCACAATCATTACAACGACCTCATGCACAGGTAAGAAAGGGGACCTTTGAGTAAGATACATTGTCCATGAACTCTTCACAGACAATCAGTAAAAGTTATTTAGCACAGATGTTGCTGTAATTATGAGATACTGGGAAAATCAATGTTTAATGGCAGGCTCCCAACTCCACCCTGGCAATGCTCTTGAGTTAACATCACCAGGCTAGAATTTAAAACATGTAGAACAAAATTGGCTGAGATAAGTCTTGTAAAGTTGTTATCATCATTCAAAATATCCCATGTTATTTTGATCTCCAAGTCACCCAGAGATAAATAGATTGTGATTTATATCCATGTACTTCTAACCTTTGCTATCCTCTGCAAGTTTAGGGATGATGACTTTGTGAAGTTCCGTGCACACACATAAAATTATTCTTTGGGTAAGAAACATCTTTTTGTTGTGTTCGTACATTATGTATCACAGTACATATTTTTTCAATATGAGGAATTATCCTAAATGTTAAGACTCTCAGACAGCCATTATTAATGAAACACACAACCATAATGCTTCTGTGAAAGGCGAGTACAGAAGCAAACACAGAGAAATAAGTTTAAGGGTGTAAAATCTGCTAAAACATTGCCAGTGTAACTTTCTATTCATACCAGTTCTGGATAAAGGATGATGATGTTTATAACACAGGTGACATTGTTCATTCTTTGTCATATTTAATCCTAAAGAGGACAACACCCTCAATGCAATCCAAGTGAATTTGTTTCACCTCACATTCTCATACAGGGTCTCACTCTTGTTCTCTCCTAAATAACGTACATGTAGAAGAGATATCTACAGGAAATTGAATTTTATCACCCTAGTGACATTCCTACATGGCATAGAAGAGTGTTACCAAAAATTCACAGATGTACACACCACACAAAGGGGTAAAATGTAATTTGTAGGGATGATTGGCTGATCTACACCCATCTATATTCAACCCAGGGTAAGAACTCCATCTGCTGCAGATGCTAGCTACAGGGGTTTTGCAATATCAGCTTTCGAGGTGGGGAGGCATCTAGAGTACACCTAAAGGGCAGGCTGAGAGAGAGAGAGTTACAAGGGTAGTTGAGTTGCTCCGCAGGGCTTTAAGTGGCTCAGCCATCCAGCTGCAGAACAGTATGACATATTCCATCTGAATTAACAACACTTAAAACCTGCATAATCAGTGAAAGCACTGAGAGGGAACGTCCTTTGCAAAGGCTCACTCTTCTTGGGCGTTCACATTCAGAAGAATTCTGTTTATTACAGAGGGACTAGGCTCCTGATCTCTCTGCTCCTTTATCCCCTTGCGTTCCCTTTATAGGAGTGTTAAAATTTGTGACCTGTCTTTCTGACCTTAATTCTCCTGAATCCCTCTCCTTTTTGCTTCCTGTGCCCAGTGAATTAAAGAGCATGCTGGAAAAAATGCTGGTGCTTTTGACCAGGATTTCTATCTTTCTTGAAAGCTTGTGGCTTTGCCTATTGCAACGAAGGTGATTGCAACGAAGGTTGTCTCTGCTGCCACATGCACACGGAGGTACGCAGAGCGAAAAGGAGAAATGACAGACAGACCTGAAAAAGTGCCTCAGCTATCAAATCAGCAGCTGCAGTACTGAACTTCATGGGCCCCCAGTCTACAGAGTGCACCACAATGTTTTTACAACCTAGAACTTGAGTACCTTCCAACGCACTACGGCACAAAGTGACTAATGTCTGCCGGGTGCTTTGCATTTTCTCTATCACACCCACGCCCACGCACACATGCACAGACTGCGTGACTTCAGAAAAAACCAAACCTGTCAGTGCAGGATGTCTAAAAACTGAGTAAAAAAGAACTTGGGTACATCTTGTTTGGTCGATTGACCAGATTTTATGGATTAACAAAGAAGCCACCGTGACTGTATAGACACATAACATATTTTGCACACTTCTTTTTGGGGTCTAAGATATTTCTAAAGGTAAGACAAAACTCCAGACTGTTTCTGCCACAGGGAAGGTTATGCTTCTCAGTAGACAAAAGTCACTGGCATAAAATGCAATAAAAAGACATATAAGGAAAATATGCTCATAATACAAAGCTTTGCATGTGGAACCTATTCCCACAATTAGTGTCTTATTCCAAAAGGTGCCTTTCTGACCTTTGGGGAGTGTTCAAGAACTAAGATGTATTTCAGTGGGCACAGTTTTGTTACAATCTGGATGTTACAGAAATAGCTAGGTAAATTAGGGCAACAGAGCAATTAGGAAATTGCCATTTGCTGATCTCTTCCCTTATGGAACTATTTGTATGGGTAAGTATAACCTTTTGTCCATTTTCAGAATAACTGATTAACCAGTGCTGGGCTTTCAAAAATTCATCTAATCTTGCCAGAATTTCTCCTCTAACAAATAAGCTGCTCATGATCATCAAAAGCTCTGAAAGAAAACATATCTTTTTGAACAGTAATTTTCCTTTCTCACAACTAGACCTTGGTGGAATGGGTTCACACAAAGTTCTTCAAATGTTTTAGGGTGCCCACATTCAGTAGGATTCAAAAGAAAGGGATAAAATTATTTCCGAAGCAGTGAAAAGAAAAAAAAAAAGCACTTCAGATCTTTTAGCTGCTCTCACACACTGAGCAGTGCCTTAGCAGCTGCCAGGATGAAAGCTTAGAGCAAGTTCCTAAAGGAGCAAGCAGCTACACAGTGTGACTGCTGATTACACCTTCCCTAGACAGCCTCCAAATGGAAACCTTATTAAAACAGGATTATGTTGAGGCTGCTTTCCCTGTGTCTCCATTGGGCTGAGTTTATGCAGTAAAAGCTGCAGTTAACGGCACGAGTAAACCAGAGACCGAGGTACACATCGTGTAGCCTTCACCCTGACCTTTAATCAGAAAAATTCCAGCCAGAACGTTTCGTTTGGAAATACACATGTGTGTTACCAGATACCCACTGGTATTTCGAACTATTTACTTTCTTTCTGCAGTTGACTTGTCTCAGTTGGACTCACGCTGCTCCACAGGCGTATCCATCAGAGTGGCTGCAGCGACAGGACCGTGAGGAGTGGCAGGGCTCACACCAGTGGCCCCGCTGGTGTCAGGGGCCTGGCAGGACCTGCGGGGTGGCATCAGCAGCCATGCCACAGCATGGGCAAGTGAAGAGACCCCACACAGCTCTGTCCTGAAATACACTGAGCCTGTTCATACTCAGGCTTCCACTTCTGGTGCCCAGCAACGTCTCCAGTAAAACTCTCCTTGCTTTTAGGTTAAACCTGAATCCTTGGCAATGGGGGAGTTTTACAAAGTTTCTAGTTTCTTAGAGAAACCGATTAAGTTAAAACACAACCCTTGCAAGGAGAGAAGCAACCCTACACGACTGGAATTTCCCTACTTCTAATATACCCAGGTATATTGTGCAGGGAACAACAAGATTTTACAAAATGTTTTCTTTCCTTCTGTCCCAAATGAAACAAAAAGATTGAGGGAAAGAAAGTAGAAGTGAAAAGAAGTCCTTATTTTTTCCCCCCAAATTCAGGATGAGATTTTTTTCTTGGAAGGGAGAAGAAAAACATGACAATGCCGAATCCCATGAAATTAGCAGACACTATTATCTTAATCGAGATGGTGGGTAGGACTGTGATGTTGCTTCTGTCCTCTACTATTAAAAAGTGTTTTGGGAAGCTGCTTCTACCTACTGCTTCTGAGGAAGGAGCCCTATTGCCCACAAGACTCCAAAATTTCACTGAATGTCTTCGATTTGAATCCAAGTTCTGACAAGGTTCAAATGCACTTATCTTTCAGAACCTGATAGGAATATATCATGAAACTCACAAAAACACATAATCTCTGTATGTGGAAAAGACCTTCTATCTTTTCCTTTTCTGCAGAAGTATGCCATATGTTTAATTCTTCTCAAGTTTCTTTTTGAATATTTCAAAGGATAAAGTTTCATTACATCCCTTAGGATATTATTAGACTCATAAATCTCAGTGTCAGGAAGTTTTTCCAAGACATACCACATAAACTTCCACTTGAGTTCACTCTGTATGTCCCTCTACTATGCCGAGAAATTCTTTAAATCATGAATACATTCTTCGATGTTTGTAGACTTCCCCATCTTCGAGTCCACCATTGCCTAAGCAAATTGCAGCTTCTTACCCAAACTTTACATTATAGAGTAATCCCTCCAGTCCCCTCAATCTTCTCACTGATTTATTTTCTAATAGTTTTTTTGAGAGTAGTGTGCAGTGAAGTTAGATGTCCTTCAGCTGTTGTCCTTTTGAACAGAATACCAGTCCCTACAATTACAGCATAGTATTTCAGAGTGTTAACTCTTTTCCAAAAATGAACCAACATATTTTTTCCCTTCTGTGTGTTAAATTTAATTGCACTTGCAACTGTTAGTGAGAAGCCAGATTGATGACTTCTTCTTCTTCTTCTTCTTCTTCTTCTTCTTCTTCTTCTTCTTCTTCTTCTTCTCCTTCTTCCTACTATTATTATTTTTTTTGAGCTGCCCATTTGCAGGCAGAAATTATTTCAGTAACTTTTGTACTGTGTAATACAGAACTCCTCATTGCTGATGTGACTGAGCTCAGACTAAAAGGTTCAAAATGTCATTTCTAACCACTGCAGACTTCTCTGATGTTCCCTGTGCCGAGGGGCAAAGCAACCATTACAATTTCATGTCTGGTCTGTGCAGTCTTCTGATAGGAACAAACTCTGCTTCCTGACCTGTAACAGAAGTAATATCAAAACCACATCCCAAACAGACACACGGATATGTTCACTTTCGAGTTTGATCCTTAAAAAGAAAAAGTCCAGTCTGAACTGAACAATTGCTTTGCCCAAAACCCATGGACTTTCTACTTTACATTTCTGAAACAATGCTAGAAATGCCTTCCCACTGTTCCCTTGATGCTTGCTAACAACATGGTTGCTTATGCTCTACAAGAGTGCAAATAGAACAAAATTTAGCAAGTTCGCTTACAAAATCCAGAATGAGATTGAATGCATGAAGATGCTCCAAGTAAAAGGTGATTTTTGTACCTGAGCTACAATAACTCTAATTGAGTAAACCACAATATCTTTGAAAATTTCAAAATATTATAAGAATTCTATGAGGGAAATGGAAGCACCTGATTGAATACAATTACACCAGTTAAATATGTAACTTCACAGAAACTTGAAAACTCAAGGACAGAATGGACAGTTCAGTCAAATGTTCATTTTATTCAAGAATCGGTCTAGAAGCAAGCTATAGGTATCCATATGTACATTCCTATAGAAAACATCCCCATATCTTTGGTCTGCTTGTCTTATCATGTATTCTCTCTTGGAAAGGCACCACTATCAGACCACCTCTTCCCAAACCAGTCATGGCATCAAAAAAATCATTTCATAATAAGATACACTTTCCTCTTTGCCAAAGGCAGACATTACATTTTGAAGATATTGCTGAATAGGGTTAGTCTGGTGTTATGCACAATTATTTATTTGTCCTTGCATATTAGGTAGTTTTAGTCAAGCTCATTAATGATTATTTTATTGTCCAAGTAATTAAGTGTTTGAAGGTTACCCAATTTAAAGTTGTTGTATGTGCCCCAGTTGAAACAGGTTAATCCAAGTTAAAAGCCATCTTTTCTTAAAATACCCCTGTTGTGCCCGTGT
>VZRO01000502.1:321624-472155 GCA_013397915.1 Daphoenositta chrysoptera
TTCCATTCCATTCCATTCCATCCCATCCCATCCCATCCCATCCCATCCCATTCACTGGTCATGTCCAATTAAGTTATCCTTGAAACCCCATGTCGCACACCCCTATTAATTAACTACTTATCAATTCTTTTTATTTGGAATTACCCTGCAAACACCCAGGTTCACACTTATTCAGATAAGCTTTGAAACACAAACACAGTCTTAGGCAAAACCCAGAAGTACCTTTCAACACCCTCCCCCCATACATCTGCTGTGTCCAGCTTTCTGCTACTGACGTAACATTTGCCTCGACACAATAAGGATTTCAGAAGGTATAGGCCTAAATGAGTTCAAACTCTAGCAACATACATTTTAATCCTCCTCCAGGCACATGCTTGGATACTTTTTCTTATCAAATCTAAGCATCTTCCTGGAATGTTTATTTAATGACCTTAGCATTAGCATCAAGAGATTAGTCAGTCAACTGTAAACAACTCCAGACTGTCCCCAAGAGTTTAAATTTTATCAGAGAAACTAACTATAATGAACAAAATAAAATTGTTTGGGCTTTATTCTAAAGGGCCCAGAATTAAAAAACTGGTTTAGAAGGGGGAAAAAAATCTAATCCCAAATGTAACCTACTATGCTTGTTTGGTCACTTCAGCATCTCATTTAGCTTATACCTCTGATAGATTGGTATGTCACTCATTATTTCCTGTCTTCTCATCCAACTACCAAGATGGCTAATTTACTTTAGAAGAGCTTTTATTTATGACTCTCTCCCACCCTGCTTTAATTTCAGGGGGTGGGACCGGTAATGTTTTTTTTAATGGGTTTGTTTTAATGGACTACAGGATATTGTTGTAAGGTCACTGACCACAATGACAGGAGAGAAAAAACCATGAATCTGTATTATTTTCAGGTCACTGAGTGACTAGAAGAGAATGGGCTGTGACTGGGAAGTGCCAGATTTCATTATTCTGCATTGGTCTGCACGACCTTTCATTTCCACTGTCCTTTCCTACCTCTGCTGTAACAGCCTCCTCTATTTCCAGTGTTTCTCTTTACTATCCCTTTTCAGCTGTAAACTCCTCATTCCAAGGCAGAGCACTGTCAGGAGTCGGAAGCAGTTTGTCCAGGGCTGGTTCTGTGGCAGGCCTCTCCCCAGTTAGGTTCCCAAGCCCATCTCTCTAATTGTCATGTATAATTTATCCAACAGGGCTGTGACAGACTGCAGTTCCAGCCCGTGGCAAACATCCTTACAGCTCAGGCTAACCATGGGTGAACAACAGCTCACACAGTTGCCTCCAGGTGCTGTATTCACTAACCCGTAAAAGTACAACCTATTTTTCAAATAATATGACACTCAGCTATTGTGAAGTTTGTTTTTTAATGTAACAGTTGTGCCCATAAGTGCTCTGCCTAAAATAGAGAATGACCTAGCAGCAACACAAGACACAGTGGTCTGGGATGAGGAGACAGTGATATGCAAGAGATGATGCTGTGCCTCTGGGATTACAGAAAATGCCCTACTCCTCCGACTTTTTATCCATCATTACAGTCCTGCTGAGCAGCTGCTTTTTCTGTCATACTGCCAGTCTCCAGTCTGCACAGGGCAGGCGTTGCAAAGCACATAAACTCCAATTTGACTTGATAAATACCCGAGAAAAATTAGGAAAGTTTAGACATTAGAGAATTGAATAAACGAAAGAAGGATGATATTTGAAGCAGGATGAGGATAATAGGAAAAGAAATTGGGGAACTGAAAAAGAGGAAAGAAGAATGAATATTGTTTCAAAATGTTCTTGCAAAAATATTTCAATCTTTACTCTTCTTTTATTCAAAGTACTCTTCCTTCATCTGCAGTGCCAATGATTCTGCCCAAACCAGAGTTATGCCAGAAGACAATGCAATAATGTTCCTAACCCCTGATTCATAGAATTCTGAAACATTATAAAGACAGAAGATATTCAGAACCCCATACCTAGCTGACATTTGTGGTAGGGAGAAGGGTATGAAAGCAAATACAAGCAATATCAACAAATAATTGAGCTCAGATCTTTTGCCTCCTTCCTTGGAAACACTGGAGAGTGTCACAGAAAGGATAATGGACAGGGGCATCACATGTCCTAGTCTCTTTAGTGTTTGTTTGTTTTTTTTAAAAAAAACCTGAAAAAAAAAAGACATGGATTGAGAACTGTTGGCTGGAAAAATCAGAATCAAGGCTTCCAAACTGTTCTCAAGTAAGAGGCTGTTCTTAGGCCTCAGCACTATTTGCTGTTTGCTGTCCTCCTTATCAGTGCATTCAAAGATAAAAATGGCATTGCTCTGGGCACCATTTAGCAAGTTCCTGAAAAATCTGAAAACCTGTTCTTACCCTGAAACTTGGTAACTGCTCCTACTAAGTTGTGTCTTTAGACGGTAAGGGGCATTTAGTAGGTGAAAATTTTTCACCTAGTTTTTCTAAGGATGAGGTGACATGATAATTATGAGGACAGCTGTGTGCCAAGTATAAATACTCTGGTCTGGCATGCATAGGACTTACAACAGCAGCAAAAAGATCAACAGGCCCAAGGCTTCTGGGGGACAGGTAAGACAGGGTAGCTATCCAGGGGCTGAGTCAATAGACAATATAAGGGCTCACATCACAAAATTTTATTGTTGCAAATCATTGATTGCTTGCACACGATGCTATTTACTTTAATTCCACACGTTCATCACCACATCTGTCATTGGTGAATTGGTTCATGTTTTTAAGATGCTCACATATTACATTATAGCCACTTCATTTCACACTAACAGCAATTCTACGTAATTCATCACTGGCACTTCAGGCAGTGTTCTGTAGCTGACTTGACCTGCAAAAAGAAAGGCAATAAAGATGTACAACAATGTGGCTCTTTGAAATCTAGTGTGTCAAGCCCTGTGGCAACACACTTTTAGTTCTGAATTTCTTTAGCAAACTCCAGCTCAAGATGATTCTTCAGTGAAAGGCAGAGAAAACGAGGAGGTTTCTGTCCCTGTTGCCAATGATTAAAGTCACCAGTCTGCTAGCAACTGTTACACAAATGGACAGGTAATTCCTACATGGTAGACTCCATGATTTTGAAGCATTTTAGAAATTCTGTGCAGCTCAGACACATGACCTTCAGTATCTACCAGGCAGAGTCTGTTTTAAAGGAGGCATATATTTTTCTGAGCAAACTGAAATTGGACCAGACTGAGCATTAGACACCCATTTGTACACTCAGAGTCTGACAGCCTTCAACACAATCACATTTTCAAGTGCAACTATTGCGTTCTAAAATATCATCACTTCCACCCAGTCACTGCAGCAGATCAGAGTGTTATACAACAACTCTTCATTTCTATGACTGTATAAAGTCAGTCAGACTTTGCATGGATCAGTGTAAAGCCATGAAAAGAAAACAACTAAAGGAAACTGTGGGCAAGAAAATACTATTGTGTTTCAAACAGCAATACCCAGAATAAAGTAAATTCTCAAGGATGTGAAAGAGATGGCTAGAGTAGTTGTGCCTATTTCCTTCTTACTTTGCTGTTTGATGAGACTAAAAAATTAAACCAGATGTAAAAGTGTACCTATTTCAAAGCTCAATGCAGCCACAAAAAGGTCTCACCAGAATACATTAAAGATGTTTTTTGGTCTCTTGCATGACAGTTGATATTAATATTGAAGCAATGAGGAACCAGTGATGTGGAAAAAGTGCCTACAGAGTCTAACATAAACTCACCCACATTTTAGGCAAACTACATTAACCAAAACAATGCCCATTGAGGCTTTTAGGTTTAAATTCAAGACAGGAGGAAATTATTTTTGTCTTTCACTTTACCTAGCAAGGCAAAAAGAAAAAAAAGTAAAACCTAAGCTTCTGATGAATCTAGCTAAAACTATCCCAGCAAGCCAAGAGCATGACTCACAGAGAAAATGGAAATAATTCACTATTGGAAGATACAAAACAAAGCACCAGCTGAAGTCATGTCCTTCTAAGAAATACACCCTTTGTCCTGGATGTTAGAATCAAAAACTTACAAGTACAGCCCAGGAAATGAAAAACTTGTCAGGAAAGGCTCGGGTTAGACGACCCACCCAGACAGGATTTGCTTTCACAGCCTGACATGCAAAAAGGGGAATCATTGCCTCTTAGAATGAGACATCTGCCCAGGAACAGCAGTTTGAGAATGCTTTCCTGATACTGGTTAATAATGCCTACTGCGTGGAGTTCAATATTGAAGCAGGGCAGAGTTTGGTAATTTTCAAACAAGTTTGGATGACTTAATGACATGTAACAATAACACGTCTTATTACTCTTGCCTTAGCTTCAAAATTTTTCAGTATTTGGTCAGTTAGAGAATCAGGACTGCAGAAATAAGAATAAGGTTTCCATGGGAAGAGAAATATTATGATCCCTCACTCCTGTCAGTTAGAGAATCCAAAAATCACATTAACTGCCTGGTTCTAACCTTAAAAAGCATCACATTCCCTTGGGTGTTATTCAACACATCAATTCCTCATACTGGAAGGAGTAAGCTGCTAATTTAGTTCCCATCACAACTGTTCTTTTCCAACACTGCATGCCTGATGAAGTCATCACCCAGACTAAGTGAATGGGTAAATAATTGTCCAGTCCTGAATTTCCATCTGTATTAAAAAGGAGGATTACTTGGAAGAATGAGCATGTTGCACTGCAATGTTGTTACCTTCCTCTTGGCCACCTGGCAGAGAGCTGTGTGCCCACCAATGGAGATATCGAACCTTCAAACTGGAATTGATACATCTTCCCAGAGCCCTGCAAACCTACGTGTGCTGAAGCCTTGACTCTTTTCTAGGTATAGAATCCGACCTGGGAAGAGGGTGTGGAGATAGTTGGGCATGAGATTTAATTCTGTACAGTCTGTGATACAGCGATAGTAAGAACACCTCTAAAATGGAATAAAGGTCCTTCAGGGCTGAGGAGTTCAAGAACTGAGTTCTCTGTTGGCTCTGAGTCTTTTCGTGGTTCAGAGACTTCTGTGGCCTAAATCAAAACCTTTCTGAGGTGGAGCAGTATCTCATTGAAGAGATTCTGCTCATCATATCTTATAGAAGATAAAGGAAAAAAAAACCCAAAACACCGCATGGCTGCTTTTCCCATCTCCAAAGTACACATAATTGGCAACAAGGAGGGGGAAAAAAAAGCACTATAGAGAGTTATATGAGGCAGTGAAGTACCTTTCACAGTGCTTCTCTTCTGACTCCTCCTTCTCCTTACTCCCTCTTCTAGGAGACCAAACACTGCTGGTTATGTAGCTATGGGTTTAACTTGCAGAAAAAGTCACAGCCCGGGACCCTAATGTTGAATTCACCAGTACAATATAGAAGTCTATGAGTGTTGAAAGAAAGCCCCTTCCAAACACAAAATGAAAAGAGCCATAGGAATCTGATTAAATAAAAACTGAGTCTCAACACGGTCACAAAGTGGTATCTTAAAAAAAAAAAAAAAAAAATTAAAAATTCTTCAGTAAAAAGGTGGAGTGAAGAAGATAAAAGTTTTCTTTTCCTCCCCTTTTTTTCCCACATGAGTTTGTTTTCCTTTGCATAAAAATAACTTCATTGGAGAAAAGTGAATTGTGGGCAAAGTTCTTTAATAGCAAAAGTAGTTTGATTCAATTTTATTTCTGATGCTGAAATTCCATTCCTTCTCTGGCCCTCATATCCAGTCACCATGGCAACAAAAGTGCAGAAAGATTCTTTGCCCATTTGATAATCATTTAATCATTTAACAACAAAACAGATTGGGAATGGAAATGTGGAGTAACGGGAAACACCAAAAGGAAAATAAACTCTGCTATCAAGAAAAGTCATATTTCCCAACAAAAAAACCCTAGAAAAGAAAGGAGAAGGGGCAGAAGTAAAGAGAAATGTCTGAACGGAACTGTGTGCCCTCACTGAGAGAAGATTTAAGATTCTCATTGCTCTCCTTCACACACCACAGTGTCTTTTATTTTCTCCCCATGGGGGTCTGCATGCTGTCTGAAATATCCTTCCAGTAGCCGAAAAAAACCCAGAGAAAAATTCAGATCTGTGTTATGAGTTCAGAAGATGAGCAAAAATGTTCTTAACCAATAGAAGCCACACTCTGGAGTTTGTCTTATTTCTTCCTTTTTGTCCAAAAAGAAGGGCTTGAGTCACAAGTGTATTTCAGTGGGAAATATCTGAAATGCCAACACAATCAACTGGGAGGATACCCTGGCAAAGCTCTCTGTCACCTTTAAGCAGCAGGGCTTATGCTCCCCTGACGATGACAGCAGAGTTGTTGAGCAGCTGGTAGCCTGGATCAGATTCCCCCAGAAGAATAACACCAGTACAGGCAATTACCTGTCAGGGTGGAAACTCTCTTTCCCAGCAGACAGAAGTTTCCTTCAACATGTCCTTGCCCCTGACACGTGCATGGGACAGAGTCCAGCTCAGCTCGGAACACAGGGCCAGTCACCTCTTTGTCCTGGCTAAATCTCTCCGTGGGGTAGAGCTGCAGGATGGATGGCACGTGGAAGGGTGGACAACAAATGAGGTTGTGGGCAGCTAGGCAGATACATTGCACTGGCAAAGCTCCAGTGGCCAGAGAGCTGCAGGAGAAAGCCACAATGCTGGATCTCATTCCCAGCACAAGCCCTTAATATCCACACACAGGTCATGTTGCTCTTACCAATACTCCAGATGTTAATTAAACTATTACTTCTTTTTTTTTTTTTTTTTAATTTTAACATAATAACCCTCCTTCCCCCACTCCCCCAATAAAAAACCCCAACAAACTAACTCATCAGACAGCCCATTTATCAGAAAATCCAGGTCAGCTTTCTACCCATAAGCCTAGATATGGACATGGAAGCTAGCAAGGTAAGTGATTTACCTTATTCTTTTCCCTTGTGATGAGATGCAAAACTGTATCTATCCTGACAACATTTCATTAAGCAATTTGCTATC
The DNA here is from genome assembly GCA_013397915.1 of Daphoenositta chrysoptera. Classification (NCBI taxonomy): domain Eukaryota; kingdom Metazoa; phylum Chordata; class Aves; order Passeriformes; genus Daphoenositta; species Daphoenositta chrysoptera. The sequence continues at coordinate 328,586 of VZRO01000502.1, forward strand.
TGTTCAAGTTAACTCCAGGGGAAGGGAAATTATTGTAAAATCTATGTACTAAAAGTCAACAGCTCCTGTGTCACTGGTGGTGCATTTGATGTGGGAAACTGCAAATGATCAAACGTTCTTGACGTACCCTTGGGAAAATGTTGCATCCCAAAGACGGTGGTGAGAAGAGGGAAGAAATTTGTGTGACAATCTTGGCTACTCATGCCTGCCCTAGAAGAGCAGCTCTGCTCTTCAGTGGATATTATTGCAAATACCTTATGAAAAATATCTTCTGAGTATGCCTGTAACAGATAAATTTTTACAAGGCACTGAACTGATAAGCCCTAATATTTTAAAAATAATTGCTATTTCTCAGGGATAATGTATCTTCAGGCTTTTTAAATTATTTGTCATGATGTCTCTGAGGTGACACATCAATGTGGCATCTCAGCAATTATCCAAACATGTCTGTTAGGTAGAAAAAGGTACATTATTCCCACTGCAAAGAAAGGGAACTGCACACTACGAATTTGTCCTTCAAAACCAACACTGGAAGGTCACATTTACTAGGAATAGAGGCTTGAGTCTTGCTTATGTTTTGCAGTGCTCTCACCAAAAACGTACCCACCTCCCCTTCTTTGTTTAATGGAGGAAAGTTGAGCATTCATCCTCCTCAGATCTTATTCCAAAAGAGGTGTCTTTTAATACATGCTTTCTCTTTCAATCAGGGAACTTTGAATACAGGTAAATGAATATAGATAACTTTGACAACCCATTGCCCAACAAATGGAAACATCGAATAGGAGAACTCCAGAATTAAGGATCTCTGGACTTATCTCCCAGCCTCAAGTAAACAACCAGAGAAGACTTTTGTTTTTGCAGGTGCCTCTAGATTTGCCTTGCTTCACACTCACTCTTCTTTTTCTCTGCAACCCAAGGACATGGCACATCTAAATTCCTGTCACACATATTGAGCTGAGAGCAATGGCAGATACAGATCCATGGGAATTTTTGACCTGACCTGCAGTTCTTATTCATATCTATGTAACATTGCTGTGCATAAGGGCTCCTAACACTACTTACTTCAGTACCTATTCCTGACCTGAGGCAGAGAGCTACAGCACAAGCTTAGATAGAGGAGCTGTGTTGTACCTAAAATAAAAATAACCATTCAAGTATCTTTCTCCTGCAAGCCCCCACAGGTCTCACACTTCCAAAACTCATCCAAGAATTTAAAGTAAAAATTGTCTCAATTGTTCCAAAACTCAAGGATACTGCCACCAGGACATTAATGATCAGATTTATGCCAGTCTGGACCAAAAATTAATTTATAACTTCCCAAGGTAATCAAGCTACAATGCAACTTGAGGTTTGAAAATTCCTGTTGAAGCCTGTTGTGCATTTCCCTTAGTGACAGCCAGCCAAAAAATGCTTCAAATGAAACAGCTAGGTGGGAGGCATTGGGCTGAGCACTGACATTTTCATACACCATCACAGTGTGGCAATCCAGGCTGGGGCCACCAGTGTCAGCAGGAGAACATGTGCATTACATTGTGATATACAGACATTCCCTGCCTTTCCTTGCACACGTACAGGTATCTGTTTAGTCATTAGAATCTCTCCTCTAATTTTTTTTCTTAGATTATTGTCTCCTGTGCTCTCAGACATCCTAATTTAAGCCCTCAAAAGTTCAGGAATTCAACAATTAACACACTGAAACATCTTTATTACTGAAAAGGAGCTGGCTGTATTGTAACACAGCTGCTTACCATTGCAGTGGGATAAAACAAAATAATTAAGAGCAAAAGATTCACGATATTTAAATAATAATGTATTTAAATAACTCGCTATTTTATAGTAAGACAATTGCCTACTAAAATATAATCAGTCATTTCAAGTATATAGTATTATTCCTACCTATAATTAGAAATGACTCTTCAACATTTAAACCCTACCTTTATTTAAGATCCCATAGCATGAAAACAATTTTGATGCAGAACACTACCCACTCAAAAATGCATCCACTTTTAGGAGCAATCCACTCCACAATGGCTTACACTATGGAACAGGCAGCCAGAGAGAAGTTACGAGGCAAATGAAAAACCTAATAGTAATTTAATTAATTATTTGCCTTTTATATAACATCACGCTAATGACACATCAAGTTGGTTCTCCTAGGTGGGGAACAAAACTCTGGTATTTATAGTCACATAATTTTTCAGAGGAAATTTTATTTAAAAACAGTTGCAACAAAATTGGCAATATTTGATCTCTTACTATAGAAAGAAATCCAACACCTGTATATGTTAATATGTAAGAGACATTTAGAAATAAAAGATAAAGGTGAAAAATGCACTTTGTTCTCATGCCTTTTCAGTTAGTCAGGTTTTCAGAGAAAACTTTTGCAGTTTTATGGATCATGGCTGTGACAGATGAAATGTCTGTGCAGAATTTATTTTTCTTGCAGAAATAACATTCTACCAGTTGTGCCAGGAGATGGCAAGTTTTATGGGCTTATTTCAATTGAAAACATCTGCACTAGATAATATATGCTGCTGGGTCACATGTTAAATAACACTATTATATGTGACTGCATATAACGGCTGTTTTGCATCTTCTTTATAATGGTTTTTAACTAAGCATAATTGTCTGGGATCATTAATTGAAGTTGCTGTACCATTAACCCCTACTGCTTTTATACTTCTCAGTTTTTCAGTTAAATAGGGTCTGATTCAGTTGCATGCTTGAGATGAACAATTTCCAGCAATATAAGTCAGGAGGTACCTACATTATATTTCAAGTTCAAAAGGCATTCTCAATGCACCTGCTTGCCTCCTAGAATCACAGATGTCCACAGATTTTTTTTATATGAGAATTTCCAAATGATTCAGTTTTCTGTTTCTAAACACATCAGCCCTAAAGGGCTCCTTGCAAAAACTATGTGCACCATCTTTAAACTAATAATGTCTGGAGTGTTGTATAAACCAGTTTTGAAAACCAGAGTTGCCAAAGAAGCCTGGATACTGGATGAAGTCTGCAAAAATTGGTGGAGGATTGATAGAAGGCAAGCCCACTTCTGCCACCATCAGCATCACAACTTTCCATTTAGGCACACTCTCGAGCACCTTACTGGAGCCTGGGTAACTGTGGCTATCAAGGCAGGTTTTTTTAAAAATGGCTTAAAATCTGACATGCCTAAAAATATCAGTATTTGGTCTTAATTTGAAGCTAGTCCATGGTGGAATTCTAATGAAAAATTAGCATGAGCCTTATCACATTAAGACCCCCTAGGTCTGAGTAAATAACGGAGAAGGAAAGTATGAAATAGGAGAGGATCTTTAAAACCCTCTCAGAGTTCTAAAATTTCACAATTCTAGTTATACCAATTAGAGACTTGTTCAAAAACGAATCTTTCTGGCTTCCCAATCCTCCCTCACTTATGAACTAAATCTGGAAGTGCTTTTCTAGATAAGAGTTCCATCAATGTAAGACTGGTGCATTTGGCCCTCTCCCCAGGTATTCATAACATTGGAATCCAACACATTCCATTGCATGAGAACAGATTATTGGGCTAGAAAAAAAATGAAAACATCTTAGAAAGCAATGTGCCTCCTATAAACACTTGGCCACAAATTGTGGGAAAAGGTTTAAAAAAAAGCATGGATGCAATCTTATTCAACACACACTGTTAACCAGGAATCTTCTCATCATGATGTATTCACAGCTGGTTTTCTTCTGCTAAATGAAGGCATCGATGATTCAGTCCACAATGATTTGCTTTCTGGGAAGTCTCTCCTGGAGCTGATAAAGGCTAATGATTGGGAGTTATTTCAGATAGGCCTATGTAATGTCCCTGCCAGGCTCCAGGGGTAGAGATAATGGATGGTCTTATCCTTCATCAGTCTAGATCGGTCCTGTTCTAACAATTACAGGAACGAAAGGTGCCGGACAGTGAAACGAGGCATATTATTGTACCAGATGGTCCATTTTAGAACAATTCACATACAGGTCTAGAATAAGAGGCAGCTTGAGTATTCACTAAATGCATTTTCAGACTGTTCCAGTAGTTTCAGTCCAGTTTCCTTACTTCGATTAGAACTGCAGAATTGACACATTTTTATGTGTTAGTTGCTTTCAGGATTTAATCTCATTTGTTTAACAGCATTATAACTTCCACTGGCAAGAGTTTATTCATTTATTTTGACATTTATATGGGCTACAGTTGCATTTGTTTCACTATCCCAATATCTATAACAATGGAACTCAGCAAGATTTTCTCTTAGCAATCTCACTTTGTAATTAGAGGTACTGGCAGAAATACAGTGGTTACATGTAAATAATTTTATGAGCATTTCCAAGTTAGCAACCTGTGAAGTCCAAATCCAACAAGTATTTTAACGAGCATTTTAACTCAGTAAACTACTAAAAGTAACTGTTTCAATTCTGAGTAACAAAAATAGTCTTGTTTAGGACTTACAACATGGTTTTCCTTTTCCTGCCTAATTCCAAGTTTGGGCAAACATATAAACAATTCCAGCTTCTTTAGGATAGCCCTCCTCGAAATAGATAGACCATCCCCAGAGTCACACCCCCATACTATTTCTAAGCCATGCGTTGCTGGGATTTTTTACTTAATGCATTCTTTGTGGGGAAAGAATGTGCATACATTATGTTTTCTTTCTCCTGTTCCTTTTCTTCTTATCAGTTAATTCAATGAGAAATATGAGTGTCCTGTAAACAGGGCAGTAAAACAATGTTCTGTATTAGTGCTAGTTGGGAATGAGATTTCCTGTAACATTTGCATGCTCCCTGAGATGAACCAAATATGCAAAGAATTGCAGGCCAAGCCCAGAGACTAGGGTGATTAACCCGATTTAACAAGTATGATTACAGAGAGAGAGAGAGGTCTCTCTGATAACGGCACAAAGAGGTTCTGTGTGTATTTAACACAGCTGCCATCTAAATTTGAAAATGCCATGGAATAACTAGGGATGAGGAAAAGGTTGATATCTGTCTCTGAGAGGGACAAACAAGCTGTCATAACAAAGCATGAAGTCAGCAAAGATGTAGTCTGAACTATCATGGGCTGGACCATGACAAGGAATGGACAACACAATTTATTGAGAATCAAATGCAATTCTACTAACAACATTTTGGCACCAAGTATGGACCTTTTACCACATCACACTGATTTAAGGGGAATAAATTGCACCACCTAATTAAAAAGAAGAGAGATAACACAAAAGGACAGAGGCAGGGTTAAAGCTGACATTGGAGAGCTGTAATTTGCAACAAAAATTGGGAAATCAACATCCTGCTGGCAAGACATCCACTGAAATGAATGAGGTGACAAATCCATGCGTTGTCAAGAGGGCGCCTAGTACATCAGCTTGTGTTAGAGTCTACTATTTTATTGAAACGAGTTTCCAGGATTAGGTACAAAGTCAGAGAGTTCAATAAACTTTACTTTGGCTCATCAAAACTGAAACTCTTTGCAAGAAAAGGATCCAGTTTCTACAAGGATCCTCACTTCTAAAAGCCGTTCCTTTGTTATTGTTTTTACTGTTGAGGTATTCTAGTTCAAAAGGACTGCTTTGAAACACGGAAACACTTAGAGGCTTGATGTGAAAAGGATACTCTGCTCTGAGTTCCTAGGAAATTAAGAAAAAATTCTGCTGACCCAGTCCTTTCCCAATTTAGAAACATTTTTGAGAACTTCAGCATTACATCCCTGTTCAGATCCGAACTAGTCTGAAACTTATTGGGATAGGAAGCCCACTTTTGTTTTGTTTTACTAAGGATCTTCCATTGCTGCCAGAAAGTCTGTTTTCACATACATTTGTTTTCCATCACAGTCTGCAGGTGAAAAAACACTAAGCAGTTCTGTCAGAACTGGTTTTGAAACAGGACCATCTGAACAGAGCTGCTGTTAGCACTTCAGAGCAGTATAGAAATTACTTCTCTTGTCCAAATTTAGGGGTTACTTCTATTTTTTTTTGTTTTGTTTTTTATAGAAAAAAAATCATAAACAGATCATGGATATAGTCAGCACCTTTACAAACTTCTCATGAGAAAATGAAGCAAAGGGAGGAAATGTTCTTGCTCAGGAGCAGCAAGCTCAGGGCAGCAAGCATGGATGAGAAGTCAGGTTCAGATAAGGAACAGATTTTGCCCCTCCTACCTCTGTTGAGTCTCCTTTCCAACGTTTATGTTCAAGCCAAAAAGATCCATGGAAGGCTTTTCTATAGAAACATGAAATCAGTGAACACAGGGTTGGAAAGGACCCAAAAAGGTGATCTGGTAAACTCTCCCTCTCCAGGTAGGATTGGCTCCACCAGCATGGTCCTCCTGGCAGCTGCTCCAATGTGCAACAACTAAACAACCCATTTCCTTCAGCATGTTCCAATTAATGTTTTTCTTCACTTATCCCTAGATTATCTTCTCCTGATCCAAATCTCTGGTGAACCATAACACCCAGGATTAGACTGAATAGTTTAGCTACTGCCTCATCAGTTCTGGAGAGGATGGCAGAATTACACCATATACATTACAAATATGACCCTTGCTTAGATCTTTAGTGTAATGTGTTTTTTTGTTTTTTTGTTTTTTTTTTTTTTTTTTTTTTTTTTTAGCCAAAGCATGAAACTGTCATGTTTATTGTGCTATTAACTACAGCCCTTTGTTTCTTTTGCCTTGCAACAGGACAGTGATAACAGGTCCAACTAGGAGACAGAATATGATCCCCCCAAAACTTCTATAGAGAGTACCTGTGAGAAAAAAAGGTGAAAGGACAGATTAATTTTCAGGTGTCTGGTATTGCAGCAATGTGATCTTCCCTTGAAAAGGAATAAGCTAACTACAAAGTCACTGAGTTGCAGAAAAACGGAAAGCTCCAAGAAATAATTTTTTTTTTGTAAATCACTTTTCAGAGACTAACAGTGAAACAAAAGAATTTATAGATCTAGTAATTTTGTCCTTGATAGCGTAATTGCCATTACTATTCTGATTCCTAAAGGGTCTGATTTTACAGAGATGCTGAGCAGCTGCAGTTTTCATTGATTTCTGGTGGAACTGTAAATGATCAGGACTTTTGAAAAATCCATACCCACTGTGATTCAATCCTTACCAAAAAAATACAACCCTTTTTCATATAACTTGAAAGTTATTTATTTCCCACAATAGGTATTTCCAATACAATTCTCCAATAAATAATAAATCACAGAAAGAACATCCTTCAGAACATTTTCAAAACATCTGATATCTAGAAAATGCTTTGCATGTCTATAAAGTGCCTAGGTTTTTTTTTAAATCTTTTGGAGACTTGTTTTCTAGTGTCAACAGTCAAAGATTTGTTCTTGGATACAAGCTCTCTCTGTGTATCTATCTTGGCAGAGCTTGGTAGATAATAGCACACAGTCTGAACCTGCTGGAGCACTCAGAGTTTTTAAAAATCACGGGGTCACATCTCAGGAGGCTGTGCAATGCCCTGAACCAGACACCATATGCAACAGGTTTCAACACTAGGACTATTTATGAACTTGTGAGTGGGATTTTTTTTAATAGTTTAAACATTTGAAATCAGCTAACAGGAAATAATCTTAACCTCTTCTGTGCTGGGCAGATTACTTCTGAAGTCACATTATTTCCTGTATTTTAGAAATTAAAGTTTGGATCTAAACAGCTTCTGTTTTTGTTTTGCATTTGGAGGGATAGGATGAGGCCAGGGAAGTGGCATTCTGACGCAGGAGAATTAAACATGCCTAACTTCTTCATTGGTAAAACTGTCATGGTGCTATTAACTATAAAGGAAGAAAGTAAAGCAGAAATGAAAGCAATAGGCCATCATTTGAATAATGAACATTTGAATGAATAATTAGGCACAAATCAACAGGAGCAAGCAAATGTAAACACCAAAGGGGACCTCAGTGGAGTCTTAAATCAACACCATCATACAAATGAGGGTGCATGAATACAATTATAATAACATATTAACATATTTTACATGCTCCCATGAAATAAAATTCACCACGATAGATGATTTATAACAATTTGTTTGATCAATAAGCTGAGGTTTTGTTTGTGACAAAGTTACCTATTCCCCACAGAAAATGTTCTGAGACCAGAGGCACATTCTGTTCACCATTCTGCAAATAAGTCTATTGGACTGAAGCTTTTTACCAGATTCAATTTTTTGGTGTTTTTTTTTTTTCCTTTGGGGGAGGAAGGTTTTGTTTGTTTTTTCCATAATTAAAATATGCTGGGTTTTCAGACAAGTTGCTTAAACTATGTAATATTTTTCATAGTTCAACATCAATAATGAATAATCTCAAGGCAAACAGTCCTCAAAAACACTCCTAAGGTGTAAGTTATTCATTGAGAACATTCAGACCACTGACAAATAAAAATGGCATTCACAGAAATCAGGACCAATTCATGAATGATTCAAAAGCAGAAGAAACAGTGGAATTCATAATTAATGTTCTTTACTTCAATAGTTCAACCACAAAAAAAATAACCCTAAATGAATAAAAAATAGTGACCTGAGTTGCCTACCAAATAACCACAGGACACTATATAACAGTCTGTGGTATCTTAGGAAAAATAAGACTAAGGATATGATCAGACATATTGCAAAGTGTAACCTGTCAAGTAAGTTGATTGATATGCTTTTTCTCCACACTAAATTGTTCTACATTGGCATTCTGTGCATAGTTTTCTGTTGGAACCTTAAAAACATGTTTTTTAAAATAAGGCTTGGAAAAGAATTAAAGACTGAGTAGATCTTTGGGAATATAAAGAAACATCTTTTGAACAAGAGCTATTTCAAAATGTTCCAAAATGCACCCTAGCACTGATCTTTCCTAAAATTGAAAAAAACCCAAAACATTGGGACTTTAACATTAATTTTACATTTAAATTATTCATTATAAGGAAGGTAATTTAAAAAAAAAAAAAATCAGAACCCTTTCCTTCACAAAATATTCAAAAATCTGTCACTTTGATCAGGTTAAAAGAAACAAAATTGAAATCTTAGAATTTTCTTCAGATTAGAATTGAAATCTTAGAATTTTCTTCAGATTAGAACTGTTCTTACCAAATCCACTTCTAAGAACAGCAGAGTAAATAGAAATGTCATACGATTTCTGTTGCAGTTGAAAATAGAATTTTTAAATTCTTCTTAATTTTAAATTTAGTTGAAATCATCAAAAAAAGTGGAATAAGTGGAAAAAAGTGAGATAAATAAATGAAGAAAAAAAGAAGGTTTTCCTCCAGGAAACAGATATTAAAGCTGTTAATTTATTTAAAACCTCATGTTTTCTCATTCTTAGCTAATTCTTATAAGACTTTTCCTTATGCTATCTCTTCCATCATCACCACTGTTCTTTGGTGTAATATTATAACACAGTGTGCTGGTTTTGGCTGGGGCAGGGTTGATTTTGTTTCCAGTTGTTGGTACAGGGCTGTGTTTTGGGTTTGTTCTGAGCACAGGGTTGATAACACAGAAATATTTTGGTTATTGCTGAGCAGAGTTTGCCCAGAGCCCGGGCCTTGTCTGCTTTGTGTGCTGCCACACTGGTGAGAGGGCTGGGGGTGAATGGGAATTTGGGAGGAGACACAGCTGGGACAGGTGACCCCAGCTGACCACAGGGATATTCCAGACCATGTGACATCATGCTCCGTGTAAAAAGTGGGGTGAAGAAGGAGAAAGGGAGGGAGGCTTGGAGTGATGGTGTTTGTCTTTCCAAGTAACCATTACCTGTGATGGGGCCCTGCTCTCCTGGAGATGGCTGAGCACCTGCCTGCCATGGGAAGCAGGGAATTAATTCCTCGTTTCTCTTTGCTTGTGTGCATGTCTTTTGCTTTCCCTGCTAAACTACCTTTATCTCTGCCCAGGAGTTATCTCAATGTGAGGCTTGGTTGCCACAACACGGTTATCCTACAACTTTTTTTCTTCTCTCTCTCTTCATCTTTCCATTATCTACCATCTGAGTCTCTACACTTCACATTTTAGTACCAGTCTCTACTTCAAGAAGTACTTTGTGAAAACCCAATTAAACTTAGTGTTCTGGGTTCCCTAAAACCCAAAAAACTCTGCGTTAATTCTTGGGGAGACTGCCAAGCCTGCAGGTGCCTATAATATTTTCAAGGAAAATTAATGAAAGCACTTTAAATGAAGTTGTTTGAATTTTCAGTTGGAGTAGAAATAGTTAATACTGAAAGCTGAGTGTTCTCTTCCAAGGGAAATACTGAAAAGCAGATGAGACAAGGTATTTCAGAATTTTGGTTCTTATGTGATCTGCTTATGGCAGCTCAGCATTCAAAGATCACCTATTTCTTCAGTTTTTATATGTCTTAATATAGAATCGACATCCCTTCCATCCAGAAAAGTTGTTTTCTAATAAAGAAAAAGAATAACTATAGTAGACCTAGTATTGCAATGAGCTCCAGTCTTCTATGACGAAGTTTCAAAAATGAACCTAAAAACAGAAACTGAGCAAAATTCAGGGTCAAACCTCTGCAAAGCTTGGATTCATTCTGATGCAGAATAAGAACATTGAACAAACTCCAAGAAATGAAATGTATTCAGAAATTTCAAGAGGTCCCATTTTGACACATTCAGTTAAAACATCTGAATTTCTTAGAAATAAGTGGTTTGGTCACTCAGTTGTATTTCAGCATTAAATTTCATCTTCTCATTCTCTCAATCCAGTTTTGCCTTCTGTCTCCATAGCAGGCTGACAGACAAGCATTAGGACCAAAATAAAGCCATCAACAGCACACATTAGCTAAGGTGAGTCATATGATTCCAAAAAATGCATTAGTGATTATGTGTTTGACCAAAAACTCAGCTTATAAAAGAATGCAAGTTCTAAAAAGGTAAAATTTATCTATGGCAAAATGCTATTTTATATTATATTTATTTCATATTGATCTGAAGGAAAATAGTTTAGATCACTGTCAAAACAAAATCAATAGTCATATTCAGGTCAACTAACATAAAATAAAATAGCAATTTTAATTCTCCCTCAGAAATGTATGACACCTAAAAAATGCTATCCTGCTATTTTTCCTGCCTTGGAAATTACACTTCACAGTGGAATATCATTTCAGTGAAAAATTCCCAACTACCTCTAGCCAAAATCCATGTTCAGGTACTTGAATATGTTTCTTGATTTTTACAGAGGTAGAATTCTCTGTGCTTCCACCAGAATAGATTAGTACATAGTATTGGTAGAAGGGGCATTCCTATTCATTAGCCTGATGTCCTGTATAGCCCAGCTAACAGAGACCCCCTGAATTATGTTAGATCTAGGTTAAAAAACAAATTGCAGGGATCAAAAATTCACCACACTTTTCGATAAGAGTAAGTTCTTCCGAAGGTTAAATAACCTCACCGCTAAATATTTGTACCTGATTTCTAGTCCAAATATATCCCATTTCCAGACACCAGCTCTCCTTATGCATTCATGTGCAAAGCTGATGAGCTCTTTATTATGACATAGCCGTTGCCCATGTAGTTAGTTACAAACTGTGATTAAGTCCCCCCGTAGCCCCGTCTTTGTTAGGATAAACAGATTGTGCCCACTGGACTCTGACCATAGCGCATGTTTCTGAGTGCTTCAGTCATTCTTGTGGCTATCCTTTGATGAGAGCATATTGCTGTTAGCAGACTGAATGCACTGAGTCCATAATTTGGTCACCATTTTGAACACGAGGCCTGCTACAGTGTCCCTGGAGCTTAATAGAAAACTTCCAGTTGGATGCAAGCAGTTTTGATCAGCAGCACGCAGTCCATGCTCTTTTGGGGAGTGGAGTGCCAGCTGGGATCCTGCCTGCTCACCTGCCTGCCTTCCACCTCATTTCTCTCCCACTCCCGCCTCAGAGGTTCTCTGCATCCATTTAGGCAGCTCGTATCCCACTGAGACTTTGCCCTTAACAGCATTCCCATTAAGTCAACATAAAAGCAATACAAAATGTATAAACTCAGTAATCTCCAACGTGCAGTTTGGGAGTGCTCTTTTTTATTGCTGAGATTTAAATGGAAGGAAATTCAGAACTGAGAATCTCTCTCCCCCCCCTATTCCTTTATGGGGGAATCAATGGGTCTTCATTATCTAAATGCTTTTGGCAATCATAAGTTCAACTTTACTTTCTGGTAGAACATAAGTGCTCAATGGTTATTTAAAGATCTTTAACATGGCTATGCAGCTCCTGAGACAGATAACCAAAGATTCGGTTAAAAAGGAGTCTTATGCTTTTGGCACAAACATTTCACCTCAAAGTAAGTTTTGCAGTTTCAGTGACTGGTTCCTTGAAATACAGTCAAAGTTCGTGCATGTAATTTTCAGTCAAGGCACTGTCTGCTGTATTGCTGTTTTCTCTCTGGGTTCCATAGTGCCTTCTATAAAACAGACTTCAAAGAAATGGAATTATTAGCCTGCTTGTGCCTGACAAGCACTCATTTGTTACCAGTCAGGAGACACTCCCTGGCCAAATGGTAACAGCCTAAGACAGATTCTGTCAAAAATCCTCATATCAGGGAAAAAGCAACCAGATAAAGAGGAACATTTCAGACACTTTTTGATTGGTGGTACAGCCAAACAAATAAAATTGTGGAAAGTTTCTCACCAAACATCCCATTTTAACCCAAAATCTGGATGCCTCCTCATCATTGGGACAGAAAATACAGTGATTTCTCTTTCAAGTTTTGAGGTTTTTTCTTTGAAAAAAACATTGCTGCAGTTTTCACACTGAGCGTCATGAGACATACATGTGTTGATCTGCCTGGAGTCAACAAAAAAGCTGAGCAATCGGATTCCCTTGGGCCCTGCTCCCTGTAGGAAGCTTTGCACAATTCCGTGTCTTTTCCACAAGTCACAGATTTTCCATCAGCATTTTTTTTCTGCTGGTTGCTGAAACATGCTTTTTGAAGTAAAATGAGTCTTTGAATCCTTTCCTGTTGTCTGAAAGCTCTGCAGTAGCTGAGCTGTTTATCATGAAGCAATATGAGGTAACTTCACCCATATTTGTAGTCCAGCATGTTAACATGATCCGTTCGTCTCTTAGGGCTAAGTGTAACTGCCAGTCAAACGCTTAATTGAGTCTAATGATCTCACAGGCATTAAGAGATTTCATTAAGTCAACCCTGAGGGTTTTTATTTTACATTCATTTCTCAATGTATGAAAATAAAAATTGCTTTTCTGTAAAGCAATACATTCTCACCACTTCATGTTTGGATATCGTTATTGATTGTGCTTTTATTTCAAATAAACAGCACCATCCAATCTCTTTGAAGTACTCTTTGTGGCCAGGTTACCTTGGCAATAGAGCTATGTGAAGAAAGGAAGTATTCTCTCTCAGAGAATTTTCATATTTTGAAATCTGTTTGCCTTCAGAAGCAAGCCCCATCTGCAAAAAGAAACAGAGCTCTGACTTTCTATCAGTAAGTGAAATAACCCATTGGTTTTTCGACAGCCCTGAGATTGCCAATGAAACAGCAATTAGGTGGGGTTTTTTTGGCAGACTGCTGAGGAGGAGAGAGAGAAACTGGCAAGAAAATAGTCTTTGGTGTAACAAAACCTTATCTGTGATAAATTTTAGCTTCAGAAAGTGAGACAATTCTAACACAGGTTGTTTAGTCATGATTTTGCCAGCTAGCACCACTTGGCAACTCATCAAGTTGAAAGGGCATTTAATGAATACTTTGATAGTTTTAATTTTCTCTGTAGCATTTTAGATTTTAGTCAGCATCTTTACTTGTCATATGCTACAACAAATAGCACAAATATAAAACCATATCTGGAAGAAGCACATTAATACTAAAAACTGCTATGCACTATGTATAGCAGGAATGAAGAAGCCAGACCATGACATTCCTTTTTAAGTTTAAAAAATTCCCCGAAGTTGAAGCTTAGCTTAAGCACTTGTAAAAAACAGGTATTTTGTGAAATTGCAGGACTGGTACTTGTTTTTCCATAAAAAAATTTAAATATAGCCATTTGGCTAAAGACTACAATTCAAAATTCTACTTACATTCAACGTTCTAAGTGTTCTGGCTTAGCCTGTGAAAATTTTAGTATGTCCTCCCCAGTTCTGTTCTACCTCTGTTGTATGGTGTAGACAGAGCATGCTGCCAGAAGTTGATTTAACTGGGTTATTCAGGGCAATGCTCCAGCTACCCAGTAAGATGCATCTACTCAGTCAAGACATTGTCTTGCACAAGAAAATTTTTCCTATACAGGCAGTAAAAGATGCTTTTCTAATAAAGCAAGAAAAGCCTAAGTTGTGTTATATTTATGTATATCTACATGTAAACATCAGGATCAATAAATTCTATTAAATTCTCTGGCACAAAAAAAAAAAAAAATCAAGACCCCCTTAAAATATTCATGTCTGGGAGGACAGGGGACAGAGAAGGATCTGCACTCAGCTGTAGGGTCCCCAACATAAAAAGGATTTGGACCTGTTGAGTTGAGGCCACAAAGATGATCAGAGGGCTGGAACACTTCTCCTGTGAAGAAAGGCTGAGTGAGTTGAGGTTCCTCAGCCTAGAGAAGAGAAGGCTCCAGGGAGACCTTAAGGGCCCTACAGGAGAGCTGGAGAGGGACTTTTTACAAGGACATGAAGCAATAGACAAGAGGAAATGGCTTCACACTGAAAGAGGGTAGGTTTAGATTTCATATTAGGAAGAAATTCTTTACTGTGAGGGTGGTGTGTGTCCCTGCCCACAGTGAGGGGGGTTGGAATTAGATGATCTTTAAAGTCCCTTCCAACTCAAAGCATTCTAGGATCTATGATCTATAGTCAATTCAGATGAAAATGCCTTTAAACATGCTTACACATGAGGATCCAGCTGTCACATAAGTATCCTACATAAAAGCTTCCTTCTCACACTCTAGCCTGAGTGGCCAAAACACGAATTCAAAATTTTCGGTCAAATGCTGAAACTCAGCAGAAGACACAGACATTGATTTACACCTATGAACCTGATGTAAATTGCTTAAACCTGGCTAATACAAAACCAGATTGAACTCACCCGATGGCTTTTCTTCAGCCAGATGGAGTTTTTTTCAGTAAAAGCTGTTCTGCTAAATCATTCCAGAGAATTTGAAGGTGATTCTAATGAGTCCAAACAACCCAGAGTTGCAACCATGGCTTTGATACTAATTTCCTAATGCTCAACTTGTTTTGAGAAATATCCACAGTTCTGCTCCAGAGATGCAAGACATGATGGAACATTGTGGAAATAACATCCTTTTGTGTATGCAGCTACAGAATAGTTACTTCAGCAATCATCAGCACAAGTGAGCCTTACCTTATGATGTGGACTGATGGCAAGTATAAAGACAACAGATTTATTTGAAATGTCAGTAAACAGGATGAATACATTTAAAATGAGAATTTATTTCTCAGTTAACATTCAAAGGAAGAAAAATTAATCTACTGAAGAAGAGAGAAACAAAAGTAGTGTAGTATGTCATAGTCTGTGGAAAAAAACTTTCTGGGTACCTAATCCAGGAAGAAAATTTTGTATCTCAGCTGAGTCAGGGTTTATATAGAACAGTCAGACGTTGAGGACTAGAAAAATATGAGAAAACACCCTCTTTTTGATGTTGCAGAACAGATGTATGTGCACTATTCCAAACAGTAAGGAGTGACACCAAAAAGTAAATCAATCACAATATGTTCTTAATTTAATTTTCTTGGTAGTCAAGACATACAACCACAGATAACATGAAGATGAATGCCAGCTAGGAATGAGAGCTTCAGATCTGTCCTACTGCTCAGATGAGTATCACTGCTCACAGAAACTCCTGAGGAAAAAAGGACGGTTAAAGTAAGATATTCTTCTCCTTTAAAAGTTCACTGGGTTTAGATTGATGGCGTTTCTGTGCCTGGGTAAACAGTTTCTCATAGTCTAGTCAATCAAGCCAGTTTTGCATGAGGGCAAAAATCAGCATTCTGCTAATTTCTCTTTTTGGCTTTGAAGTTACTTTATGTGGTCAAGAATTACACATGTGACATCACCACATTGGGGGGGAAGGAAATGTTTAAGTAGCATAAAAACACAACATGAAATCTGCAGCTCACTTGTTCAAAGTAATGTAGAAAATTAGAGATAGAACTGAGAAATAAGGCCAAGTATCTTAATCCTAATTTACTCACTAATAGATCTTGCCATCTGAAAATTCTATAACCAGTATTAGTTATCCAGTTAAATATTTTCTTCTCACCCAGAAGTGACTCTGTATGCATTTTGGTTCCAAATGTATTGTTACCAACATCAGTTTTGTTATTAAGATGATGAACTGCCTTTGCTATTTTGTGAAAATGAGATGAAACTGGTCCATTCCCATTAGATACTGCATCTAATAGGACCACGTAAATTAAGACTTGTTAAATCCTATCATTTGAATATACATCTGATGAAATAATTCATGAAATAAATAATTATGTAATTAAACCAGAGTCATACATAATATAACAACGTCTGAATAAAGTCTCAGACATTTTAGCATTATTATGTGAGTAAACAGCTTGATGTTACTGCTACCTGCTCAGTCAGCACATCTTCCTAATTTATTCATTGTGTTTTACAAGTAACCAAATACCTCACAAAAGATAGTATTCTAGAAATCTCATAGAAACTGCTTATAGATTGCCCAAGAATGATGTGTAGGCAAGGTAGAAACCTAGTGTAGTTGGACTATATGAGCAGCTCACAGCCTGTAATGTATTCATTATTGAATCTTTATCCCCATTTTAAAGCCAGGAAACTAAAGCCACAGAGAACATGAAGAAAACCCTTGCAGCAACTCCTTTCAAGGTACCCATTGTGGGGCTGGTTTTGTCTCCTTATTTGCCGTCTTTACAGCTGCTGTAGGAAACAGGAGATTTCTCCTGAGTAGTAGCATTGCAAAAGTCTGAAGCAGAGGAAGACAGTGAATCCAAGTTCTTAAAGAACTAAACTGATGCTGTATTTATGCCAGATGTAAGCTCTCATCCAAGGTGAATGTTTACCTACGGATGCAGTTAGTGTCTGGTTGTATGCATGCATCAGAAGACCAGAAATAGAAATTAAAATAGGTAGAAAAAAGCAGAGTTGCATTTGTGATATAACTTAAAGCAAATGTAACTCTCAAGGGCTTACCTTCCCCACTTTTTCCTTCTCCCTTTACTCTTCTGTAGTCACACACTTTTCCCTACTAGGGAAAGTTTAGCATCACTAGGCTGAGAAGTTGATGATGCTGATTCTCCCATTAACCCAGTAAAGTCACAGTTATATCAAGCAATATTAAATAGCTCCAAAAAGAAAGTTTGAGGGGCCCTTTCATTTCACAACACGTGTAGGCAGAGTTAGGGTGTTCTTCTTCTAGGAATGAAATATGGTCTTAAAACTGGATCAGGAAACGGAGGAACAATACAGGCACAGAGCCATAGAGCTATTGGATAACTGAAGAAATCGCAGGGGTTTAGGACAATACTTTCTCATCTTTGGAAGAAAGTTCAAATCTGCCTCAGATTTAGCCTGGCACATTATGCCCAAGAAATTATTTTACGCAGTAATGTTCTTGCTTGTCAATTTACCTCTTCATTCATGTCTTGAACGTGGCCAATTTCTGCCAAATTTGACAGGGTAACAGTGTTTTCAAAGGTATTGAGTTCCTACAGGTTCCATGGATATGAGCAACAGAGCTGAAGCACATTTGCCCTTCTTGCTGAGGGATAAGCAGCAGGTTGAGCTCTCTCTTGTGGGATATCCATACAGAGAGAGAGGGTACCAAAAACCCTGCTGTGAGAAAAGTCACCAAGGATCTTGGTCCAGCCTGGGGAAGCAAGCTGCTAGCACTGAGCCTTCTGAAACTGTTTCACAAAAAGTCTTTTGTGCTCAGCTCTCACCTGGGTCCCAGAGCTGGGATCTCCAGGCAGAGTCAGGGAGCTGCCAGCAGGCAGAGCAAGGCCCTGCAGTCTCAAAGAGAGGGGGTTGACATACTGCTCCTCAGGAACAGTGTTTTGTTATCTTTGCTTTAGGGGCAAGACAGTGAAAGTTGAAGGAAAAAAGTGAAGCAGATAAGCAAATTAGCTCCAGAAAAATAGTGATGTAATCCCCACCGGACATACTATCATAATATGTCATTAAAAACCACTGGGAGGTTTAAGGGAATTAATTAGTTTGGAGTTCCTATAAATATATTCTTGAGTGGCAGGTGTTCTGGCATCCATATGCAAAACTGACTGCCCAAATACAATTGCAAAACCACCTGCCAGGAAAAAAATCGTGTTTATCTGCTGAGAAAATAGATACGTTGCACCATTCTGTTCTCCTTGGTGTAGCATGCACGGCAAACCTCTTAACTCTGTCATGCCCATGTAATTACAGAGTGAAATGTGGAAATAGGAAGAGCTAATACCCCTGCACAGAGGCTGAGAATGCACTTTTTTTCCCCTTGACATTCTTGGTATTGATTTTTTCTATCTAAAAAAAGTGATAAATAATTTACTTGCTTATCATAAGACACTGAAGGACAGATTCCACCCTCTACAGTTACTTCAGTTTTTCACTGATGTGAGTGTGAAGTGATTCAGCTCCCTTCTCAAATATTTGCAAGTCCTTCTCCTGAGTGAAGTCTACAGTTCCTTATACTTGTATATTCTTTGGATTTGGACTCAGTATTCCAAATTTAAATTAAGCTGGAGTTCAAAATTCTAGCCTTTAGCATTTAAGCCTGCAAATAACAACAATTAATTTGCAGTTCAAAAGCCTGCATTCCCTTGTACTAAGAGATGCTGTTTGATTACAGAACGAGGTTGGATTAGGTCTTTGGAGATCATCCTGTCCAGATACCCCTCCTCTTACAGCATCAGTCAGAGCTGGTTGCTCAGGGGTTTTAAACATCTCCAAGGAGGGAGGCTCCACAACTTCTCTGGGCACCAGTTTCATTGTTCAGTGAAAATATTTTGATTTTTATTTTTCCAAATATTATCCACTTGAAGTAAAAAAAAAGTGTTCTTTTGCTATAAGAATTTTAATTATCAGCAAGAACTATAGACTACTTGCTATGAACTGTATCTGAAGTCTGCTCAGTTGGATAGCTGAAATCACAGTGACTGCACTGTTTTCCAGCCCTCAAATAATTTGTTAAAAATACAGTAACAAATTTTGGGAAGGACAAGGACGACACTTATGCATACATATTACACAAGATGTAACAAGAACTTTCCAACCATCTGACTAAAGAGGTGAACTGCAGAAAGTACCAAATGTTTCCAGAGTGGTGATCTTCACCAAAGTCAGTAGCTTTCGGTTTTTACCACTTCACTTAATCACTCTTGCAACATTCTCTGCTGCCATCTTGACCTCTTGTATGGAGTTGAATACATACAGTGGGCAGTGCAAGGAAGCTGGGCTAGTACTGAACAGTAGTAATGCTCCTAATAAACAACACCTATTGTTTCTGTTTAAAGAGAAAGTAATCTTCCATGCAAAGTAAGACAAGATATGACTGCACTGGGATGTCATCTTCCCTGGCTTCAGGAGGTGTACCTTCCTTCTCACATGGTTTGGTTTTTGTAGCTTCTCTCAGGGCAGGCCTGCAAGGTAAGATGAACCACCACCTGAGTCACAGGAATCCAGCCCTGGGCCCACATCTTTTGATAAATGCAAATCCAGCTGGCTCTGCATAAAAGATCCCTCTGTGACACTGCTATGAGAACTTCTTTCTTATCTGCAGAGCAAAGGAACCCAGCTCTGACAAATATTACCCGTGTAATAGACTGTCTCAACATGCTGCTCTCTCTGCATCATGCTCCTTTCTTTACATCCATACTGAGCTACCCTGTTCTCAACACGGTGCTTGGAGCCCACCTCCCAGAGGAAACACCTTGCTGGGAGACACTGTGCAATACAGGGCTTCCTTCACAATATATGAAATGCATTTCTCTGGGGACAGCTGATGTGACCTTTTCTGGGGGTTGAAGGAAATCATAGATAATTAAGATTAAGCTAGGCTGAGGTAATATCAATTTATCACCCCAGAGAAATAAAAATGCATATTTAATGAAAGAGTATTTGCCTTGATGCTGAGATCATAGAAAAACAGACCTTGGAAATCTGTGGAAACGTGTCTCTAACTCTCGTTGGCCTGTACCTGTTATTTTGTAGCTAAGAGGCAGCCTTGTCCAGTTTGATCACTTCCCTTTCCATTAACACAGGTTCTGCAGTGCCTACAGAATTTATTTATAATTAAAATAAAAAAAAAATACTTATCTATGGTTACAGGTTTCTATAGCACCTTTGAAGACTGTTCTGTTTTGGGCTCCTCTCTACAAGAGAAAAATGGAAGTGCTGGAGAGCGTCCAGAGAAGGGCAACGGAGCTGGTGAAAAGTCTGGAACACAAGTCTTATGAGGAGCAGTTGAGGGTGCTGGGGGTGTTTAGCCTGGAGGAGAAAAAATGTCACAGGGAAACCTTATGTCTCTCTATAACTACCTGAAAGGAGGTGGTAGCCTGGTGTGAGTTGGTCTCTTCTCCCAGGTAACAAGTGACTGGACAAGAACAAACAGCCTCAGGTTGGGCCAGGGTATGTTTAGATTTGATATTAGTAAAGCTTTTTTCACCAAAAGAGGTGTCAGGCACTGCAACAGGCTGCTGCAGCATTTGTGTCACCATTGCTGGAGGTCTCTGAAAGCTGTGTAGGTATGGCACGAGGGGAGAGGGTGTAGTGGGGGGCTTGGCAGTGGTATGTTTACAGTTGGACTTAATGGTCTTAAAGGTCATTTTCAACTTAAAGAATTCCACGAATCTGTGAATTTATACAATAAAACATAATCCAGCACCATTCATCTAATCATTTCTTTGGGAATGCAACAATGTACAGATGCCGCTTCCTGTCCCATGATTCCTGTGAGAAGTTTGTTCTCAGCTTTCTCCAAATATTCTTCAAATAACTTGCTTCTAAATCAGCCTGAAAATTCACCACAGAAAGGCACCTTTTCATCCCAGGACAGGCGGCAAATTTGGTTTGCTCTTGCACAATGAGAAAGCTCCAGTTTAAGGATTGCAGCTTCTACAACACAGCCCAGAGGAGAAATTTTCCCATGTATCAAGTCTCGTTTCAGAGCCAGCAACTTAAATTTCAGCTCAAAATGCCCACAGTTACCAGTGCACTGGGACCACATTTGCCCATGAAAATATTTCCTGTAATAAATAGCTGCATTCCTCATTAGGTGTGATTTCCAAATGATCTAAAGTTATAGCCCTTTTGTGAAGGACAGTGCAAATATTTAATATTAAAATGACAGAAGTGGACATAAGTGCACTAAGGGCCAAATCCACAAGGAAAGGTTGCAGTCTTCTAGGCAGCTGATGAGGGTAGGGTGGCAGGAACAACAGGAGAATAGAAATGGCAGTACATACTGCTTGCACTGCAGAAACACTACTGCAAACAACTGCCACTAAGTATAAGCAATTGGTGGAAAATCACTACTCTTTTAAATAGATATTAGGTGAAAGGGTTGGAGGACAACCTTCTTCTCCTTTTTGTTGGAGGAAGATTAACCTTTGCAAGGCCACTTTAACCAAATATTATGCAAAGTCCTAAGCGGAATAAGCACTCTCATTTCCATCAGAATCTAGGCAATTTTTCATTCTCATGACTTCCCCTACTGCCCTTGAGGAACGGCATTCAGAAGTCCCAAGGTAGCTCTTAAAATCCATTGCCCAGGATTTTAAACTTGCAAAATACATGTTTTTGCAGCACTCAAAAAGCCCAGACTTTCCTGAATATTTAAATGTAAAGATCCCACCCAAGTATGCTCAGATGGGACAAAAATGGCATTTGAAGACCCTTTATCTTGCCAGAACACAAGCTAGACTGACAATCTGTTTCTACAGTATTATTAATTTATATTTATTAGCACAGACTTCAAAAACATTAATATTTTATAGCACAGAAGAAGAAATATCCCTTCTCATTATACCCTGACCACACTGATATTGTCATGGTTATTACTGCAAATTTAAGAAAAACAACAACAACAAAAAACTTCAGCACTGTAACTGTGTTTTTCTGAGGTTGTAGATTATTCTCTCTGTTGCCAATAACATGACAGGGCCTTAAAGAATAGACTCAGGAAACTTGCTTATAGGCAATTTCTACACATCTTTTCACTTCCCTCTCACATTGCCTTTTAGGCAGAAAACAGAGGCAAGTGGTTTCTTTCTGCCCTCAGGGTATATCCTTTCTTTACCATTCCCCTCTTTCTTCCTTTACATCTCTTTCCAGCTCTTACTGTGCACCAGTAAGTGTCTGTGGCAGGTAACTTCCCAAAGAGAAGTCCTTCCATCCAGGGATAGAGCCTTTCCCAGAGTCACAGGCACACCAAATACAGAGGAAACCTTCTTTGATTAACTGCAAGTCTCATGGCAAACAATATATGATAGCTGCTGAAGGACAAAGCAACCTGAATCTGTAGGAGTGATAAAAGCCAGTATGTCCCTTCTGATATTTTTTTTTTCTACCTATTCTTCTCTTATTTCTCCCTTGAGCTCAGCCATCACATCTGCAATAAAGTAATGAAGGCTTATTCTTTTTCTATAAAGTGATCTTTGGCTGTCTTATACAAATAAATGTGGGGAAAAGGACATATAATTTTTATATTTATAGGAGGACTAAATTTATTCTCGGCATGTAGTAATTAGTGGTGCAAATGGTCAGTAAGCAATACTTCCATACCTTAATAAAATGAAATCTTTGGTTAATTAGGAGATTAAAACACATAATGAATATGTGAACTCTGCCAACTGTTCTAATAGAGGCCGTCAGCTCATTTATATTGTTAATTGAACAATTAGTATTGCTGAATTGCAAACCCACAGGAGACAGGAGTGGAGAACATGTTCCTGAGACACTGCATTACTCTGCTGACACCAAATATCTGTGACCATATAGGAGACTCAGTTGCCCTCCAGAGTCTTTCAACAACACAGGTGGGTTTCAACCACTCAGGAGAGAAATTTAAGTGCATAAGTGTTTGCATTTTGGTGACACTGATTACAGTGCATTTCTCCAGCAATCTCTCAGCACATGAAGACTGACAGGTAAGCAAACATAGGAAAAAAAGATGGAATGGTCAAGAGGAATAATGTACCACGTCCAGAACTGCCAGGCATCAAAGCCATCCCTATGCAAGCCTTCTTTTCAATTGGTAGAAAATAACACTGTTCCTGAGGCTACTCTAATTTTTGTGCATTTATGTATATATATATAAAAATATATATATAATATATATGTATAATTATACATATATATTATATATATATATGCCTATGACTATTTAGTGTACAGATTTTAAGCAACTTGATGAAGTGCAACACTTCTGAACTTGCTGCTTACTGCAGAAAGAAAAATAATAAAAATGCATAAAGAAGAAGCAGCAGATTTAGAACAGCTGCTGACTGATGGCACACAAGAGGGACTCTGTAGGGGAGAAGTTTCTACTGGGTTTCTATCAGCCTAGAATAATGCATGTGCTGGACTGAAGAGATTCATCTATAAATAGGATCAGTCTTTCTTCTGCATTGATCAGCAGACATAGGCATAACCAAGGAATTTAAGGTGGATGATGCATCCAGCAACAACAGAAAGGGAATGTTTTTTTGTCTAAATAATAGAGTGGATATTGCTCAGGAACAAGTAACACATGGAAAGGAGTTATTGCTGAAATGTTACTAAGATCAGTATCTGCATTGAACTTTTCATCCGTCACTCAGTTCATGTTGGGCACAAAGATTAAAGTCACCCAGGAGCTAATTGAACTAGTTTTTTACTCCATTCTTGCTGTTATACAACAGGAATGCCAATATGACCTGAAAAAATAATATATTGCTTCGGTCCTCTGTCAATAAAGCATCACCACACTGATGGAGAACCTTGAATGGAGACGTGTTTCCTTCTTAACATGAAGGCGAAATCAGAAGGAAGGGGGAGAGGGAGCGACACAGTCTCTTGTCTTGTGTCATGGCCCTTGGGACTAGCTGTTGAATGCTTCAGTTTCAGTGACTTAGTAAAGCCACCACTGAGAGTCTTCACCTGAGCCAAAAAGTGAGCTATATATGTCATCTTCAGAGGATGGTGTCTGGTATCATTAGACAAGTCAGCAGTCTCTGTTTCACTGCACTACTGCATCCATGTTGAGAATACAATGTTGCCTGAGCGTCGTTTTCCTGAAAAGCATAATAATATTTTATTTTCAGTGCTGGGTATTTATCATGTTACACCTATTACTGTGATGAAACGTGGCAGCTCCTTAACAGAACACAGTTATAGATGAGTTCAGGAAATTAAAATTATACTGGGTCAAATTGGGACCTTGTTACATCTATGAAACAACACAGTGGTTATTCTGGACTGAGACTAATTTACACAAGGGAGTCTTCAAACCACTGCATGAAAAGTTGCAAAACAAACTTTAAGCAAGTGGAACCCAATTATCTATGTTAGAAAGTGCTCTGTCTGCCTCTTCCTTAAAACATTGATAATGTTTTCATATACCTGCCTCTGGGAGATCTTACATTAAACTTCTTAAGTACCTGACACAGGTAAGTGGGGCTTGCTCAGAAATAATTTCTGTGCTTTAACATAAAAAATACTGAATGATTTGTCAGCGGCAGGGTGTGTGAAATCCGGAGTTTCTAACCAATTGGCACTCCATGCTGAAGTTCAGGGAAGCAAACTCCAAACAGATCTATTTATCCATGGAGAATACACATCATTGTCACAGGATATTCTGCATTCTAAATAAAGTTCACATGGTTTCAAAACAGCAGCTAGACAAATTCATGGAATGAAAATCCAACAAGTGCTATTCAATACTAAAGTAAATACCTCTGCACAGTAGTGCCTGGACTAGAGATTAACTGTGAATGTATGTCAGGGAGTTACTACAACGGGTTTGTGCCAGTTTTCAGTCTTTTCCTAGATATCCAGGTAATCACTGACAGGGACAGGATCCTGGGCTGGACTGAATTTTGATCTGACTCACAGAGCCGCTCTTCTGTTCTTACAGGAGAATTCTGCATGTACTGTAACTAGACATAGAACATTTACTGTGTACAACTGATACAAGCTATGCAAAACCTTGTAAAACCAGGCACCATTACTGAAAATACCCTAATCATTAAATTGATATTTACCTCTACAGTAATTAAAGTTGTCACTGTATTTTCAGGGAAAAAAATTTTGCAAGTCCAGAGCAGCAAGTGCTGATTATTAGTAGTATTTTTAGTGATGCACATATAACTACAGTTGCAGATTTCTTTCTAACAGCTTTCTGCAGCTAACTGAAGCCAAACTTTAGAAAAACTTCAAAATATTTATTTCGTTTCATGTCTCCTATGGTGTATTGAAAAACTTAAAGCAATATAAGAATTAAAACCAATGTTTTAACACAGAGATAGATAGATACTGCACTGAAACGTCAAACTTTTTCCTTCCCAATCTCCAGCAATAAGGGGTTCAAAACAATCATAGTTTTGCTCCATTGATATCTTTACTGTCAGTATAAACAGAAAATTTTTCATGTCATGTGAAGTTCCATTATTCTCTTGTGAAAGAAGACCTAAACCCTAATCTCAAAGTAAAGCAATCATGCACGTCTTTACTCATGCACACAGCTGTGATGTGTTTGTGAGAATTATCTGCATTAGTATTAATCAGTATGGATTTAACTGTTGAGACAATCAGTGATTAAATCTACAATTACACAAAGGTAGTACTCAGCATGTTACTCTTCCCCATACCGAATAAATACTAGGAAAAAAATTACATGCACTAAAAAGTTAAAGAGTTCTTGGACCACAGAAAAAAAAATGTAAAGTATACCAGTCTTTTAGCTATTCCTTTAAAAAAAATCAATCTTTATGACTTCTGAAAATTGATATGTATTAGTTATGAGTCTTATGTGGTTTTTTCAATTGCTTTTTGTAAAATTTGCCAAGTTTTTTTTTTCTTTTTTTAATAACTGAAGCTGTGTATTTCATGTTAAAATTAGAAACTCTTCCTTTGTGGCCTTTTCAACTTAATTATACATCACAATTGTTTCTGCTTTTAGAGCTATCACAGACTTAACCTCCAATCTCTCTTTATTACTAGCTAACTCTTTACTATCTAGCATAATAATGAAAATGCTAGACAAAGAAACAGCATATGCATCTCCAAAGTTTCCAGCTCAAAAGCATTAAAGTAGCTCTTTCCTTCTTAAAATTCATTGCTAGATTTGGCAGTATGTATGGGCTTTATTTGAAGATTGGGCTTTCAACATTGCAATGCCTTTTGAGTTGGACACAGACACTCTTAGCTGTACCTAAACCTGGTATTACCTTCATTTATGTAAACCTGGAATAAATCCAGTAAAGTTAAAGTGGTTATATAAAGTGGTTATATAGAATAAAGGCAGTGCAAGATAACAGTAATTCCTCCTCATATGTTATAGCTTTTAAGACTGACTTCACCCTTTCCATACTGTATGGCAGCCCCTCATGTGCTTAACAACTGTGCTGGTGCTTCTTGCTGGTGTTTACCTCACACATCTCCACCATGAGAACCATGGCTGCGCCTGGGAGACAAACAGTAAAGAAAGGAAGGGGGCATGGCATCTGAGGTCTACATTTCAATATCAGAAATGGGTGACAGCTGGGAAGTTTACCAGCCAAATAAATTGCATACGGTTCAGCTACATCCATTATACCTGCCAGAGAAACAATCCCATTGGCAGAACGTTCTCAGGTGACTGAAGATGCTGGACAGATGCTGGAGTGCTGCTGTCCATGTGAGCCTTTATTTTGGCTAACAAAGGAGAAGCAGTGTGTTACTGGAAAGTATTGAGAATGGCTACAGAGGAGTGATCTTCTTCCAACAGGTCAGAAATGCCCTTTACCAAGAGCCAGTGACAAGCCCCCTCCTTCTGCCCGTTGTGCTTAACACCTCATATTAGGGTTGTCTCCTGGCAAGGAGAACACAAGGATTTGAACCACTGTAGCCTGGTACACCTGGTAAGTTTTCTGACTACCACTGAGTTACATAAAAAGCCAGGTATACACCGTGATCTGCTTTTATTTATTTGCTGCTTTTTTTTCTTAATTACTTGTTTTGGGAGATAATGCATTTCCTGCACTTTGATTTCCATGAGTAATTGTGTGGTGTGTCTCCCAAGCAGCCAGGCACCACCAAGGTGCCTCTCTGCCTTCTCCCTCACCAGGAAGGGCTGACACCCATCTGCTGAGTCTCTCCTGCTGTCACCAGGCAGCTGCTAAGTGGGACCTGCAGATCATTCCCCTGACACCTCCAGCTGCAATGGACAGGGAGCTGAGCCACTCGGCTTTGACCTCCTGATCTGCTTAGCTTAGGCACCCAAGCCAGATATACCTGCTACAATTCTACAGTGCCTTGAGACTCCAGTTTTGCCTGGGGGTGATATAATACTAATATCAAAGTTTTTCCATTACCTGCCAGCAGTGTTCTCTGGAGCACTGCCTTGTCCCTTCTCAACCAGCAATTGCAGCAGTTTTGTATTGTAAAATCTCAACATGATAGCAACTCTTAAAGAAATACTTTGCTCCAGCAAGCCCATCCATCAGGGACATGACAACTGAAGTCTCTTTCCTTTTTCCAGGTAGGAAGGGATGACTGACAAGAAGTTCCCTGCAAAAAACTCTCTAACACACTCTTCAAAATAGCCTGGATTTGATGAGTTTCTGAATGTGGTCCAACTAGTTGATAAAATTAGCTAAACCAAATAAGCTTCCAGGTACTCCAGCCTTTCTCTAAGTCTGAAACAGAAATTATGGAAAATAATGAAATTTTCCTGCCTTCTGTGTAAGCCAGGTTTTGTTTCCTCTTTTTCCTCCTAATAGTACCTGTTGGTGCACTAAAAGCTCATACTTCTCCTTACAAAGTTTGTCTCTGAACTAAAAGCAGTCTGAGGGGTCTCTACTGAAGACAGTGTGTGCACCTTAGATAATGAAGGCAAGAAAAGGCCAGCTGGACAGCTGGAATGGATTTTAATACTACCGGCACAGAATTTAATCTCATTTATTGTATGATTAATCCTACTCGCATACCTAAAACAATAAAGAGACATCCTTATTTTTCTAATAAATAAGTAAGTCACATTATTACTGCAGTCTAAGCCAAGTGAGGTTTAAAATCAGGTCATTCAAGGTTATCCAACAAGAATCTCCTTTCCATGCTATCTGTTTTGCAAATGCTTGTAGCTAAGTAATAGCTGATGTTTGATGACCATTTTCTACAAAGCCATTCTTTCTAGCAGGGCTATTTTTCATCCATTTTTTACACACAGAACTAATAAGATTGTGGAAAATCTGTTAGCTTAACATTTTGTAGGCTTTAGGTGGATTTGCCTGTGATTCATTCATTTCAGGAAGTCAGGGGGAGGACATCCTATTCTGAGAGAATGGTCTTGCTACTAATGTTCATCTGAGTACTTCTCAGGAAAATTTGAGAAAGACATATCTTCCTTACTGCCATTTACTTCTGTGCACAATCAACAAGCATTTTGTTCTGAGCCTTGTTGATGAATGTTCCCAAGGCACTCTTCAAAACATCAGGGGTTTCCTCTACATGTCCTTGGGCAAATGGCAGATCAAACGTCTTCTCACTGAGGGTGGTGACGTTCGGGGTTGTCTGCTTGCTAACTGCAGCCTGAAAACTAGCTGCCTTTCACTTGTGGCAGGCATACACAGAGATTCTGAGAAACATTGTCCTTTGGGATAGAAAAGCACTGAAGGAATATTGGATCGACTTTTTACAAAAAAACAGCTGAAGGAACACTCGGACAATGCTGTAGAGAGAAATATTCCTCAGCTTCATATCCTCTTGCTAGCCCAATGTCAAACAAGTCAAGTCTGGCTTGAAACAAACACTGTGTGTCTGCTGAGATGCTCTGAAGAACTTCTCAGCAATAGGGATGTCTATCAGGAGCTCACACAAATGAGCTAGCCCTCCCCCAGCAGCTTGCCATTAATCCTTCTTTGCTGCCACTGCAGGACTTACTGCAGCAAAACCATGATCCAAACCTCTTCTGGGAGCATGTCTGAGGCAGAGAGAAAAACAAAACCCAGGAATATTCCAGGCTATCAGCAACAGGTAACTGAAATTGAAGGCCAATGCCTCTCAGGACTTCCACAAATAGATTTCAGTCCTCTGCCTACCCCTTTGGTTTCTAAAAGCCCCTGTTTCTCATAATCTCTCATACAATTTTTTTCAAGGGAAGCAGGAATCTACTATTACCTGCCTTGAACAAATGGGAATTGATGATGTGAGCTACTTGCTCAAAATCAAGCATCAGCATTGAGACAGAGGAAACAATTGAACTCATAGCCCCAGAATCACAAATTTTCATCCCAAATCTTAGACAATCATTCCTTCCCTTATATTAGGAATTCAGTGTAGATGCAATGTATACTTACTCCTTGAAAAGGGTGAAACTATGCAGCAGCACACCCTGCTCTGCTCCTGACTCTCGCACAAGCTTATTGGTAGTGACAGGGTTCAATATCAAGACAGAAAGTTTTGAAAATAGGGGTCCCTGTCTGGATTTTGTGCCCTTCTCAGCGTAACTCCATATATCCCAGCTGCACTGACATGCAGAACACAGTACATCACACCCGCAGTCAGCAGTGTTTTATTTTCCTTGCTTTTGTGCTGAAAAGGAGTGCATGACGGGAAAAGCAGTTCTCTCCCAAGATGCCAGTTAATTCTTACTTTCAGAAGTGTCCTTATTTTCTTTCTATGCTTATTTGGGTAATCACACTTCACCCCTGGGGCATAGATTTGGAGTGTGCAATTCAAGCTGTGTTATGTTGTATTATGATGCAATGTAATACAGGATAAATGCTTGCTTCCTCTGGGATACTGCATTTTGAGGCACACTACTGCCAAGACATGGGTTTAGGAAACACAACTAATGACAAAATCATAAAATCAGGATGTACTGATCCCAACTTAGTAAAGGATAAAAAGAAAAAAAAAAAGAAAAATGGAGTAAAGGACTGGGGAAAAGTTATAAATACTATAGACAGTTTTAAATAGAAAGCTTTTTGACAGGTATTTCTTGAACTTCCCTTGGATTTTAATACAGCCAATTCTAAAGATAAAATACAGACTCTTTCCTCTGCCTAGCCTGCTATTTTGGCATAGCATCCAATTTCAGTATCTGTAACAAAGGCATAATTAGACTCATGATTACAGATGTGGGACATCTACTCCCACCACGTTTTAAGTTGAAGTTTTAAGACCCATTTTTCCCAGCCCACTGCAACTACTTTTATTCCGCATAAAGCTTTCTCCTTTGTTCAAAATCTTCAATTATTTATAAATGTTTAACTATAAGGCAATACAAAACAGCTTGATATTAATCTATATAAAAAGGAAACTCAGAGATAAAAAAAGAGCTGCAAAAATCTAAGATGATAACAAGAATAACTAAAAAACCCCAAAACCTACACTCCCAGGTAGCTGTTGGGTATTAAATCACTTTAAACCAGGCCTTATTACGCAGGGATTCCTACTGGGCCTTTTGTAAATTTCTTCCCAAGGTATTTATCAGTGGACAGAATCACTGTTGAGGTGGATAGCATGTATTCACCAATACCCATGTACCTAAACATAGAATGGGTAATTGGCTTCTGTCACATTACTACATTTTAGTTTCAAAAACCCATGTTGTCCTAATGGGAATAAATGAATGGCTGCTACTGAGGATAAACACTGCTGCTTGCTATGAAAATTGCTCAAAATTGGACCAGCCTGAATCAACTAGACACTGAGCTTTAGTTTCACTAATTTCTTTGTATGGTTTAATATCAGGCTGTCACCTCCAGTACACTGAAAACATGGTGCCTGTGGTTGTCACATAGGAAATTATCAATGGGTTCTATCTCAGCCAGAGACCTGCCAGTCTCCCAGCTTCGCACTGAAGACTCAGAGACTGAAAATACAGAGGGAAGGCAGGCATTTACTAACAAAGGCAGGCAGAGGTAGCGTTAGCCACACAATACTCACCAGGCCTTCTGCTCTGACTCTTGCCAAAATATCCCTACTGATGTTCTGCTTTGCCCATGGTGCATCGATACACCACTTTGTGTAAATGAGCTCATCTCTAAGCCCACCACAAATCATTTACTCCGTAAAATAAAATTCAACAGAAAAGTCAAGAATAGTTTTGGACAATTCTGGCTCCTTTTGTGTGCAGTTCTGAAGGAGTAATTTTCAGGTTACTATTTTTGCAAGCCTTAGCTCTATTGTCTGGATCACCCAGTTTACATCACATGGTGCAGGGAAATGAGATATCCAGAAATTCATCAAAGCCTGAGGGCACACAAATGTCTTCTAAGTTCCTCTCCTGCTGTTGCTCAGGGACAGAGTAAAGATATGTGTTGTGTTTCTGTCTGTGGCATCTGGCTCGCTTGGCAATCTGAATCAAATGCCTTGAATCTGCAAATCTTCAGCTTTTGAAACAAGTAAACACTGGATTTTAATGAGACTGAAATAAACAGATTGAGGAAGTGCTAAACTGTAGTCTTGGTCCTTGAAGGAACCCAGGGGAGTAGCAACAGGAGCACATGAGTGAGGTAAAAAATTACAGCAAGCTAACACCAAGCAATCCAACACGATATAAAGTGATTCCTATCAAACCAAACCTGTGTGAGGTGCCTCTCTCTGCTGGATGCAATGTCAAAACGTCTTCTTTTTCCATCCAGACTGACTGACATGTGAAGGCAAATGCTGTGTTTCTCCAGCTGTCTGGGCTACTGAGAAACAGAGGCAGCAGATACTCGGCCAAAGGATCACTTTTATTTATGATGTCGAAATTTCCAAACTTCATAACATCTATCCCAAATCCAACCCGACTCAAATTGCTAAAATATCTCCTTATAACTATATGAATTTAATTTATTTTACAAAACATTTACTGCCAACAGTGAACCCTCTTTGTATAAAAAGAGAAGATATGAAAATATCTATATGCATCTGAAATAATCAGATATATGAATAGATATATGACTGGTTTACTCTCTTTTCTCTTTCCATGTGAACAGCCAGGATTAGCCATTAAAGATAGATTAAACATTATGTTCTTTTTTTGGCAAATGACACAATCTCTCCAAAATACTTCAAGGTTTTGACTGCTTCATTTAATTGCTTTGTCTTTTTATTTTTCCCCATCTGTTGAGTGAGAATACTGAAGTATGTACTGTAATTCACTCTTAGAAGTACTTAAAAAAACTAGCATTATATTCAATTCCTGACAAACCTATGTAACATCCTTGAAACCAAAGGCTAGTTTCTCCTCTCCTTTTCACTAATTTTTCACTACATTTTTTTAGATGAGGATGCTCTTTTTAATTTGCTAGTTGTTTGTCATTCACATAGGTAAATGGCAAACACATAGATCATGTATACGTTAGCTATATTTTCATCACCAGTGATTCATTACCTCAGAAATTCAAAAGTGATCACAAACCTAAGATTAGAGAAACCAAAGTGATGTATTCCAAAGCATTTTAGGTGTCTTGAATTACTTGTGTTTCACATATGTAGTCCTTTCAGGGAAGTTTATAGAATACATCTGCTAACAAACCAGGCAACCCAACAGGTCATTGGCAACCCTGCAGATACCACACTCATCCAAAGGGAGTTACTATGAGAATTAGCAGAATTTGGTTCAGTATTTCTACAGCATTTGGAACTGAAGAATGCTGCATGGACACTGAACACTACCCAGGGTAATAGGAAACCTTGAGGGCCCCAGCTCAGCATATCACTTAAGCATGTGCTTAAAGCTAGGCATCTTCTTTGGATGTGAAGGGTGATTATGGGTCCCAAGCAGCTGTGCAGTGCTGTATATGCATGGAGGGAAAATATCCTTCCTGACCCCCCGTGGGCAATCATCTCAGCTCCTGAAGCATGAAATTAGAGTGGCCTTATCTTTGCTTGCATACTGTAACTACAAATGTTATTAGCGATCATAAATTTAACAAGCCCTATTTTAAAATCCATCCACAGCATTATTGCATGACTTTTGAAGACAGTCCTTTTCGAGAACTTACAACTTTTTTCCTTACGTCTTTTAATTTTATTTGGGTGAACTGGGGGAGGAAGGTCACCGTCAAACCTGCTGAAATGCAAATATTAACAGTAGTGCTTAGCTCCATTTCTGCCACCTTAGAACAAACAGAAACTTCCCAATGTGTAGAAATAATAACATTAAAATAAATACCACTCTGTCCTTCCCTGAAGTCTATGAAAAGTCTTTACACTTTGGGCAAAAGAATCCTCAGATCCCAAACTTTGAATTGTTCTGGTCTAGTTGAAGTTGCCACTTGGCCAACTTTGTATTGTTTAAAGCCATTACCACAGTTTGCTTCTCTATTTGTCTCTTCTTTTAATGAGGAAGCCCCACCACAGCTCAGCAGAAATGATTAATCACCAGAACAGAGAAATCACCAATACAGGCAAAGATAATTGGCTGTGTTTGGATGACAGCAGGAAGAGCAGTATAGGTTAACTTCTCTTTTCAGAGGGATTCTTTGCAAGTATTCCTACTATTTGGAAGGAGAGAAAAGGTGAATGGCAGTGCTGCTCCCCACACATGGAAAACCTATCTCTTATGCACAATGAGCAACATGTGTTTTTCAGTCCAGATGACTTTGTACTTTAGCCTGAGGAAAAACAACAAAGTCACAGTGAAAACAAACCCTTCAAAACCTGGGGTGGGGCAGAATATATTTCTCACTTGACCTTTCTTGAAACCCTTCCCGCAGCAGATGAGCTCCCACTGAGACTTAAACCACGAACAGCAGACAAACAGATGTTTATAGCATCTTCACAGAAACACTGTACCAGCCCAGAACTCCTGCTGAAAATGCTACTGGGCTTTATCCTCCCTCCTGTAGGCATCTGTGCTAAAGGAGACATTCTGAAAGGATTACAATTTTGCTGCAGGCTCATGAAACAGAAAAAGCAGAGCTGTGAGGGAGAAAGACCTTTACTGAACATCTCTCCAAATAAGCTTATTTAACAGTCAGATTGGAAAAGACTGGTCTATCTTTTTCTTCTTGCTTTCAAGCCTTTTCCAGGGTGAATACCTTGTGATTTCCATTGTATTTGCACCTTCAGCACTGTTCACTCTCTTGGCAAGCACCTCCTTCCATTCTGTTCCAAATCTCTGTGTCTTTGATTATATTGATTAAGTAAAACCAGTATATAAGAAACCTACTGAAGCGGCTGACCTCACCCCAAGAATCTACAACAGCAAAAATAAACTTTGGTGCAAAGCACCTGCAATCAACAGCAATAAAACTGAAGAAAAAAAATTAGAAAAATAAAGTATTGATGGAAGAAAGCATCAATACAAATAAAGAAAAAGGCCAACTGAAACTTTTAATAATTTCTATGGGATCTGTAATTCCTATGGTTTGGGTAAGGTGGTAAGAGTTGAAGAAAATGAGGACTTGCACCAAAATAACATTAAAATTAACTGTTATAGCAGAGGAAGCAGATGAAGTAGAAAAGCAAATACAGAAACTCTCTGTGGTATTGCTGGACCAACCTCCTGGTCAAGCAATATGGAACAGACAGGCAAGTGTCTCATGATTTTCTATGCCTTGGACTGCAAGTAAAATACCTTTTCAAAATATAATGTGAAGGAAATGCAGCTGCAACAATGGCTCCTAAATGTGCCAAAATGAGGTCTCCAGTTGGTAAATGGGTAACAGCTTCTCTTGTCTTATTTTACGTCTTTGCTGGAACTTCTGAACATTATTCAAAAATAAATGCATTTAAAGTGAATGGTTGCACTTATGTGGAAAATGCTATTGCATCTCCTTTTTTTTTTTTTTTCCTTTTGCTCTTCCTTGCTCCTAATGTTATCAAATGATTTTGAGCTTCAAGGCTTTTACATTAATGGAAGCCCCCATTCAGCTGAATTCAAAATCCTCTTTACTGTGAACACTGAAGGACAACACACGCAACATTAAAATCACCTGTATGGCTTATTTCATTCAAACATCACTTACATTAATATGTGGAAGACATTCATGTGTTTAAACCCTTAAGAAAAGAAAGAAGGCTGGGGTCAAAAAGGAAGGGAGAGCATCTGACTGGAAATAAAAACCAGGAGGATGCCCACTGCTTTGTGTGAAGCATGATGTCAACAGAAGAGACATCAGACTGGTGAATCTAAAAACTATACACCCTTTGCAATGGTTTCTAAGCTTCACAGAGCACCTCTCTGCAACCTGGCATGCCATATTAAGAGCTCTTCTGATGCTTTAGTAGTTTTGCATCACGCTCTGAGATGACTTATATTGTTATGTTATTATGTCATTACTACTTTTAATGCTAATAATGGGATTTGTCCTATCATTACACAGAGGCCTCAGGAGGAGAGGTCTCTCCCTCAAAGCCAAGCAACTGCACCTGGAGGTGTGAAGAAAATCCAAAAGCATGCTGTTGCCTGTGCTGTTTTGTCCCACTGGAGTTCATTGAGTTGGATCCTGGGGCTGACAGCGTTAGTGCACGGCCGGGCAGGTGATGATGGGGCCCACCTATGGCTGGCAAATGGGACTGCTCAGATGAGGAAGGATGCTGTCCTGATGCCTGGTAGAGCTTCAAAGCCTAAATTAGGCCTTGAGGTAACACTTCTATCCTTGTATGATATAGTGTGGAAGTGAATATGACTTTAATTTGGAGATGAAGCATCCAGGCTATGAAGGTGACAAATGCTTACATGTGGTTGTACACAGAGGTGGACAAAAAAACCACCTTCAAAAAATGAGTATGTTGAGAGATTTTTTTTTTTCCTTTTAAAGCTTAAGTCAACATATCGCTCAACAGTACAAGCACAAAAATACAACAAAACAAAAATGGAAAGAAAGACTAGATGAAGACTAGGAACATTCCCTCCTTTTTCTCCCATAGTTGCAGAAAGGCTTCTGCCCAGTGGAATGCACTGTAGGTAGCTTGTGACTTGACCCGTAAATATCCAACAAATATGAACTTACACAGGAAAGGAGGTATTCAGTATGAAGCAAAGTGTCCTTTCTCTCCCTTTGTCTTTTATAATTTGAAGAAGACATGATTCGCTGTGGAAGACTGTCTACCTGAGCCTAGTGCTCCCACCAGTAACCAAAATTGGTCTGCTGCTGTTGCACAGAGATCTTCTGAGGTTGCCTTTATGAGCTTTAAAGCCTGAGAACAAAATGGTTAAACTTCTTTGGCTTTCCAGGTGCTTGTCCTTCTCCTGCTGCAGACTAGCTGACCACTTTTCAAAGGTGAGCCCAGGAAGACAGAGCATGTGGAAGGGAAGGAGGAGGGGATTGGTCTCCAAGCATTCCCATGAGCTGCTTCTTTTCAAAGGCTTTCTTGCTGAGCATGGAACACAACAAATTCCCCGGCATATGCTTACAGAGCCACCTTGTTTCAGCTTTTATTTCATTTGTTTGTTTCTTCAAAAAGACTGACATTATTATGGGAAAGAACATCGAGAGAGCAAGTGAAATTTAAACAACATTCTGCTCTGAAACATTCCGGTTACAGCAGAGAGCATCTGTGCCACTGTATTTTAAATAGGCATTTTGGAAGAGAAGTAGCTTTGACAAGATGATAATTTAGTCCTTTTGACTCCCTCACTTCAAAGTGAATCTATCTGGAAATTCTCAGAGGAAACAAAGTTTTGCGGAAAAATGCCAAATTCTTGACCCTGACCTATTTTGTTTGCAACAACAGGGGTGATAAAAACTTCAGCCAGAGGAAAGCAGTGTTTCTAGGATGTCAAACAGATTCTTCCCTGCTTCTGAGTCACTGGGAACCCTCCCTGGCAATTTCTGTCATCAACTGAAGAATAAGGTCATTCTCAATTTGCCTTGTTTTTAATTGGCTTTCAACTGGCAAGAACTGTCTGAAAAACAAACAAAAAAAAACCAGAATCCCACCAAATAAATAAACAAACCAACCTCAACCAACCAACTGACCAAAACAAAAACAAAAACAAAGCAAAAAAACAATTCCCTCACAAATATATAGGGAAAACAAAACCTCCTTTTTGTGAGGTGACCTTGATTTCTTTCTCTCCCAGTACAGAAAACATAACTACACTCTTAATACTGGATGTTACTGATCTGAGATCACTCGGGCTTTATCTACACAGGGATTTACACACATTTACACACTGAGCAGGAAGCAGCAACAATAGAGGTTGCAGTGAATAAGTTCTGGAGGCACGACCTATATTTTGTCTTTCCAAATGACTTATCAGCTTTTCAGGTGTAAGAATACATTTCTTGGGAAAGAGAATGCAGGACAAATCACTGATATTTCTACCTCCACTAAATCCAGGCCAATGTTTCACTTGGGAAAAATTGGTGGAAACATGCTGAAAGAAATTAATTAATGTTTATTCACAACCTGAGGATCTGTATTTTCATACGTGAACACAAACCCACAGAGGGAGTAGGACCAGGCAACAACTGACACTAGATGGATTTTTTAATTTCCTGAGTTTTGCAGTATGTTACACATTCCAGGAGTAGATTTGCCACTGGCCTAATACTTCCCTACATATACAATATTTCAGAGGATGCTGCTGAAGTCTTTGCCTTTACTAATTTAAATATTTGCCCATTTCACAAATGTCAGCTCAGTTTCTCCTGCTTCATTGCCTCACTACTCTGTGGCACACAGTGCCTTATTGAAAATGAAAAATATCAATCCTGCAAACTGGCAGATGCAGAAAAGAGCTATGTTAAATTATTTTTCTTAAAATTGAGTTAATCCAGCCACTAATATTCATTGATTCAAATTTTTACAGTCCTTGCAATGGCATCTATTCTCCCTGGCTAATTTCCACTTTTTATCTGCAGAGTGTAAGTTTCTTCTCTGATAGTACTTGTGCTATTCTGATAACTTTTGAGGAATCCTGGCTCTTGGACACTGCTCTGTTACAACACACTGCAAAAGTAACAGTGAAATTAGCATTCTGAAAGCTTCCTCACATGAGTTGCTCAAAAGGAAAGACTTTTCGTTTATGCTTGTAATGACATGAATGAGAAAAGGAACAAAATTGGCCACAGCTACTCGGTGCCTGATTAATAAAGTACATGCTGCTCCAGCATGCTCAAAGGCTAGTAATTCAATTTAAAGGTATACATTAGAAGCACATGTTACAGCTGATTCTGTGCACTTTTAATTGGCTTAACTACCAGGTTTACAGAGGGAAGGTGGAACTCTTGCTGAGATGTTCTCTCAGCACAGAACAACATGTTACGACAAACTGTCAGTTACCCAGAATGAATCAGAGTTGTATAGTAAGCTTTTTTCTCAGTGTTGTTTTTTAATCAAAAACATTCCCCTCGTTCTCATATCCATCCCACCAAGTACTAATGGAAGCAAATTTATACTAGAGGATTTCATAATGTGCCACAACAGGTCAAACAAATTTTAAAAATGACAAAACGTTGCTCGTTTCTGACATTTACCAATACTTCCGTTACAAAACTGCACTAATACTACCTTTTTAAGCAAAAAATCTGTAAACTTGAATGTCTATCACAATTCAGTCATCAATAACAATATCAGAGTTTTGCTTGTTATCTCATTAACCTGGTGTTCTTCATGATTCTTCTCATAAACAGTGCGGGAGTGTTACTATAACCTCGCTGTTCATTTAATTGCTGTTAAAAATCGTGATGATTAGAGTGGTCTACACAATTTTTGGCAGCAGATTCCAAGCTTTCTAACAGATTGCTTTCCACCTGGTTTCACTTCAGGATTCATAATTTTCCTGTGGCTGGCAACCCCCACTGTTGCAGCTGCATTTCTGTCAGGGTCACAAGCGCAGCTGGGGTACAGACGTCTTACACAAGGAACTGTGGTGACTTGGCCAGATCATTAAATACACCTCTCTCCCCTCACATTTCTTGTCTATCCAGGAAATTCAAAATAGCAGAAGAAGATGGGGCTCTGCATTTTAAGTGACTTGCAAGATACATTTATTTTTTCTTAGAGTAAGAGATCTCCAGTTGTGGGAGGCTACAGAAGTTCCACCAGCCAAGACTTTCAGGATCAGCTGGAAGCAGAAGTGGAAAAATGTAGCATCTTTCAGTATCTCCTCAGAACTGTAGAGTATGTGGTTGAATTTTATCCATCCACATAAATCTGGAAACATCAGTAAATCTTGGTTTCAAGTTTTCTATGCATCAAGCTTAATATAGTTGATATATAAGAAAAAATTACGTGCAAAAAAGCCTAACCTATTTCTAAATTGAACTTAAGCTAATAGCACAGTTCATTTGATGTTTAATTTTTACATCTGGAAGCAACACACATGGAGAGTTACCGATGAATAGAAGTTTGTTCAGCTCCACCACCATCCTGGACTCTGGAAAGTCTGAAAATTTGCTCTGAACTTCTGTAGCATCTTTATGGCATGACCTCTTAAATCTGTGGTATATGGAGATCTGAATTTTAATTAATAAGACGGTGTTGTACACAGCAGTGTTAGTTACTTTGAAATGTTCCAGATGCAAAAGTGAATCAGAGTATGTGTTTTTCTCTGAATATCTAAATATAATTTATCCAGGAACATGTAGCTGGCTATGGATTATAAATCAAAGAATCCTGAATTTTACAATTATGCTTCTGCAAACAAGGTTTGGTGGTGGATGTAGTAAAGAGATGTAGCTTTCTGAGATGTGGATTCAAGCCAGTTCCCCAGATCTAAATATCAAAGGTTAAGGGAACTCTGCAACCTCAGTATAAATATATATCTGAATATATGTAACAGACACTGCAGTGGAACTCATCCAAATAACAGCACAAACACTCCTCTGAATGATAAGGAATCCAAAATCAAATACAAACGTTCTAAGATGTTCTGTAAGGGTGCAGTTATTTCAAAGGAGGTGGAAGGTGTTCAATAGCCTTGAAAAATCACAGCCCAAATTGTACAGGGCACATACAATACAGGTACTGGTATTATTACTCTCTTTCTCAAGAGTTTTGAGAGAGACAATCGTCAGCATGGGCTGTTTCAGATTCCAGCCAATATTTCAGGCTCCAGCCCCTACTACCTTACTGGTTACATAAGCCACTTTCCCAAAAAATGCATTACTGGTTAATAATTTTGCACTTACAGAAAAACATCTTCTACTCTTTAAAAGCATTATTGGTGGAATTGAGGGGGCTTCAGGGAGGAAACAGCTTCCAGTATTTTACACACAAAAATATTAAATAAAATAAACACTGAAGTTTAATGATGAGTTCTCTCATTTCCTTTGTTGCCATCTTTTAAAAACTAACATGAACATTCCTTCCAATCAAAGAATGTGCCTGCAGAGCTCTCTGATTTACCTGGAGGTTCCTCATGTGTCACACCTTGCATCATCTGAACAGCTACAATTCTTTGTAATGCCATTTCCTTATTTCTTAGTCCTCTGTAGGTAACAGAAACAATTCCAAAGGCTTTACTGCCATTAGAAGTGATGACTGTCAAGGACACAGAATGGCTCAAAGTTAGAAAAGGAAGGAAGCAGAGGTAACAGCACCTAGTAAGATGTTTCATCCTCAAAATGAGCATAAAATTAGAAAATTCAGGCTTCATATTGAAATCATTGTTTGTCTCTTCTGAGTCTTTGGATAAGCCAAGCTCGTGCTAATGATCAGATTGAAAATAAGGGGATAGCAGTCTCCTAACTTGGGTGTGCCAGCAAAGTGCTAATGATCAAGGAAAATAAATACCCACCCACTGTATATTTAATTTAGTGTATTCTTTCTTTCTCCCCTACTACTTTAGTCTGCATGGGGGTTGCCACTTATGCCAATACTTTCCATGCATTGCCATTTATTAACATGTTGAATTTTGACTAAACTTTCCACAAATGAGCTGCCATATATGAACACAGAATTAGGGTTTAAATGGAAATCATTTTACATCTCTAATGACATGGCATGTTTGGCACAACCATCAATAATGAATGCTTGCTTAGTTACCTGTAGAATTATTATTCAAGCAAGTGGTTTTTGCTACCTCCAAATAAGCTTTTAAAAATCAAATCCATCTTACCTGTCATTTTTTAAGTCGGGAATTAACAGACCAAGCAATCAAATGTTTATATGATGATGATTTTATCCTGTGAAAAGAACAATAATCCAAACAGCTCAACGAATCATTCCATGAAAGTCAGAACTAAAGCACTGTTAAACCAGATTAAAAGTTGGGTTGAGAATCACCTTCCTACTCCTACATAATAAGAATGCCATAATTTAAAGCTATATCTTTTGTTCTTCCTCATTTTAAATCAGAAAACATATATTTATAAATATTTCTAACAAGCACAGTAGGTTTACTAGAATAAAAAATATGCTAAGTAGTACAGCATGATAAAAATGCTTTACTGAATTCAAGACCTTTTAGGGCATGGATCTTGACCATCTTTTTGTTTTACATATGGAGTCAACCCACCTCTTCCACATGATGTGAGGCAGGTAGTCATTTTGTGGTGAAAAAATAGAAATATACTGACTTTGCTATGTAACTTGAAAGATACATTTCATTATGCAGATGTCTATTTCCTTGCAGGCTTTAAAGTCCCAGCAAGGTTATCAGAGATCTTTAAACACATTAGTCCTTCATTCAGATTTTTTAATTTCTGGCTTATTTCCTGATGCAGGAATAGGCTACAGTAATTCAGGTACAAATGAAACTGCCAAGAGGCAGCTGCACTCCGTATACTCAGCCAAATACACACTCTGACTCCAGCTTTTTACTGTTATGATTTTGTTTCATAACATCAATAAGGCATTTCAGCTGTAATGGTCTTTAGGGATTATTACTGAACTCCTTGGGTGGTTATAGCTACTCAGCCTCTGGCTCTGTGACTCCACACAGACTAAGCAGAATTCTGCAGCATTCTTTGTAGGTATTCATTTACATGGATCACACCACATGTCGCTGGCTAAGGCAGGCAGCCCACAAAAGCAAGTTTCCTCCTTGTCTCTTATCCCAAGAAGAGACTGAATGAATACATCTTGCCTTACACCCCTTTGACATCTCTTGCCATCCAGTATTCTCCCATCCCACTGGGCCATCACAAGAGGGAATCAATTCATGAACTGCTGAAATCAATCTCAAATGAACAGGTTTTTTGCTTGTGTTTAAAAATAGTCCTAGAGGGGAAGAGGAGAGGTGACTGATTACTCTTAGAGTTTTCTGAATGTAGATGTTGCAAAAAAAAAGGAAGCAGATGAATTTATTGTGTAGATAGCGTTTAGGTGTCTAACACTTAAAACAGATGGGAGGCTTGCTAAAGAAATTTCTGTGCTTAACTTTCCTTTGGACAGTAAGTACTGGATCATTCCAAATAGTACAATTTTAAATCAGAATTGGAGAATGGCAAACAAAGTCCTTCTCTAAATGAAAGGTATTCAGAAATCATAGGTTTGTTCCAATACAACTCTGTTCTGAACAGCTTGAAGGTGAAAGCCATCTTAAAGGCAGTCTGATCCGTGCTCACAAGATAAAGCTATTGCTGTTTTCACAACTTTTGCATGTTTTATAAGGTACGTTTACACGACTCCTCTTGACTGAAATGTGTTTAAAGAATGTATTGGATTTAAGCATCAGTAATAGTTTATTAGAAGGGTTCTTCAACTGGTTCCTCATTCCCAGCACCCTTCTGGAAACTTTTTCACATTTGTGTAAATTAAATGTCTGTTGTCAAAAACTCAGTATTGACCATTTTAGCCAGATCACCTGGAAGTCATGGAGCAATAGAATAATATTAAAGGGTCATATGTGTATCCCTGAGATGAGCCTGTGGTTTTATAAAATGATTGCAAGCTCTGATTCATGGCAGCTGCAGAGAAGCCAGGTTAATTTTCTCCCTTTCTCAGCTTGGTTCTGCCCACGAGAGAGAACCTCTATCTTGCATTCTCTTATCTTCAGATAAATAAGATGAGGTATTCCTCAGGCAGAACAAATAAGAATTAGATCTCTGCAAAATGGCATATTGCTGCAGCCAGGTTGAGCCTGAGCCCTTCCAAAAATTCCTCATGAAAATTCACAGTTTACTTTGGAGTCTCCATCCTACCCTCATGCTTTGTTTTGTCTACAGTCTTTTGGGATATTTTTGTTGCTATTGTTATGCAAGTGTGATAAATTAAGTGAGAAGATCTCCCTTTTTCTCATCAAAAAGTGTTGCTGTAAATTTCCAAGACTCCAAATATGACAGAAATTAACCTGCTTGTGGTGAGACACAGTTTGTATTTTCCACCTTCCCACAGTTTCACAGTGGGTTTCTACATGCACTTGTCAACTGGCCAATATAGATAGGCCTATCTATAGGTAGATACCACAGATAATATAAATTAGGTAACCTCTAGCATTGGCTTTGATATGCTTACCACACATAAAATAAAATGGAGAAAGAGCATTTTTTTGAAAGACATCAGTTCATCATTAGTACTATCTGTCTGTGGCTTGCAAGTAGCTCAGTTAGAAAAAAGTGAAAGTTTCCAGTACTTCATTTTCAGAAAAAAAGCTGAAAATCAAATGGGGCAAATCTTTCTGGGAAAACAGTTGCAAACTTGTGACTGAAAGTACAGTAACTGGTTAATTATAATAACAGTATTATAAAATTAACTTTATTTTTTTTTAAAGTGGCTTGGAAAGATACTGTTTACATAGTTCTGTTGTATAAAAGCAAATGGAAACAATCTGATGGAACTCACATACTTGTAACTTGCAAAACAAAAGTGGGAAAACGTTAAAGCAAATTTTATTCTGAGTTTTCCCCTAAATAGAAGGAATTTCATATCTGAGATTTCTCATTCTACTTCAGTTCCATCCTATGTAACTTCGCTGGAAAAAATGCCCTCCCGTCAGATGTTTGAGACAAATCAAATGACACCGTGCCAAAATGTCACTGTACTCTGACCCTCAGGGCAGATATAACACAGGGAGCTTTTCTGTGAGAGTCCAAGCTATATCAGCCCAAGTGATAACCCAAAGGTCTGAGAGGGAAAATTGATACACACACTATAGATCTTTCTGGTCTTGAGACGGATGCTGAAATTCTGAAACAGCTCAGAGAAGAGCTTGTTCAACTTCCTCTATGCCATTGATATGTCATCCCCATCAACACAAGACTCTGAGACAGACAGGAATGGTCTGTGCTCAAGTCCAAGGCACTGAGTTGTGGCTCTACAATCACTCAGATCTAACTGCCCCAAGTTACACAATAAAGCCTGTGTGCTGAGAAAAGAGGACAAAGTAACCTAGATCCTGGCCCTGCACCTGGGCTGTTATAAATTTTACTGTTGCCCCCTTCCTTTCTCTTACACCAGCCAGGTATCTCCAGATTTTACTACTCCAGATTCACACCTCATAACAACCAGCAACAGAAAAGCTGATTAGCACATTTTAAACAAACTTATCTTTAAGAAAAGCAGATTTTTAAAAGTTAAATCAAACAATTTTGATTAAAGTGTTCTTATCTCAGCACACAAACAGTCTTTTGGAACTATTGGTTCAGATTCTTTTGTTAAAGAATACAGATCCAGTAAAGTAAGGAAAAAACCCATGTATCTCAGCAACAAAGTTGGAGGGCGTTGCAATTAAAGGACTACAGAAATGCAAATTTGTTTACTTCTATGATACATAAATGCATATAGTGGGAAAAATCAGACATTGGTAGAGCGGGATTCCCTCCAAAAAAATGTTAAAGACAGAAGCACACAAAATCAGTGCATTTTCTAGCGGCCTATCCTTGTGTTAGGTAAGCACAAGGGACAACATAAGCCTCATATTCCAATTTGACATGAGCATATCTGAGTGGGCAGATTATACCAAGGGAATGAATGAATAAC
Source organism: Daphoenositta chrysoptera (assembly GCA_013397915.1). Lineage (NCBI taxonomy): Eukaryota > Metazoa > Chordata > Aves > Passeriformes > Daphoenositta > Daphoenositta chrysoptera. Next base: position 373,510 of record VZRO01000502.1, read on the forward strand.
AGACATCCTCACCATCCTAAATCTATACTTGTGCTATAGCTAGACTTGCAGTGAGCTTAAGTCAAATCTACAAATGTTCAGGACACGTAAAAGAACGAATCAAAATGGTACCCAGAAAACAATAGCATTGCAGTAATCCTACCCAGATATCTTCATTTTCTCTAGCTTTAACTTCTATCAGAGCCTCCTTAGGAGCTCTGCTGTGCTCAATTTTGTTAAGAACTTGTTTCAGAGTCGGGATTCCAGAAAATGAGAAAGATTATTCTTACACAGGTCTCACAGCACTGCTGGGTGAAAGCTCTGACAGGAATGACTCTGTCCCTGAAGGACCCAATTCCAATCAGGCAGAGCTCCAAGGCAGCAGGAGACCTAACAGAATGAGGGCACACCATAGTTATGCAAGAGGGCTTTGTTCCTGGAAAGGTAAAGTTGTGATGATGCCCAAATTGCTCTAGGACAGCAGCCAGAGACTGCACCAGCAGGAACACCTGCAGGGTCATATAAAAATATTGAAATGGGAGGGGAAATAACAGATGTGGATGTGGCTGGGGCTCTCTCTCCTACCTGGCCTCTCTCTCTACCTCAGGAGACCCTTTTCAATGTAGGTTCTTGGAGGCAATTAGCAGCCATCAGTAAGGTGGCAATGAAGAGGTGAGGGGCCTGGGAAGAGACAGGCAGATCCCAACACTGGCAGATGCAGCTGCTGGAGATGAAGTGATATTCTAAGACTCTTTTGACACTTTGTCCCTGATCACCTGCCACCATTATCACCTGTTTGCTGCAGTCTCTTCATCAGGCCACCTCTTTTGCCCCAGCTAGAGCCTTGTTCTCCTCATTCAGCTACTTCTCTTCCTTTTTCTTACAAATGATCCTCTTTTGGTGAGCAGCTACTTCAACAGCTCCCTGGATCCTTTCTCTCCTTCCTTTACTTTCCCCATCCCTCCCTATGAATCCTTTGCATGTCACTCTGCAAGTCCAGCACCATCCTCTTCCCTAAGTTCCTTCGCTTTAACATTTAGCTGCTCCAAGGCATAGCACTTTCTCCAGGTTTCTACAGCACCAACAATCCGAGGTGGACAATGGCCCCACGAAACCCCACTGACCTCCTGGGTTTACAGCATGTCTGTCCTTGGTTATATTACATCTTTCTTGGTATTTTTAGAGTTGTGAAATATTAAACTGCTGCCACCCACCACCACTGCCCAGCCTGCTGTTAATGTGCATTAAGAGAACACACATAAATAACACTAACAAGACTTTGTGAGTGAATGTGGGAAAAAAAAGCTACTTAGTTTTGTAGACAACATACTTCTAGCTATTTTATTAAACAAGAAAAAGCCTACTTTCTTCTTCACATACTGAGCTGCCCATGCACTACAGAACACTTATACAGCAATTTCACATGCTATTTTTAAACGTTATAAATAATTCTCTTAAAATACCAATTGATGCAACCAAATGGCATGGCCTAATAATAATATGGAGAAAGATCAAGAGTAAAATGCCACATACAGAGGCACATAATCATGCTCTCGTGTCATCTGAAATCATTCTAAACATAACTTTAAGAGATGTTAAGAGAGGTACTGACAAGAGATGGAGGAAAGGGGATGTGTAGATCACAGAAGGAAGTTCACAACTTCTCTGCCAGAAATGCTGGAACAGAGAAGTGGGAGGTAGCATATACACACATACAACTAGGCAGGAGAAAAACTGCAACACCACAAGGTACAGTGAACTGTGTTTAAGGTTTTGAAAGCATCAGCACAAATTCACTGTCAAACTGCCTCCATGCAGCTTGTCAGGGTACAGAACCAGGGCCAGATACAAGACGGACAGTAATCCCTAAGCTTTGAAGCAAACATAACACATTCAGGCACATTTTCATCCAGGTGCCCACCAGCCAGAAACTCTCTGGCATCCACTGGTACCTGTTGGAAAGGCTTTTTCTTATCTAGAAGTGGCCAGTCCTCCAACCACTGGCAAAAGCAGTACCTCATTGCTACTTAGCCTGCTGTGTTGCCCCTCCAAGGCAGGCTTTTAATTTTAGTGACAGAAATCTTAACGCCTTCCTCAACTCTGCACCTGCAATCTCACCCAGGTACTCATTAATTCATGTGATGTCTTATCATCTCTCATGTTGGCAATAGGAAATTCTGTGTCCCTCCATTCCTGGCACCTCTCTTAGGCCATCTGCCACCAAAGTCCACTGTGGCTGCACTCACGGTTCCATTTTGCTTCTTCCTGTATATCTTTTAACTTCTCTGTTAATTCTTGGCTAGAAGAGGTGCTTCCTCTGTTCACCTGCAGGCTGCCTTAGCATCCAGAGGCCACTGGGAGCCTCATGCTCTCTCCAAGTGCCTTCTCATGATGAACACAAGTGTTTCCTTTCCCCCTCTTCCTCAAACACTCTGCCACTGCCAGTCTCAAGCTCATTCTTAGGAGCGTGGAGACTTCAAATCTGACTTAAGCAGGGTTGAAACCAGACTAAAGTGCAAGGGTTCTCATTCTCTGACATGCTAATTTTTAGTTCATATAAAAAACCACTATCCCCTCAGACTAGCCAAAACACTCTGCTAATGAACACGAGTACTGTGAGCTTTTCTTGCTGCTCTTAGCTAGGCCAGATCATGGCTCATTTTCTGTAGCTTGTAACACTTGTGAATCAATACATTTCATTTTCTGAAGTCGTACCAGAGACTTGGACCCGAGTGAGCTTAATCTCTTTGGGGAATATTTGGCTTTTATGTAAATATTCAGATTATAAACAAAGGCCTAGGAATCATCATTTGTGCATGTAAGTGATGGCATTGCTTCCCAGTTACACTACACAGTGACTTCGTAATGAATGTTTAATTCTCCAGAGCACTGGCAAATGTTTTTCATTGTTTTTCTGTAGCTATTTCAGCTGGGTTTTGATAGTTTCCTTTATCTGTCCTATTTACTAGTACTTCTGGTTTGCCCAGAGGCATCTATTGGAAACATTAAAAAGTTAGGACAAAGGATCCAACCATATATTAGTCTATGAATGAAATGTTTTCCTTGAGCTGGAAATGTTTTGAATTCAGTACAATTTCTAATCATCATCTGGCACAAGAAGCAGCAGTCAACACAATCTAATCGTGTACTGAGAATTGTTTGCAAGAAAATTACAAATACTAATAAAGATTAAGCTTAACCATAAAAATTATATGACATAAAAATAAATAACAGTCTACTGCCTTTAAGGGCTAAGGCAGTAATTTTGTTAAAAATAAGTATAAAGGCCATCAAGAACATTCTGAAAATATTAGTAACAAACACATAAACCAATCATGAAAAAAAAAGCAGACTAAACTAAGAACTCCTACAGAAGAGGAGCTAGATGCTCTGAGGGCATTTTCAGTGGATTTCAAACTCTTATAGTACCAGTTATTAATTTAAATTCTGTCCAAACCATGAGTGACTGAACCAAGAGAATTATCTACAGCAATCAATTAATACCAGTAAATTTCTCTGCTTGTGAACTGTCCATAAATCATTATTTACAGTATATGAATCATTATTTGATCTTTAGAAATACATGTTTTATGCATTGTATCAGCCTGTGGAATGCTTGCAAATTATTTGCTGTTCATAACTTGTTGTCTGTGCTGTGAATTTCATCATAGTCACATATTACAAAGTACAGCAGTATTTTCACAAGTTTTGCCATGCATCCTGTATGATCTAAAATAAACTTCTATGTACCAGTTGAAAAAAAAAAAAAGAAAATTTCATGCTGAAAGTTGATTGCAGCTGCTGTCTGAATGCTATTCAATCCTATTCAATGCTATTCAAAGATGAGCACATGCCTTGATAGAAATAATTCATGTAATAAGTGCCAGTCTTTCAAAGCATGGAAAGAAATCCTATGCCTACACTTGCACCAAAATAGCAAGGTAACTACTGTTCAATGCCACATACCATATAACTGAAACTCAGTAAAAATCTAGATATATTTACAGGGATTTTCCTAGAGAAGTAGGTGCTAAAGATTGGAATTTGCACACTGTAGGCTTAAAAAGAGAATAGTCTTGAGGAACCCATCATGAGATATGTGACACAGCTTCTCAGAAAGTGTTGAAGAGGGATGATTCCAGATCTTCAGATGAAAAAAACGGCCTGGGCTGCTGCCAATGACTTCAGGGGAACCTGTGCATTTGCAAATAATTGGACTACTCCCTGCACACCTCTTTTGCCAAAACGCTACTCAAAACACCCACTTTACATCTTCCTAATATCTGTACTTCATTGAATCTAATACTTCCATAACTAAACAGCTGGTGACCCAGCCCATGGAAGTAAACCCCTGCTAGGAGAGAGGGCATCTGCAAAGCCTGTGAACCATCTCAAAGACCATCCTGAACACTGAAACAGTTAAGTCTGTAAGTAAGTTTTATAGCTCTGTTCCAGGATTATTTTCTTTAATGTATATAACTTATTATATTTTATAACTCTATAGTGTAAAAATATATATATGTTAAAATAAAATATATAGAGAGAAGTAGCTGGGACAGGACTCAACAAATATTAATGGAAAAATACCTTCATACAAATGTGTCCAAGGCATCCTCTTATCTATGAAAGTGCTGGTAAATCAGTTATGTGAAGGTGTGGTCAGCAGAGGCCAAAGAGATAGCAGAGAGCCTCTCAGACAATTTCAAGTTTCCCTTGGAACAGACTGCTGGCTGGATAGATAGTTCCATCAGTTGCCTGCTCATTATTGTCATGGTTGAACCCCATTTAGCAACCAATACCACCAGCTACTCATTTGCTAGTCCAGTGGGATGGGGGGAAATGTTCTAAGAGTAAAAGAAAACTTTTGGGTTGAGATAAAGACAGTTTAACAGGTAAAGCAAAAGTTATGCACAATCAAAGCAAAACAAAGAATTCATTCATCACTTCCCATGGGCAGGCAGGTGTGCAGTTAGTCCCAGGAGAGCAGGGCTCCATCACAAGTAACAGGGACTTGGGAAAATTAATAGCATCACTCCAATGTCTCCCCTTCTTCTTCCCTACACTTTATATGCTGAGCATGATGCCAGATGGTGTGGGATATCCCACTGGTCAGTTGGGGTCAGCTGTCCCATCTGTGTCCCCTCGGAACTCCTTGTGCACCCTCAGCCTACTCATTGGTGGGGTAAGGAGCAGAAAAGGTCTTGACCTTCTGCAAGCCCTGCTCAGCAGTAAAAAGTCTCTGTTTTAATAACTCTGTTTCCAGCACAGATCCAAAGCACAGTTCCATTCTAGCTACTGTGAGGAAAACTAACCCTACCCCAGTCAAAACCAGCCCAGTCATAGAAGAATCTGTCTCACTGAAATTAATAAAATTTGTTCATATCAGCTAAGTCAGAATTTCACTCCAATGACTTAACAGCATATGTGAATATTCTTGTCTTGGTGCAGCTCATAGAGTGTGGGTGATAAAAGTGTTGTAAGAAACCAAAACCAGCTTGAAATTTAAGGTTCTTTGGGTTTTGTTCACAAATTAACAAATCAGTTTATTTTCCCAGAGAACAGGACAAGTGCAAAGCAAAAATAGACTCCTTTGCAGACAAAGCATGGTTTTACTATTGAAAATGTAGTGATGTAACAGAAAAAAAAAACCCAACCCAACTCTAATCTTAAAGTCCACATACCAAAATATGTAAATTTTACAAAGCATTGTGTTGGATGAAGTCACAATTAAAATGTGACCCATCCTAGCAATTTCCAGGAATTATTGAAAGAATTCCAGTTGATATAACTGGATTCTACATTAGGCTCCCAGTAACTGTTGGCTAGTAGTTTTGACAAAGAGGCAGTTCCCTGTGTCACAATCGAGATGCATTACTTGGGCAGTTTGTGAAAGCTGAACACTTATTATTTGGATCATATTAATTCTATCAGAAAAGGCAGATGTTTTCTTCAAAGTCCAATGGCACCCCTGACGAGCACTCTGTTCTTTAAAAAAGAACATTTAGAACCGAGCTTAAAAGGAAAAATGCAGAGTGCTACACACAGGTCCTTCAACTACACCTCAATACACCACTCTTCCTCATGCTAACACAAAATCCTTTTGATAGGCAATTACAAGGGATAGGTAATCTTAGTGATATGCTTAGGACAGAAAATGTGTCTTGGCTGCCTGGAACATAAAAGAATGCCACAAAATAGATCTAGTCAAGTAGTAAAAAAAGTCATTCATTAACGTAGGGACAAAAAGAAAGCACCACGTAAGCACTATCATCATTCAAGGAGGTCAAAATTAGTCCTTCATGTACATTCAGTTCATCAGCAATTTATTTGCAAGAACTTCCACGAATCCTAAAAAACCTCAGAATTTTAGCACCAGTAATTATCTTGGAAAACTTTATGAAATGTGTATTTTTATTCAACACTCAGCCTTTCCTATTTTAATTCTTCCAAGGAAGAAATATTCTGTGCTAGCAACTGAACAATCCCACAGTGCCTGTGATGACCGAAGGCTAGTCAGGGATGTAAAATAAAGAACTGATTCTTGCCCACTACTATCTATCTTTGCCTCATTGGTCACTACACATCATCTGTAATATAAACAATTAACTTGCATATAACAAATGAAAGGAAGTTTGTTTTACAAAAATTCTCAGACAGCATTTTTGTGACTAGGAGGTGACAATTATCACACTGGATTAAACTATGGATTCATCTAATTGATAACCCAGTTCCACAAAGCATCAGAATGATTCTCAGTAACAGAGAAAAGCTTACTGCAGCTGAAGTTCTTCAGCTCACTGGACAGCTTGTGTGCTGGTGGGCGTTTTTCCACCTTGAAAGTTTTTTGTTCTGCCTAAAACAAACCTGGAAGCTGTCATGATCCATAGAAGGCCTTTTGTATTTAAAGACATCTACTAAATAAAGGCAAATGGATTTTGAAAATAGCAAATCAATAAATAAAAATAAAGCACTATCAAAATTTTTAACAACAGGCAAATACCAACAGATTCAAATGTAAATTTATGAGATAAAAGTGGCTACAATGAGAATACATCATTTGTTCTATATGGGTCTGCTGAAAGGACTATGGTCTACTTGTCAGCAAGGAGTAACTCAGGAACAGAGAGATTCCAGACAGCAAGAATTTAGAAACATAGACTGCCAGACAAAAAGACTGTTGATGTCAAACTGAATTTCAATTAAAAAAGAAGGAAAGTATTAGAGTAGGAGACAAAAGGGGAAGTTATGCCTTCATTATATGTGGTGTGAGTCAATACCGTTGATTTGCTTACTAACTGGCTAAGAGGAAAGGCAGATTTGTCAGACTATAATCTCCTTGTATAAAACATGATAAGTTCATATCACAAGGAGGGAGGGGAGACTTCTAAAGAGAAAATGAGTGGTGGGAGGCAGTCCTACCAATATCCAGCCTGCAGTAAGCCTCCAGACCCAGGACAGGGAATATACTGAGCTGGACCATTGTACTTCAGACCTTAGATTCCAACAAAGCCACCAAAGCCTCCCACACATGGACCATCTCCCCTGCACTGAGTGGGGCTGGGGGTGGGTTAGATGGATCAAATATTAACTCGTGGTCTACAGGCAAGTAAGTAGAACAGAGGTGTTCTGGTTTTCCTGTGTTATCTTCACCTTTGTGAAAATGTGACTCCTCTAAGACTTTGGATATCTTTAGGGTAATAAGATAAGGAAGCTCATGAGACTAAAGAGTCACATCAGCCAAGACTGATGCCAAAGATGATCTTGCAGTCGGCAAAGAGAAGGACAAGATGTGCTAGCTAGCAAGTGTGCTCATTAACACTGCTCCTCAAATTTCTGCTTGAGCAGGTTATTTTCTGGCAAAGGCAAACCCTCATGGGTGTAGGACATGACTTACATCAGGGCAGCCCCAGCACTGTGACTCTACCCAGCAGCATGGCCAGCCATAACGAGACACAGACACCAAGGAGGTGAAGCTGGGTCATCTTTGTGAGGAAACTGGGGAGCCCCCAAAGCTCACAGGTGAACTCTGCAAGTGGCGGGCGCTTGTGGAAGAATAAGACATTCTTCATCTTCTGAACATTAAAAAATATTTGAAAAACCTGTGCCAGAGAACTACTGAGGGAAGGGGGGAAAAACCCAAAAAAGCAACAAACCACATCTAAAGTTTAGCAGTAGGTTTTCCAGTAGGAGGAAATTATTGGATTGGCTATTAGCATGGGGCCTATTTCTTCCAGAATTTATTTGCTAGGATGCATATTGAGGCTTCATTATTCCACCTCGGTATTTTTTTGAGCTGTGGGTGTTCTGCATGATTAACAAAGACAAATATCATATTTTACCAAGGTTTATTCCATTCCAGGCAATTGGATTTAGTCCATAACAGAGAAAATCAAATACAGGATTAGGAAATGCCATTTTTTCTCAAATACAAGCTTGTCAACCTATGGAATTTGTGTAAAAATATATTTAAATGGATATTTGTTGGATGTTTGAACACAGAATGGTATTTTTTCTTTTTTTTTTTTATTAAATGTATTACTTCTCAGAGCAAGTAGCTAATAGAGTTGGCAGAAGACATGGAGTGCACAAGCAGTCATTGAACTGTGTAATAAAGACACCTTGGTCACTACCACACCTTTATGAATGTTATTTTATTTCTGGTCTTTTAAGGGCACTCAGAATTGCACCTCTCAATAGCTGGACACTGACTCATGCTGTTCTTGAGATGCAATGAAAGGGACAGGGCATTGCCTATGTTGAAGTCAGATTTTCACAAAAACTGGAAATATATGCAGATTTAGAAAATAGCCTCATCAACATGTGCAAAACCTTGGTGTCCATAGTTTGCATATGGACAGATTATGAAATTGTCTTATCAAGACATCACTGGGCCCAAAAAGCATTTAAAATTTGTAAGCATCCAATTTATGTTAAATTGCATTGGTTGCCTAAGACTGTTTCTGGGTATACCCAGATCTGCTATAGCCTTTTGGCCTGTCTCACACACAGTCCTGATAAAGATACAAAAATTAAGATGTTCTTTCCTGCTAATATCTCTCAAGCTTCACAGAGCATTTCTTGGATTGGCATCTGATAAAAGGCAGATGTGACAGAGCCATTTTTATATCCTGCTGTGTGCCATGACCTAGCATTACAGAAGGATGTGTGATATATCCATTCCTTCCCTTCTGTACAAAAACATTACAAAACATTAGTTGTTACGAAAATCCGGACAGTACCTGCTGTTGGGTAGAAACACTTTTTTGCTTCTTGTTGAAATGGTTTACCTATACAAAAAGAACCACCAAACTACAATTTATGGGGCTGAATAAGGTTATTTGCCTCTAAAAGAATCCTTTGTTATAGTCAACTAGTAAAGAACAACCTCTCTAACCAGAAGTCAGTTCTGCACATTTCTCCTGCAGTAATTCACCATTTTGTTCTGCATGTTTTCATACCAGTCAGGGGTGCATTCTACCCTTTATCCAGAATTTGGTAACACCTTGTGGTGCACAGACTCTCTGAAGAGGAGATGAGAGCTAAGTTTAAATTTTATCAGGATCAGGAGGAAGAGAAGCAAGTTTAACCCTCCAGATCCTGTTCAATTTTGCTCACAAAAAGGCTATGGAATAAAAGGGATTGGAAAGAGGTGTGGGCAGCACCATCTGTTCCTGTTTTTTAAAATTAAAGAGAGATTCCCTGCTGTAGGTGCCAAGAAAAGAATGCGAGGGTCTACTCTATAGAGGAAATTTCATTTTGTCACTCCTAATGGAGAAGGCATCCTATTTGGCTCTGCAATATTCGAACCTCAGCCCTGCCTCACAATTTCCCATCAGCCCAGCCCAAGCGTCTCCCTGGCTGAGGGTGCTGAATTCAGCTGGGTGGTGCCTGTGTCCCACCGTGAGCCAGGTGCCTGTCCTGACGGAAAGGAAGAGCGCTGTGCTGTGGGCAGGCCCGCAGTGCCTCACGCAGCTCTGGGCACTGCCACGCCCGGCGCGGCCATGCCCTCTGCACCTCTGGGATGCCACCCAAACAAACCCTGTGCTTTTGGGGAGCCGCTGTCGGCGGGCAGTGCCCCCAAGGCAGTGCGGCACAGCACACAGCAGCCAGGGAACACGCTGGGCTGGGATTACACACAGCCCGGGCGGGAGCTCGGGGGTCCCCGGCTGTCCCTGCCCCAGGCGCGGCAGGAGGGAGCGCTCGCCTTTTCTCAAAGAAGTGACATTCTCAGACGTGTCCGTCCGCTCCGCTGGTCACAGTGATGCCTTAGATTTTGACTTTTATATTTTTCAAAATCCTGTACTGCTTAGTGTGTAGCTCTGAGGTTTCTTGTAGCCTGTTAATTTCTGTTCTCTCGTGCTGAGTAGTCATAACAAAGCCTCTCTGGGCCTGCTCTTCAGGGACACCTAGACTGTCCTAGGCCCAAAAAGTGTAAACTAAAAGCCTCTGAAAGGGGGGCAAGCTGAGGGGAATTACATCATTAAACTGAAGCTTTAATTGGAGAGTTAACCCTGGCTATGCAAATGAACCAAACCTATAAAGGTGTAAAGAACTCGTGACTTCTTGTCCATCTTGGGGTCCATGTTGGCAATAGCCTCTGGCTCCCGGGGTGTACCTTGAAGGCCCTTCAAATAAATACCCACCTTTATTCCCTTACTCCTGTCTGGTCTCTGTTTATAGGTGGCCTCTTAAGGCATCAACAGGAGGGGCCGAGCCGCGGTCAGGCGGCTACGACCGGTTGTGGTTTGTTTTTCAGCCATTCCCCTGTTGATGGAAACATCTGCTGCCCTCGGTTTTGACAGCAGAAGAGCGGCTGCTACCAACCCAGCCACGTAAATTGTCGACACTTCAGCTGCCTGTGCCTCTACCAGTTGCAAAATAATGGCAAGGGCTGCAGCAAATTTTTTACTATCATCTGCCAACTACTGCTCTGCTGTACTGTTCCCATGTTTCCCTCTGCCCACTTCAAGAGACTGAAGGGGTAAAGAGAACAGTCTGCCCCCAGTGACAGCAGTGATAACAATCATTATTACACCCACAATGACAAAAAATTGAGGTTTTCATAGAGAACTGCTGCCTGCAACATAAATTAGTTACTCACTATTCACCAATCTTGTTAGTTAACAAATGCTCAGTGTTTCATTAGTTCCCTTGACAGCTGCTCCAGGGAAAAATTTCCTTTGAGGCTGACACAATGAAGCTAGCGTTTCTGCTCATTCTGCATATGCTACCAAAGGGCTTAAAACCCCCCAAATTCCTACCAGAATAAGTCTGAATTCCTGGCTTTTGTCAGAAGAGAGTGAAATGCTCCAAAAAGAGGGTCAGGAATGGTTAACCTCTATCATTAGCACTCCTTAGGTATCAGCAGTAAGCATGTTTCCAGAAGTCAGAGCACATTTTACTGTATATCAAGGTATCCTTGTAATTTTTATTTAAATTTCTGCTAATAAAAGAAACAAGCACAGCTTCCAAGAGGGAGGAGAGGGAGTTTGACTTTCACACATGACACTATACTGCATTTTTAAAAACAAGACAATCTGCTCCCTCTCCTGATATCTAACACGCAGCACAAAATCACAGGCTAGTCCAAACTACTTGCATAATCTGATATTAACTCTTAGAGTTCCATGATTGAGGTGTAATAGACTCTCTTTAAAATGCATCATTCTTTGCTATACTTTTAATTTTTTGCCTCTAGGTCTCAAAGAAATTGATCAGTTATTATTGATCTATTGTTTTTGTTTCACTATATTTCCCCCTTTAATAGCATTCTTTTATTTTCTTTGTGATTTCCTTATCAGTAAAAAAAGCATTTAACCCTATTAAAACCTTAAAAACTTGACGTTTTTTACAATAATGCTTCCTTTTATTTATCTAAAACAATATTTTATCTTCAGCCAAATGTCATTAGTAAAAATATAGCTGTGATGCACATCCTTTTGAGCTGAACTAATGATGACAAACTTCCTGCATATATAGCTTTAACCTGCTGGTATTCAGACCAGCAGCCCTGAAATGTATTAGTCTGAGAAGTAAACAAAATTATGAAGGTAAGCTTAGAAAATACATTTTAAAAAATATCCTCCCAGTATTCTAGGTTACCTCTTTCATGTTACAATCCCTTGTTTTAAAGAACCATCGTCTATATTTGACCTCTTTCAAGGATATAGCTTGAGAGAGAGAAGTTATGTCTATACTGAGAGTAAAGGAATTATACATATGTTGTATACTTTTACCTAAAGGTCTCATATAAGTCCTTCTGGAGGCAGTATGAGACTTGGAGTTGACTTGATGGCAACTATATTATTGGTAACCCAAAAGCCTCAGCCTTTAGTAACCACTGATGTCACTACCAGGGCTGAAGTTTCATATTTTTTTTTACTATATGAGACAATAAATGTTTCAACCAGTCGATTTTCTCTATATTAAGCTATGACTAAATGACCCAGCTTAAAAATTTATCTTCTCTCAGCAGAATGAGGGTAGATACCTATGTTAATTTACATGGCAGTCATGACATCAATTTGACTTTGCTAAATTTTTCTAAAGCCTGAGTTGAAAACAAAACTGTTAGACAAGTTATTAGATAAAATCACAATCATATATTAGTTTATGTGAAAGAAAGATCATCAGCTTTATATTGCTTTTCCTCCATTCTTTTGCAAGAACATGATCAAAGAGAAAACAGAAGGGTGGAGAAAGGACGAATACACCAGTCACAGAAAATGACCTGGATGTGTGCTAAAGACAGTATATTTGAAGGCTTGCAGAGAAAAAGTTAAATTCATGCAGGCTGTACTTAGAGCTAAATTTTAAAATTTTAGAGTACTCTTTCTAGAGATTCAGATGACATACCCCGTTTTTAAAATCTATGATTAATAAAAATATGGGGAAAATTGACAACACTGTAGAGAGGTTTCTCTCTTCTAATGCTGTAGGCTATGCCAGTACACCAAAATGGAGCTGTGAGTGCAACATTCATGTTAACTTTATTCTTACTATTAAAACACAAAGAAAGCAGGCAATTAAGGACTAGTTATTGCCCCTGAATTCTTGTACCAAATCTTAGATTTATGCCTCCAGTGTTAATCCTACCTGCGTTAGTTAAAGTAAAGCAATTCTGTGTAGACAAGACCTGAGTCTCTGCAAAAGGGAAACTGAACAACACCAAGTTTGCATAGCTTTTGATGATGGCAGCAGACACAGTGGAAAGGTGCAAGGCAAATGCTCAGAATTAGCTCTGAGAAGATTTTCTGCTTATGTTCATACCATAAGAGCCAGCCTGGGCAGCAGCACTTGAAAATGTTACTGTCCAGCTGGTGGCATTCTCATTGGTGATGTTCTTCTCACTTGTTTTTAGGTTATGATCAGACATATTCAGATGATTAAAGTTGAATTAAGAGCAATCAAAGAACATTAATAAAAATAAGGAAATTCAGGAAAACTAATACAGAGGCATACATAAAGTTTCACTAAAAACACAAAACCAGAAGTACTACTACTAATAATAATCCAAAAGAAGAAACAAAGGGATGATCGAAATAGGTGAACTATACAGATATGGGGATTGATGGACAGAGGCATAAGGAGGGTATAAAAAAAATCCACAAACACAACTTAGTGCTTAAGTGGATGTCAATGAAATTCAGAAACCAATGTTCAGCAAGTGGAATTTGTTGTCTTGCTTCATGGAGAATTCCTTAGAGTTTATATGTTGGATATAGTTATGTCACAAAGTATGAAAGGAAGCTATTACAAAGTCAAGGGACTTGCTGGGGACACTGATGAAGAGGGAGGCCACCTGCATGAATTGGAAATGAGAGAAACTCCAAAGGAAAGCAATAGGAAAGAGTGGGGATCTTGAAATCTACTGCCAAGGAACAATCAAAGGACAGGCATTATTTTGTAAGAAGGCTGGTAAAGTGGCCTTGCAAGTGTGTGCAAATATGAAAATGAGAAAAAAAGGCACAGGGAAGGGTAACACACTATTTCCATGTGTACTGGGTTAGGACAAGCAATACAGGACTTACATTTCTAGCAATTGAGTTTTAGATAAATGAGGACAGTGGGAATATGGAGGTTTTGGTGTTTCCCTCAAAAGACTTCTATAGAAGAGATGAGACAAAAAAAAAATCAAATACTTCCTTCTTGGAAGTATTGATACAGAGTCAAGAGGTGCCTGGAGAAGAGGAATCCCAAGGTTTGCACTTTATACTGGCCACGCAATTCACATATGCAAGCTGGATGAAATCTGAGAATCAGGAGTCTGCTGCTGTTAATTTGTCCTTGAACAACTGCAAAGCTTCTGTAGAAACTTCCACAGAAGACACTACATACAGCAAAATCCTCTCTCAACCACATTGCTGAGGACTGGGCTAGTAGCCAGATGAAGCACTTTTGGCTCTGGAACACATCTGCTCATGAAGCAGTTTGTCTGTCCCTATCTGTGAAATGAGGAATGTTCCATTTACCTCATTCACAAAACAGATGGGAGAAGGTTATCAAACTTATTCATGTTCCTAACTAGTGTGAGATCAACAGAAATGGCAAAACATACACACAAGGTGTCATTGTGCTGCACATAAAAGCACGTGGCCATTGTTGGAAGACTGATCTCAGACTAATACAGACACAGCTATGAGAACAGTTTGCACATAAAACCCCTGAATTGTAGAACTTAAAACATTAATGCAACTCTGCATGTTGGTTTCCTGTGCTTAAGACTTTATTTTCATGAATATGCAAATTTCATTAAGAACTATTCAGACCCCAGTGTTTGGGGGGCGGGGAGGGGAGGAGAGAAGAGCACCACGTGCAAGGCTTCCAGCTGCCCTGCAGTGTGCACAGAGATGAGATGAGGTCGCTGAGTATTTACACAAGGAGAAAAAAATTGAGGAAATACTGGATCAGCAGGTGATTAAAGGACACAAAGAAATCAGGATAACAGCACTAGAACCATTGTACATGTGTCAATAGCAAATTGCACCTGCAGAGAAAAAGCCGAAACATTTATCCTGAATTAAACCCAACTGGAGTAAGGGTTACATTAAACAGTGAAATCTGTTCTTTTCAAAGGAGATTTTAAAACAATAACTTCATGTGCAAATCTCAAAAGGGTCTCCTCCCCTGTGTGGTCAAGCTATTACTGTAAAGCTGCTCTCCTCAATTCAGGATTAAAATTCCTTTTATCTTTGCCTAGATTTCATCTGCAGTATATTTAACAGAATCAGACATTGAAAGTGACTCACTAACAATTAGGCTTCTGCTTTTGAACAGAGAACTCTTTGAATGTGCATGCAGTAGGAATGTTTTGGGGACGCTCTTTTTTGCAAGATCAAATTTTTTAAAAGATATGTTTCTCTAAAAGAAAAGACAAGAAAATCATTCAGTGGTAGAAAGAGATGTTTAAATTTCAACTGTACTGAGGGATGATAATTTTCTCTACAGAATGTCAAAAGCAGCATCACTAAAAAATTAGATTGGAACAGTGAATTGTATGCAACCTAATTATATTAACAATGTTACAAAAGTCCAGAAGCTTAACAGCTGTACCATATCTGAGCTGTGGTAAACAGAGCCTCAGCAATCTCTGCCTGAGCCATTCAAACTCCAGACAAAATTCAAAGCTGCTTCAGAGGTTTATGGGCTAAATATACTAAAAAAGTACAAAATCCAGAGCCACTTGGCCATTCTTCCCAACATGGTTAAATATACAGTAAAAAAGAAATGCTTATGCCCTTTCTCTGATTCTCCACTTCTCCTGAACAAAACCATCTGCCCTTGCCCCCAGAGCACTGTGCTGATGCCTGCCACAGACACTTAGGAAAAAGCAGGACTACGAGAAGCTGGCCTGGGACTTAAAGCAGCAGGAAGGAAGGGAAGAGCCAGCCTGACCCATCCTGACCAGGACAACCTTTCTCCCACAAGCCAGTGCTGCTATAAGGATTATCTATGTGGTTACCTGGCCGTACTGGGAGAAACCATGGCACAGCCGTGCTCCTGAATACTTACCAAAAGCACTCAAAAGCTCATCATGTTGAGAGTAAAGACTTGCTCACAAAAAAGTTTCCAAACCTTCAATGGAAAAAGCATCTTGCTCTAGCCTTGTGGCAAACTCAGCTAAGTAGAAAATTACAAGGAGATTATGTGTTGCAGTATTTCAGCTCCCCAGCTTCCTAAAGAAAATTCCAATACCTGCCAATATGTGTGAGTGAGAGCTTGAAATGTGGGAGCAGTGGAGACCAGAACTTCCTGTCCTGGGTTCAGGTGTGACTGAGCTTGCAAGGCAGTACCCTGCTAGACTCAGAGCTTGGAGAGAAGATTCTCCAGTTCTCTCAAGGGAGACTGGTTCCCTAATTAACCCAGCTTACTCACCCCTGGAATCTAGATGACGACAGAAAGCCAGAAATGATTACACAGGTCTCCTGTACTGAACTATTACAACTGCTCTAGGAGGAATTATTTTTTGTTACTGAGGTTACAGATTAGATCCTACTCACTTTTTAAACAGCAGGGGAAAATATAAGATCCATAACTGATATAATAGAATTCAGACTCATTATATTCTCTTTCCTTTGGAACTTTATCCATAGTCCAACTGAGCATCTACTCACCTTTTCAACAATATTTTGAAAAGGTTTATTTTTCTTTACTGACTTACATGCAAAAAATTATCTGTTCTGCTTCTTTGCTCCTCTGGTTTTCCCACTTCCTATCAGTCTAACCTATACCTTGTTCTTTGAGCTGAAAGCTCTTGGGAAAGAAAAGAGCTTGTTTCTCACAAATATATTTTGATGTCTAATAAACAGTTTTATACATTTTCTGTAGCTGTTGGTAAATACAGTGCCCAACAAAAAAATTACACTGTTCTCCATTTTACCACTGACAGATTTTTACAACTCGCAAAAGCAAGTTTAATTTTGATTAAATGGAGTGTGCTCAAGTATAGATAAGATGCAATCAACTACAACTGGCTGACTGATTAGGTGAGAAAAAATAGGGAGGGGAGAGGTTGGATCGCTTTGCATCTTTTTCTTCTTATTAAGAATACTTTCAATACTATATAAACATCTAACTTTTCAGAGAAATTAGAAATCAGAAAATAGAAAACAACCCCCTCCTCAACATAAATCCAGCCCAGACTTCTAGTAAACACAAGAGGTAGTTAAAAGATATTTAAGTCTCAAGTTTATGTACAGAATAAATGTTGTTTGGAACTAAGTTTCCAACATCCTATCCACAATAACTGTCAATTCCAGCGTCCCTTTGTGATGACAGCCTTCAGCTTACCTATAATTTATATAAATTGGAAACATTCATAATGCTTTTTTCCATGCATCATTCATTCCTTATCATACGTTACTTCCCCGCCCCACCCTGGGAACAGGATGACAAAGTCAGTAGTTTGGACATCTAATGAAATAACTGTTTCTGCCCCTCTTATCTTCCTCCTATTGCTTTGGAAAAGCTGCTCTCTCTTGAGCGCGGTCCATGGCAACCACCAGCTCCCAAACAGAAACCAGAGGCTGCCAGTGCCCACTGCAGCACCTGGCCACATCCTAAATAAATTGCTAAACCATGGCCCAACAGAGTGCTCCTCCGTGCCATGCAGCACGGCACTGAACCGCAGCCACAACAGCCCCTGCGTGCTACAGGTGGTGGAATGTGATTTCACACGTTCATACACGTCCTGCAATGGCATAACTGAGATGAGAATACACAGTTCCCAGCTGACTCTCGCGTATGAGAAGAAACTATCACCCTGGATGGGTGACTGGTTTTAGGACAACCCTCCCCGCTCAAGTCTCTGGGGGTTACTATGGGATAGTTTCTATACCACGCTCATAAGACTCTTGCAACTCTATGAGTAGAAAGTGTGGCTTTTGCAAACTTAGAAGAGACTCATTCTGTGCAGAAAAAGCATAGAATTTACAATGCACTTCAGCAATAAGCACACATACTGAAGCAGGAAAGAGGCTCTCCTGTGTAAGGAAAAAATATGCCTACTACAAAATTTTCTTCTTAGTAAATATGTATTTTAAAAAATCAAAAGTCTGCTCCAGCTTAGACAAGTATTTGTGGAGTTTCCAGACACAATGGTAGTCTTATAAACTCACGTTGTTCCAGAGACACTTTAGTGTCATTGTTTGGAAACATTTCTGAGCAAGTTTGCAAAGTACTGAATAGGATAAATCTATTATCCAAAACATCTTCATGGCTGAAAGGAAAATGCCAGTCTTTCCCCAATACTGTTTCAAGTGATCTCAAGATTTGCCAAGTCACTGCAGGAAAGTAATGTCTTTTGACTTCTGCATGCCCCTCAGGAAATCTGCTGTGCTACAGACAAGAGGTGTTTTTTCTGGTGAGCATTTGCAGTGTCAAATCACAGATACAGCCAGACAGTTGATAGTGCAGTACTTTAAAAGCACATTTTTCCAATCTCTTAAATATGCATTAATTAGTGATTATTAGTATAATTAATTAGATAATTAGAGTACATTACAGAGTGTTATCATTTCAGACGATGGTTAGTAGCAACATTACATTGTTTTATTCTTCTTAATTACTCTTGTTACTGTTTCTCAACTGGATGATGCTCTTAGACATTGCATTAAGTAAAGGGGAAAGCATAAGCTGTGTTACTCCAGAAGCAGCCCTCAGAGGCACCACCACTCAGAAAACCCTCACGTTCCCCCTGCAAAAGACTGCTGGAAGCAGGCAAGCTGCCTGAGGAACCAGAAATGAAAGCCAAGAGGTTTGGACTGGAGTAGGCAAGGGAAAAGGATGTGTTTATTCCTCCTTTAAGTCTCTCTGGATATTTGCTTTTAAGCATATCTGTGATCCCCTCCCACTGAACAGGATTTGTTCATATGTTACCTGGCTGTGCAGATTCAAGGAAGAAACTTGACTCCTCCATCCCTCCTGCTAATCTGAGTTAGGCACAAGACACACCAGCCCCAAATTAACTAGTAGTTATTATTTTTGTTATTGTTATTATTATTATTATATTATTTATCATTATTATTATTAATATTATTATTATTAAGAAGAGTTTCCCTTTTCCAGAGGGAACACTGTCAGAGTGAACTATACCATGAGTCCCATTTGTAGAGAGCCTGCTCTAACAGTGCAGCAGTGAGTCACACCTGCTGGCATCTCTCCTGCTAAGGAACAGAACAGCAGCATCAGACACAGTAGGGCAGCTACAGGCACAGACTGGATCCCATTCCAGGGCCTGAAATTTGGGCTACGTTACTTTAATAGAAGTCTTCTTCACAGGGTTTATGGATAACATCTGAAATAAAGTTCCCATTTCACAACCGAAACAAATTTCTAGGTGGTTTCCTGAATCTCTTAAAAGAAATTACATACATAACTCTGAAATATCCACAGGTCCAGAACAGAAAAGCAAAGGCATCCCAAAATTAGATTTGCTTCTATCCCACAGCATCAGTAAAAGTGAATACCACACAAACCAATTTGCAGCTTTATTGTTCCAGGATTCCATACATTTCTCTACATGGTAAAAAGTTTATCACAAACCTGACTCTTTTTGTTTTTTAAAAAAATTTTTGGCTGTATGTGAGTTTAATAGGTAATGTAAAATGGGCAGACAGGTGACCTTGAGTCAAGTTCCTCTGAGAGAAGCTGTAATAGTGGTATATAGGACGAAAAATTGTTCTCAGTCTATGAGAAGGTACAAATAATTTACAGGAAAATGAGGCATTTGGAGCCACTGTGAATGGAACCAGCTGTGATTGATCCAGGAGGATCCAGCTAACCTGGTATCTTATTAGCAATGACAAGAATTCACAGAAATATAAAAAAAACTTATCATCACTAAAAGCAAATGACCTGTGGAAGCAGAAAGATTAATCAATAAGACTGATTCCCAAATAAAAGTCAGTGGTCTTTATGTGGGCTCTTTCTCATCTTTTCTGCCCGTTTGAGCTCCTGATAAATTAAAATTGTGACCACAAAAAAATATGTCTCATACCTGCAGTGTCCAGAAGTGTCCCAGAGCTCACCTGAATTTAGCTGCTCTTTCAAAGTCTCTGAAGAAAAAAAAAGAGCATGATTCTGAGAAAATTTGATAGCAGGGCTCAAGGTACCCCACACAATCTCTGCATTCTCTGATGGGAGGAGGTTGAAGAGGTGTCTTCCTTTATGAGTTCTTAAACAGTCCTTGTTTCTGCAGGCAAGGGCAGTCAGCAACGTCATTAAGAAGTGGTAAGACAGCAGAGCAACATCCCAAACCATGTCAAGTATTTTCCATACCATCACACTAAATAAGCGTAGGGCCAACATCAGTCAAAAACTCACTGTGTTGCAGCTATGCCACTGGCCATTTGGGCATCATTTTCAGAACAGCAAGATTTCCTGCATGATCGTCTCCATCAGTGATATGGGGTCAGATAAGAGTCCAAGATCCAGACCAAATATAACAACTGGTTTAACAGCAGCAAAGGACTATATTTCAGAGCACTGTGTGAGATTTCCTGGCTTTTAACCAAGAGCATTGTAGTCAATGCAGTTAGAGAAACTCAGTATTTTCTATCTGGTTCCCAGCTCTCCCTGACAGATTTTACTTGTGTTTGCTGTGTTGATGATACATCACACACTTTTATCACGACATCCCTATGATGGTCACTTAAATCACTCTTGGATCTCACAGAGGATTATTTCTCTCTGAGTGGGGCATTGACATTTCCTCGTTAAAGACTCTCACCCTTAGGGGAGTTTCTGTCACCAAAGCTATTAACAGTGATCTGGATCTAAATACTGGGCTGTATTACCTGCATCCAGATGGCATAAAAATGGAAATTTCTGTAAGATTCAGACTTGACCTTTGGATGAAAACCATTCTTTCTCTGGTTACTGCCTGAGGTACTCTGAGGTGTTTCTCTTCAAGCATAGAAGAAAAATGGTGACTTATGATTAACATGAGAGAAAAATAGCTTGCCCACGACTTTATGACAGGGGAAGTCAATTTCTATGCCATTATTCCAATAAATCACGATGTTACTACCTACTCATCCTTTCACAGGTAACACATAGCTGGGTGTTACTCCTGCACTCCCGTTTCATCCTCCTCTCTCTAACTCTTTATTTTACATATAAATATATATATATATATGTATGTCTGTGAGCATACATGTATATATGTGATTAATGGATATTTCATATGGCACATTCTATACATCCTACAGTTCTAAAATGCATATGCTCTAGTAAAGATAATCCCTTTTCAGTAAAATATTTTATCATTATTTAGAGGTAAAGCTTCTGTTACATATTTAGAAAATTTTCTAGGGAGATAAAACTCATCCTTCTTTGAAACAATAGCACAAAGCATACGTGTCACTTCATAATTACTTCAGTACTCTTTTTTGAGGGCTCACCTGCAGCAGAGGTATTGCAGCAGTTTTCTGCACAGGGTAGAACTGGCAAGGGCCTCTTAGGAATGCAGGTATGCCTTTCTTGTAACCCCCAGTCTTGCTGTCTCAGGCTGTGCTTTAATTTCCCTGGTGGGCTGAGTTGCAAGTGAATTTGGCTTGGAGGAATGACTAAGAGAATGTAAATATGAATAAGGTCGTATTCTTTTGGTAAGTGGAGCCATCTGTTGCCACATCTAGAAAAATACTGTCTGTATGGAAGTTACTGTTGATGATGTTACAAAACAGTCTCATCCACTTCTTTGGTGACAAGCAATATTAAAAGTTTAATACATCCTGGATTGAATTTGGAGTGGGGGTAGGATTTTTTTGAGACAAGAGGGGCATCCTCACATGTTGCTGCACTTCAGGAGCTTCTTCCCACAGAAATTTCTACAAGCCTTTTCATAGGCTCCAGCATCTGTACTTCAGTCCAAATTAGGGTACAAAATTTTATTCCATTACACAGAAAACTTCTATCAAGTGTATTGAATAAGAGTTTGCCTTGCAGGAAGCCAACAAGGCCAGTCTTATGCTGATGTTGCCACTGCTGCAGCTCTGTCAAAGTTATGCATATGCCATTAGTCACATCTGCAGGCACCATCTGAGACTTGGTATTGCACCACTCTACAAGAGGAATTAAAAAAATGTCTGAAGCTATTGCTCAAAATAAATCTTCTAACAATTTCAGTGCATTTTTGGTGGGGGGGTAAGATGACCATTTGTTTTTTGCAATTTATCCATACCAAAATAATGGAGAATCTGCCAAAAATCTGAACGCCTTTGCTTATAGTAAAATATTTAATTTTGGCTAGTTGAATAAAATGTGCATGCTTTAATATTTTATTGGTCATAGACCTGGAGTCAGAGATCATCTCACTAAGGAAAAGTAACAAATTTTTGTTACTACAAATACCTTGCACAAGTAACAGTATACGAAGTCCTAATAATAAAGACTGCATGATTAAATCACCTTTTTTTTCCTTTTGCAGTCATTACAAGTCTCCATTTACTAAAGGAAATTCAAATGTCTAAAAATATGGCCTGTTATATCTGAACTAATTACACAGTTCATGCTTGATGTTTTCTATCCATTTTATTCATTTAGGTTCAAGCCAATTAGAACTCAGTTAATTTTCCTGAACATCATCTTCTATTTGATATCACCAGGACCATATAACTGTGATTATCTAGTGGTAAAAACAAATTTTTGATTAATCATTGCAGATAAGAGAAACACATTCAAATGTAAGTTGTTTTCTGACATCCCTTCATTTTATTGAAGAGAAGCATGTGAAGTCAATTAAATGTATTAAGGCCATTTATCTAGTTAATGTGATTTTCAAAGATCATTTGGTGTATGTGATAATATATAATCAATATAGCCTGCAAGAGCCAGTTGAAGCTCTGTACAACACAATCGAGGAGGTCAAAGTGATATGCAAGTATTTGTTTGATTTCGTTTAGCTTTTAATGCTGTACATCAGTACATCAGCACACTTATCTTGAAGCCAGCTTCACCAGCAAATGTTGTTTACAGAGCACTGAAAATAACATCAATGCCTTCTGTTAGACTCAGCAGTAACTGTGTTCAAGTAAAACTTAGTTTAATTTGAAAGTTGGATAAGAATTTGAAATAAGGCACATCCTTACTAAGAAGAATGAATAATATTTAAAACACAACTTTTCAAAAACCTAGATGCAACAGAGTTTGAAAAAAAATTGAAATAATTTCTTGTCTCGTCTTTTAGAAATAGGGGATGACGGAATTAAGAGGGCTCATGTGAACTCTTTGAATCTTGTATTAAGAGTTAATAAAAATCTGAAATTTACTATCAAGCTTAAGACTATGTTATCTACTAAGTGATTCTTGCAAGAGCTAGTCAATTCTTTCCATTAAGGTTACAATTTTACAAGGGGTTACTTATCTGACCTATTTAAGCACATCAGTCTTGTTCCTTTCCTTTTCTTTATTTTCATGGCACCATTTTAGAGCTTCACACTCCCTCACTGCTAAAAAATCAAGTGCTTTTTGTGAAGCCAAATTTTTGGTGGAACAGAAATTTGTCAGAAATTAAGGACCTGCCACGTTACAAATCTGGACAACACATTCTGCTGGACCATATTAAATAAAGACATTTGCCAAAAAGGTGGAGGAGACTAATGTAGTGTCAAGCTCATTAATGTTGGACTATCACTGAAGATGGATATTGTCATGTTCAACCTTGTATTAGCTGCATCCATTATTCAATAAATTATTAAATTAATAGACAGATGGTAACAATGGGCATATGTCCTCATTTAATTAATTGATGAGAGGGAACCGAACTTATGGTCATCTTATGTCTATAGATTTAATAATTTATAGAATAATAATTTATCGATTCCCCACTATTTCTACAGGAGATAGAATTCTATTTCAATAACCATCCATTCTTGTCGGAAGCTGTTATTACCAGGCTCTCTGGTGGCTTTACATGAACTAATTGCAAGATGGACTAATCCTTCTGCCGCTTTATTCTAAATGCTGGGACTGGAAGGCATTAAAAAAAAAAATTCCCCCCCAAAAAAGCCCTCTGTACTGAAATGGCCTCACAGCAGCACAGTCACAAAATTAACCTTTAAAAAATTGAATGGATAAAGGGAGTAAACGGCGTTATGTTTCATTAGTTTGAACAGAACTCATTTGGCTCTTGTTGATTAATTGAGCTTTTCTAATTGAATAAAGTGCAGATTTTTAAAAAATATAATTTTGATAGGCATTATCACAAGTGGAATAAAAGCTCTTTTCTAATTAAAAATATTCTTTTTATATTTGATCCTTGGCTTACATTGCAATATATTTTGATATGGCATCAAATACGCAAAATGGGAAACGCTCACTACAATTATTCATATATAATAGCCATTTTCCTACTACTGAATTTTATTATTCAAGTTATGATAGGTTCTCTGAAGACAAATGACACCTCTCCTGTCTTTTACTTTACAGAACAATCTGAAAAGCAAGGTAAAATTTACTGTGTTTTTGATTTAAGTATATATTTTGCCTGAACTATTTTGGGCTGTGTAAAGTGATAAGATTTGCTGGTTGCCAGTTTCAGATTACTTGTATGAATCTGTAGGGACAAAGCAGGCTGGAGGACTGAATGAAAAAGTTGGTTTTCTGTCCACATATACAATCCCTCCAGAAATAATATCACAGCAGCACTCCAAAGTGAAGTTTCCCCAGAAAAAGGATCCAAACTAATTTTGAAACTTTCAAAAAAGAAAAAATTGTTCCTCCAAAGAAAGGAGGAAGGATGGGTTAGCACCCTATGATATTTGGGGGTGGTTTATGCCTAACAACAGAAGAGAAGCATAGCATGGTTAAAGGATATTTCATGAGATATTGTAGTTTAGACTGAGCCTTGGTATTATTCACCATAGGGTGGTTAATTAAAACTTTGGTGAATTTTATAACAAGTTTAGATCCTGGGTTAAGTAACTTGAAGTATGTTCTTTTAATAGGAAGACTTAGGTGTTAAGCAATGTTAAGGCCAATCAGAAAGCAGACAAGGATAGCAGAACAAGCCTTTTTATAGTTCTCTTCACTGCAACTAATTTCTGAACAAGAAATGCTGCTCAGCTGCAGTAACTACAGGAACCCCACCAAAAAAGCAGTTAAAAGCTTAACAGTAGAACTGAAACTCTCCAGAAGCGTGGAAGGCAAGTGAAAAATACTTAAATGCTGCTTCTCTCTTTGTCGTCAAGCAGTGGGTAAAAACAGAAAAGAAAAAGGAGTGCTGTTATTTCTGACAATAGTTGATTCTGAAGCTCTTGATGATTTTGGTAGTTTTCAGTTAACTTGCAGAAGAAGATTTATTAAAACTGTATTACAGAAGTTTGAACTGCATTCCATGTAAAAGGAGATGTGGGAGACAGTTTCTAAATGAAAAATACCTGAAGTACAGAAGCCTGTCTTGCAATTTTACAGGTTTTAATGGTGTTCTTTGTAAGAAACTCAACCACTGTTGGGATGGATATAAGATAAAACCCCTGTGCTGGAAGACCCAGAATCATGTTTTGGCACAGCCAAGTGAAATCAGGTTTGTAATAGTAGTAATTTCAACTGAAATGAAATTTCCATACGTCTATGAATGGTGATCAGTGGCAAAAAGCAGAAGCCAAAGCAATAATACACATTTAGGATAGAAAAAACAAATTTAAAAAAAAACCCAAAAACATAAAACTGCAATAACAAAGCTTCAAAGAAGCAAAGAAAATGGTAAATAGAAGATGGATAACCCATGAGGCCTCTGTTAATTTCAAGTCATGAAAGGTTTTCAGTGCAATTCATGAAACAAAATAAAAAGTGTTTGTAAAAGCTACAGGTAGGAAGGAATGACCACACAGAAGACGGAGATGACCTTATCTCCATGAATCAGTAGGTTAACAAAGCTGAAGGACATAAAAGCACCTTCCCACTCCCCTAGACAAAACCAGAAGTTAATATAACCAATATTTGGCCAAGTTGGATAATGTCTTCCACCTCAGCAGGGAAGTATTGCCAGGAAAGTTGTGCAAAACACATGAGAGTTTTAAGGGACTATTTCCCATAAGTGGGAAGCCCTCTGCAGAACAGAGGACAGAGATTGAAATGTCCAGATTTCCAGGTTGCTAGGAGAATTCATTAATATTCAAAGTAAAAAATAAGGGGAAGAGAAAAGTAATTAAAATTTCAATCATTTGACAGTTTCCACCTCATACTTTATCAAAAATATTAGTGCTTTTTACTTACTATGTTTGATTATTTTGAGAGGCAGCTAAATTTTGTTGAAGGGTATACTGAAGAAAACATGCTAAGTTTAGAAAGACGTGAAATTAATTTACAAGTACTTTTTCTTAAGCAAAAGGTTATCAACACAGGTAGCACCAGGAAAAAATGATAAACAGAACCAAAAAACCCCAAACAAACAAACAAACAAAAGTGTGTAGATTTGCTGTTACTGTTGATTGACAAAAAACCACCCAACACCCACCCAACCCCATTTCTCCCAACTCCTCCATCCTCACAGGAAAAAACCCAGCAAAACTGAGCAACAGAAAATAAAAGAATAAAAATGCTCAACCAGCTACCCAAATAAGAAGCTCGAGTTTCCCTGGAGTAATGCTGTCCCTCTCTACAAAGAGGTAGATGCTACAGTTAAAGAAATAATTGTGCATCTGAAATTCCCTTATACTGTTATTGCTACAACTTATCTCCACATCTGACCACAGCACACAGTTTAATGGGCATTAATTTACACAGAAGAAAGATTTAGACGTGTCACCACAGCTAGCCGCCATTGCCCCTCTGAAATATTGACAGAAAACAGTTTCAATCTGTATTAGAGATCTGCAAAAAGCCTGCAGAAGGCAAAACCTACCATATATTTGGGTCACACAATTGCAGAGCATTAATAAAGTGCAGTTTGGCCTCTGCTGATACTCTCTTCCCCGAAATGGCTTGTGTTAGATGTTCACATCACAGTCCCTAAAGACATGAAACAGAAAATACCTCGGAAAAAAATCCCAGTTGGATTTGGGGTCCCAGAAATGGCCACAGCATTCTCAGCACCTCTATAAAAAACAACGGTCAGGAGCACAAGTGGAAGTAAAAGAAAGCCTGTGGGACTTGTGCAATTTTCATCACAGCTACAGTTAACAAAAAGACGTTTTCCAAATTCCAATGATAGACGAAAAGGGACAGAGAGCAAACAAACAGCAACCACAGCAGGCTGGGCCAGCTGGGCCAGGACACAATACACCCAAAAACAATAGTCTTAATGATTCTTGACAGTACAGTAGGTAATATTTTAAGAAAGGCTCACAAGCCTGCTAAAGCACATAGAATCCCACAAAATAATCAAACTTTCATCATGAGTTTGATGAACACAGAGGTTACAAACACTAGAAATTCTGTATCATGTGTTTGGCTGGGAAAGGAAAACTCACATTTTTAGGCATGTCCTAGTCAGAAAGGCTAATGTACAGACCGAGGTAACACCACAATATATGGTGAGAAAGCTGATCTGAATTGAGCTGGATTATGAGAGGGGCACCAACAGAGGTTTGGGCCCATTTCAGAAAAATAAAGTACTTCAATTTACCTTTGGTGAAGAAACACGTAAAGACATGCTTAATAATAAGTGAGTAGTCCTAATGACTTCGAATTACCTTAAACCAAAAACCAAATAATTTTGTGGCTTATGAATAGAAAAAACCTCTATCAAAAATATTTAACTGAGCACAGAACCCTAGATGTTCAAGCAGCAGGGTAACAGCACTTTGAACGTTGCTTTCTCTTGGTGTAACAGCCGCAAATGTACACCATAATTGCTAGAGGTGATTAGTTTGACTTCTCTTTTTCTTCTTTTTTGGTGGTGGCTGTTGTTCCGAATGTTCATATAACTATTAAACACAAACATGAAGAGTTCCAATAAATATGAAACACACTCAGAACTGTTTAAAGGGCATTTAAATTAAGTGTGTAATACTCGAATCTTTCCAAAGTTAAAACCTTCTGATTTAATGCTGTTAGCAATAACATGAAATAAAAATATGCAAAGATTTTTAAAAGGAAAAAAAAAACTAATAGAAAACCCAAATTAATTAACTTTCCTTGTAAGTAGTAGTGTACATCCTGTATTATTAAGTATGCAATTACTGCATAATGAGGCACAGCTGTAAAATATTTAAACTGTTTTTCAATAATTTTACTTTGGTAAAACTGCAACATTTCTGACAATTCTAGCATTGTTAACATGATGAGGTAATTCTCCAATAGAAGTTTGGAAACTACCATCATACAATTATCTGAAGCTTTTTTTCTCTTCATGAAGAGAAGGGTAAAATTTCTGAAAGTGCCTGAACTAGTTAGAAGTATAAATCTTGCTTTGAAAGACAGGGCATGCACAGTGAGTACAATAAAAGGTGATTTTGAATACTGGTCTTTGTACAAAACTGAAAGACAGAATTTCTCCAACTACACTGAATGCATTTGAGCCACTCCTCAGACAAAGTCTAGCAAAAAACATGGACAACTTTTCCTAAACAAGAAATGTTTTTAACTGAAATTTTTCAAGAAAAAGTGACATATAACTGAAAGGTCACTAGCAATTTTTTTTTTTTTAACATCTCAGCATGATAATTCTGTTCCTAGTTTGAAAAAGCAAGCTCTCAAACAAAGTCAATGCCCTATTCTTATGTTCTGACTACACATACATGCGTAACACCATAAATTTCAGCCAGTACTGATCTTTTCCATGGTTAAGGATTTCTTCTATATCTTCTGTTACAATGACAATACTTAGAGTATAGCTCTAAATTCTGTCTGAGACCTGACTTCTTTCTCTAACAAAACCAGTGTGGGAAAAGGAAACAGGTCTAATTAGCTGAACTCTAGCTGTATTGTGTTCCAATCAGAATTTAGCTTAAGAGTTTAGACAAGAAAGATTATAAAGACAAAAAGTGTAAGTATGAACATCAGAGATGTATAGAGAAGCCCATTGTCCTGGGTTGCAGTGTATTCTATTACCATCTACATGAACTTTTGAAAACCAGGTGGGTGGTGTTGCTTGCCTCCTCCCTCCGGACTATCTTCTGTTAATGGGCTCATCAAGGCCTTACCACATGACTGACAAAATTACATCATCCCATTGTGAGATGCTCCGCCCAGAGGGAGGAGACAAGCATTCCATCCTGGATATAAGGTGAGATTGCAAACACCACGGGAGCCCTGTCTACTGGCTTCCCAGAGGACAAGAGCTACCACTGGACTTTCAGCTGGAGACCAGACTGCTGAATCACCGCTTCAACTGAGCTACTACGGTTGGACTGCTACCACCACCCCAACAGGGTGTCAGGTTGTATCTGACTTTGTCAGTGCTTTTCCTTGTATTATTTCACTTATTTTTAATTTTTCCTTTTGAATTTTATTCTGACTTGTGATCTCCCACTGGTTTGTTTTCAAACCAAGACACCCACTCAGAACTAGAAGCACAAAACTCCACAGATAAGGAAGCTACCTGCATGCACAATTATGCCATTGGCCTTCTTGGCCACCTGGGCACACACTGGCTCATGTTCACCCACTGCTGACTTGCACCCCAAGGTCCTTTTCTGCCCAGCTGCTCTGGATTGCTGTGACCCAAGGGCAGGACCAGGCTCTTGGCCTTGTTGAACCTCGCACCACTGGCCTCGACCCATGGATCCAGCCTGCCCAGATCCCTTGTGCAGAGCCCTCCTACCCTCCAGCTGATCAGTGCTCCCACCCAGCTTGTCATTGTCTGTGAGCTGACTGAGGCTGCATGCTGCAGAGTGGACATGTTTCATATGAGGGCTACAAAAGGGAGTCTAGAAGGGGAAAAATCACATAGTTCTCATTCATGGCCCCTTCAGAAGCCTGGGGAAGATTGATACTCTGAAAGGATTCATATTTATAGTCACTTAAGGAAAATATCCATTAGCTGCTCTGGAATAACCTGAAGATAGAGGAGGAAGACATTTGACAGGGAGTACCAGAACACGTCAGGAACAAAACAAAGGTGATGAGAACTGTGAAATGGATTCAATAGATTTCTTGTGAAGTACAGAACCTCTAAGAAAGATAAAACTCTCTGAGTAAAATATGAAACTTTTTTCAGTTTCCCTGCATTTATAATTCAAGAAGAAAGAGCAGGTTTTGGACAAACACTCATTCTCCCCTCTAAAAACCAAATGTATTCTACATTTGCTACCTACAAGACAAACAATATGCAGGTAATGTGAATTCTGGATGACCAAGTCACACAACCAGATGTAACATACTTGCTGTTGCCACAACATGGAAAAAGCCTTTATAAAGAAAATCAAGATTAAGGAAAATAATTCACCTGAGGGAAGACACCCACATAAAAGTTTGAGACATTCAAGGCGCTTGATGACTGCTGAAATCTTTCCACAAATAATTATGAAGGGTTAGCTACAGATTTGTCATTCTGTTTGCAGGTAAACCTTTTAGGTGTTGGAGACAATAGGACTTGCACAATTTATTATTTCCCAGCACTGTAACTATTACATTCAAATGACATATTGCTACTCCTGGGAAATATGACTCAGAGGTATTTTGTAGCTATATGTTCAGGCTGGCAACAAGTAAGCATTTGAGCCTTTGTTAGGGAACAGGGGCACAAAAACTGTGAATAAAACTGTGAGATTTCATTTGGATGGGTATGGATATCAATCCTGTAATGGACATGTGCACAGACTATTGTCTATATTGTCGTATACTACATGTATATCTATATACTCACAGACACAGGGTAGCATCAAGATAACAGAATGATTGAGAAAAACCTCTGAAGAAATAACTCTGAAATCCTTGAAGAAAGCCAGTCCTTACTCAGAGATCCCATTCAGTCTCACTTTCCCTTCTCCAGGCAACTGAGTCATAACTCCAGTTACTCTGAGTCTCACACAAGAAGGTAAGGAGCAGATGGCCAAATTTTTAAATCATGATTTAGCCATCCATTATACCCCATTTTTCACTCTTCAGTATCCATCTTGCCCATACTCCATGCTCTGTGACTTTGAAGAGACACTGAAGATACAAAACTAAGGTTTAAGAACTATCCCTTCTCTACTTTACTCATGGTGCTCGAAGCTAATTCACACCAGTTAGTGCAAAACTCTTTTACCTTGCATGAATATCAACAGTGCCAGTGACTGCTTCTGGGACCATGTCCTGCACTACATCCTTAAAATGGTTTTACCTTATTTGTGATGATGGAAACATTTCAATATCATTAATGCAAGATGCTGTAATAAGCCACAAAGAAGAGAGACTGATGGTTGGGTATTTCTAGGTCTGAGATTCTCTTGGTCTGCTATTTCCAAAAAAAGGGGCGAGGTGTGAAGTTAAATCAGTGTTTTGCTGTCCCTCTTGTTAATGGGACCACTGTTCAAATAACTTGACAATTGCTGCTGGTAGCTTGCAGTGAGCATTCAAGAATTACACTTCTGGGGTTTTTTCACCAGAAATGTACTTGAAGTGGAAAAAGACATCAAAACACAGAGTGCCAGACGGAGTTTACTAGGGAAGTAGTATCTGCCCTGCTCATCAGTGGCTGGAAAATGATGGAGACAGGACCCCAAGGTACTCCAAGCACTGGCGTTTGGCAGCATTACAAGCAAAATGACAGATGAAAGGACTTTGAAAATTTTATCTTTTGCTGCTTATAACTCGTACCAGAACACAAAAAGAACCAAACCCAAACAAATGACCAGTAGGAAAGTCTTAGAATACATTGTTTCTGAGCAGATCGCTACAACGTTTATGGTGTGACAGAGACAATTCCCCACTCTTAGACAAACTGCTGAATACTCAGAGAAAACTAGTCATAAAGGGAGACAAATTATTGCTAAGAAGAAATGTTTAAGCACATCCTAGCCCTTATATAAAATACTCACAACAAAATCAACTCTAAGTGTTCCAGTCTCAGTTCAATAAAGTTATCTTTTTCTTTCCAGTCAATTCTTTCCATATCCACATATAGCTTCTGAGCTCAGTTTTACTCACAATGTGCCACCTGCTTCTTTATATACTTCTATACCTATAATTGGCATGCTTTCAAGTTCCTAGTCTTTTCTTGAAGTAGAGGTTAATCTTCCTTAGAAGCTTGGCTTTTATTCTTGGAATCTTGCCTTTTGTTCCTGCTTAATTTTGCCCATGGAAGTTCTTTTGCATTTCACAAAAGTGTTACATGAAACTACTTTGGAAATCAAGTGGTGATGCTCGAGCACATTACATTTGAACTACAGAAAAACATCCAGTAATACTTTTTACAACTCTTTTTTTTTTTTTTTTAAAATAAGGCTCATTTGTTTTTGCTTTTTAGGCCAGCAGTTTTCAAAATGTCAGAAACTGTTGCTGTCCTGTCCTGATTTCATCTGGGATACTGTTAATTTTCTTCCTAGTAGCTGCTGTAATGATGTGTTTTGGATTTAGAATGAGAATACTGTTGATAGCACAATGATATTTTTAGCTGATGCTAAGCAGTGCTTACACTAAATCAAAGCCTTTTCTGCTTCTCCCCCAGCCCCACCAGCCAGTGGGTTGAGGGGAACAAGAATCTGGGAAAGGACACAAAGGGGACAGCTGGCCACAACTGGCCAGAGGGATATCCCACACCATGTAATGTTATGCTTAGTACGTAAACCATGAGGAAAGCTGGCTGAGTGGGGCACTCCTCAGGAACTGGCTGGGCATCAGCTGGCAGGGAGTAAGTAATTGCATTGTGCATCACTTGTTTTCTATATTCTAATTCTATTATTATTATCATCATCATCATTATAATATCTTCTTTTTCAATCCTATTAAATTGTCTTTATCTCAATACAAGAATTTTCCTTTTTTTTTCCCCAGATCCTCTCCCCCATCCCACCAAGGCTTCATGGTGATTAGCTCTTTGCTGTGTTAAACTGTGACAATTGCTTGTTGCTACAGAAGCACAGGAGAGATGATACACAGATGTGTAGGTAGAGCCTTATTGACTTTTATAAACTGATGCAGCAATACAAGTAGATTTTGCAGCTCTTTTCCCTACATCTAGAAAATCCCACCTTATAAATGTAATGTTCATAAATGTCAGGGGTTCGTTTAGCAAGCAGGGGACTGTTGCTCTGGTCTGTGGATCCTGGGCAAATGCACATTAACCATTCTGAAATTAAATAACACAGGACGAGTTATTAGTTTAAATTCAAGCCAGAGCTAAACTCACATAATTTGTTCTGAGATTATTGAGTGTTAGCTAGATGAAAAAGAAATTCTCTTTTTTTTTTCATGCTGGAGATCCTGGTTGTCAGATTTAGTGCGTGATTTGCAGTATAGAGTATAAAAAGAGCACAGGAGTACAAAGCAAGGTGAAGGCATGTTACCTGATTAAGCCCTCAAACATTGTAGAGCCAGGATGTCACCAAACAGTCAGACTGGATGACCAGACTGACTGAGAGGAAAATACCATGTAATGTAGTAAGAAGAAGAAAAAAAGGCTTTCTTATCTGCTTCAGACTAGGTCTGCTTCTGGACTGGTGTTACTGGAATAGTAGAGAAGCAGACCTGAGCAATTTGGATGTTATTTGTGTAGCTGAATGGGAGACATCAAGCTTCTAAGAATCAGTTCCCCGGGCAGCTTGCAGAGAGGAGAACTTCACCATCTACTTCCACAAGGAGGGAGGCTGAGCTATTCTTTTAGTACATAATAAAAGCAGAGACACTGACATGCCAGACACGTCCAAAGGCCTTAGCTGAGGTGATTACTGTAGCTAGCCTTTCACCCTTGCCTAGGCTTAAAGAGTCTCGATGTGTGTAAGTTTAGTTCTTAAACTGATAAGTTGTAAAATGGTAGCTTATAAAAATTTATAATACAACATGGAAGATAATTTTATATATATTCACTTTCAGTGGGATCTGTTACAAACACAGGTCCTAGAAATCTTTTTAATCTATTTAAAATTGCATAAAACTTCTTACAAATGTATCACCTCTACCACTCTAATACATAGATAGGAGTGCAAAGAATATAACATCCAGATAAACTGATGTAGAAACATCTGACTGGTAAATTTACACTTGGTTTCTTGAATTCTTTGTGTTGTGGGAGAAGAACAAAAAACAAAGAAAATAATTCTGAATATCTGGTAGAGGATAGAGAGAGATGAGGTTGCAGTTCATAAGGCACAAGTTCACAGATTTCTATTCTCTTTCACTACAGGTAAAAACATTAACATGATATTGGGTGTCTGAAAGATTTTTCTCCAAGAGTGTACAACCTGCACATACAATCAATATAAAATCAGGCTCACTACATATTTGAACCTGAGATGTACTTTGGCACTGGAATACAGCCAGCCAATTTAGGAGCATGTGTTACGGGAATTATGCAAAACAGTTTTTAATGGGAGAGAGTTCATTTGTGGAGCAAATGCAATGTAGACAAGCAAAATACAAGCATCTTATTTTCCTCTTTCTATGTCGGCAGGTGCTATACAGTACACAGGGAACGCAGGGAGGCAAAATGCTGAGGGGAGGTAAGGAATAAATACAACCAAAATTGGTTGTGGTTCTGACAAACAGCCCTCCTCCCACCCCTGGAAGGCAGAAGTGGTCTCAAACTCCACTTGAACTAAATCACATGAGATTCATTATTCCATCTGAAACACAAAGCATGTGTTAGCACTAAATAATTCCTATGAAATCTGAACTATATAATTCATCCTATATGGCCTCCTCCCCTGGGGATTTTTATTTCATTAAGGAAAAACAAAACTCTTGTTTTAAAAAAGAAAATACACTGTTCAGCACTTCCACTTGAAAAATGCCTTGATCTTAAATAAAGCAGCCTCATCAGTTTAATGACTGTTTGTTGATTACTTTCCATTAAAATGGACAAAAAAATATGGCTTTGTAAGAGGCAATTTAACCTTTGAATTAAAATACACCTTCTTTCCACTTCCCCTTCTTGGTCTCTCTATTCCATTCCCTTTTAGATATTTATTATTCACCTCCTTGCTGCTCTGATCTGAAAGCTTTTGCTAAGGCATAGTCTGATGAAAAACAAAGCCTGGTTTCATCCCAGGTGCATGAGGGGACTGTGACAAATGGTCCCACTGCCTCAGCTCTCTGTCTCATGGGTATGCACAGTTATCAGAAGGGAAGACTGTCACAGCAGCTTATAAACCCAAGATGGGACATTAGCATGGTATTTTGTGCCTCTGTTTCTCCTGTAGACCAATGGCCCTTATGGAAAACATTTCCATCGGAGACAAGCAGCTCAGTATTGCTCTCTGCTGCTTGTTCCAGCTTTTGCAGCCACAGCTTTAAACTGTCATTGAGAAGAGAAATCCGTGAGGTGTTGGGGAAAAAAACCAGGAGATGATCACTTCAAGTGCTTCATTCTATGGTTAAATTGAATTCAAGCCCTCTTCCCATTCACTCCTTCTCCTACACTTACATGAGACCTGCTTTCTGAACTGTCTCCCCTTTGAATTCTAGAGAGGAAAAAAATGTCTATTTTTCAAAATTTGGTGCTTGATCTCATACAATATTCAAACTACCTTGCATTCACCTTTTCAAAGAATGCACACTATAAAGAGAACACCAGGCATTATTTGTCACTTCCACACATTAGTGCACTGAGGCTGACTGCAAATAAGCTGGTTTGTTCCTAAAGCAAATGGAGATATGGGGACGTGGTGAGAGGGGGGTGGAGAGGGAGGGGAAGGGAAAGGGGCATGTAACAGCTCCCGAAAAGAGCAGGGAACATTTGCTAAGAGTTGGAAAATACAGATGGCTCAATTCTTCTTCTTAGCATTTTTTAGCTACATGATCTGGGGCCATCAGCTACCGTGGTCTAAGAAGATACCAGAGAAGATGCATTCAGTCTTGCAGTAGGTCTGCAAATGCAACTGGACAACTGCCAGTACAGAGCAGGGATACAACAGGAGGTAACAGCAGCAGCACAGAATTCTCAGTCTCATCTTATCTCCTGCACAGGGAACAGCCACAGCAGAACTGGAAAAGTTGCTCAGCTCCACTTCAAAAGTCTCAGAACAACCTGTCTTGTCCAGAGCAGTGGTTAAGACAGCACATCATATATGGCCATAAAGAGAAAAAGAATGCAAGCTAGTGCCTTACCTACTAATGGAGGTCTGTGGCTTTAGCTAGCACCAGTAGAAAACTTTGATCAAGTACCCTGGCTACCACCAAGGCAGACAGTTCTGCTGTTAAAAGATTTACAGCTCTTAACAGCACACAAGAGTGCAATATATTGGAAACTGTTATTGAGTGAACATTTGAGAACGGGTTTCAAAAATGAGACATATGCACATTTAGCCTAATATGCTTTAATAGCAAGTGTCAGAAAATGTCAAGAAGGTTACTGAATACTGCAGATCATCCTCTTCCTATAGACATAACCTCGCTGAAGTGTTCATATCAATGGTTTCAGAATTCCCTCAGCTGGAACGGGAAGGCAAACCCTGATCACGCAGTGATTTGAACATCCTCTGCCTGATGTGCTTCCAAAGGAGCCTGACCTTGTTAGGCAGGGAACTGCAGGCAACTAAGACATCAGAGAAATTGCTGGCAGTAACAGGAGGCTAAAAACTTGGGTAGGGAGGATCATCCTGAAGCAGCCAGACTTAAGAGCTCTAGTTTCAGAGGCAGCTCTTTGACCCGTGTGAAATCCATGCCTGTGAAATGGGGATACCATCTTTTTATCTTTCTACTTAGAACACACAACCTCATTACATTGGGAACCACACAAGAACACACCAGTTAACTACAACTGGAATCACATAACTGTGCAACCCTTGTCACTACATATGCCTTGTTTTCTGACTTTGCTAAGACTTCCAGACCCCAGTAAAATGTAAAGCTCAAGAAAGAGTAAACTGAGAAATGTTCCTTCCCCAAATAACTGCACTGTGTTAAGGAAGGGAAAACCCAAAACCAGTATTACATTTTAGTCTGAGAGCCTCTGATGTCAAGGATTTAAAACTCAATTAATAACTCATAAGAAGTACTGAATTTATATCTTCATCATGCAAGCGTCATGCAACAATTATGAACTAAGATGCATTGGATTTGTCAGGTAGTTTTTTGTTTTGCTCTGACGCAGGCTTCATCTCAAGTGCCTGAGACCTTCCAGTTTGCTCTGGGGAGCAGGATTAGTCCCACATACCGATTTTGAATTCCATTTCCAGCTTTCTGGTTGTTGCTACATGTGGCTATGAGACATGCTTTCTGGAGGTTAATGCCTACAGCCTAGACCATTCAATTCCTCTTAATGCAACTTTCATTGCTTCAGTGCTTAGGGGATGGAGAGGATCTTATTATTGTTTTAATTTTGCACCTAGTATCAACGTATATTTCCACACTTATAACAAGAACAAAATAACAGCAAAAAAATTAAGACATGCCACAAAGGGACAGCTGTTTGGCTCTAATTTATGAATGCCAGTTTTATCATCACTCTAACTGGAAATCTAAATAATATAAGATAGCCATTAAACATGGTTCCTATTATGCAGCAATAGCTAACCTTCCCAAAAACAGAGGCACAGTTCAGTATCTTATTGTGTTCAGATGCTGGTGTCCTGCCCTCCATGCCTGAACTTGAAAATTTACTCCTCACCATAGAATTCACAGCACTTAAATTTAGAGGAAGTTTAGCATGACTCTACCAGGGTCGGGTGCTTAAATAAGTCAG
Organism: Daphoenositta chrysoptera; assembly: GCA_013397915.1. Lineage (NCBI taxonomy): Eukaryota > Metazoa > Chordata > Aves > Passeriformes > Daphoenositta > Daphoenositta chrysoptera. The sequence goes on from VZRO01000502.1 coordinate 411,194, forward strand.
ATTTCTTATCAGGGCTTGCATGGGAGGAAAATGTGGTAGAAAATTTTAAGCTATTGATTTTATTTGCAGCATAACTACACAGACCTCTGGACAAAGCAGTTTTGTGGAATCCAGATTGGTAACACTAGTCTGAAGGGAAGATCAGTCTGAAGTAGCTTGGAGATCACCACTTACCCCATGGGAACATTAATCTAGATGAAGCAGATATGCAGTGGCTGCACTAACAATGAAAATTATTAGAGAGAGTGATTCATTTCCTCTTTTTCCTTTTTAGTACCATCTGGCAGTGTGAATACGAGACCAGAAGCAAAAAATGCAGTTTTGTTCAGCCTGACAAAAGCTGGCTTACACAAACTGTTTAGAGAAAGGTTCTTCATTGCTTTACAACTGTTACTCACCTAGGCTGTTTTCCATAGGCATATGTATAAAAGAAAATGTTAGTTTACAAGGAAGAGATCCCTTTCCCATTCTAAATAAAAAGGAGGGCAAAAGGGGCTATTGCATGATCTGAGCCACTCCACACCCAGCTGTCAGGGCTTGCTGTAGCAGTTCTCTGTAAGTTCACAGGGAGCCAGTGACTTTCCCATTTAAGCAGCTACAAGCTTTCATTCATTCATTCATTCATTCATTCATTCATTCCTGTTTGAAGGCTGTTATAAAGAAAGGACTAGCCCTAGAGCCTTTCCTTACTAGGAAGAAAGCAGAGAATATGATTTTCCCCTCATTCAGTGTTCACAAGACTGATTTGGACTAGCTGCCTGCTCTCCACCACTAAAAGGTTACATCTTAAGCCAACAAACCTTTAAACTACTTCCTTCTTGAGACAGTCTCCATTTCCTACAGTACACACCCTAAAATAATACCCAATATGACACACACTACCAGCCCAGAGAGGAAGAATATGCTTGGTCCTTGCCTAGATTTCAAAAGAGAGGATGCTGCTTGCAGCAGCCCTGTAGGACTAAACCAGTAGGAGCAACCCCAGAAAACACACTAACAGTTCTTCACACCTCTGTTTAGGTGGTAGATATACAAAGGAATTCATTAATACTAGTGGTATACATGTTATCTTTCAATTATTTCAACTGTCAGTATCTTTAGGGAGGTTTTAATGAAAGTTTTAAAGCATCTCAAACAAATCACTAGATTTAATTTTCCACCACATCCAAACTGCAAGGGTTCTTAAAACAGTTTTAAACTTTGCAAAAAACTGCAGCTTGGTTCTAACACAAAATACTCAGGATGTTAAATGACACAGATGTACTTACCTATTTCATCATTTACAAAGCAAAGCACTTAAAACCCAACCAGTGAATATTAAAAGCCATAATAAATTTTACATTGCCTGCATAATAAACATCCATTATTCATATATTATTCACATTTACATAAAAGGAATGCATTTTTCATCATTACAGGATAACCTTTACTCTGACCTGTGGATTTTCTCAATGTATATGTTGTACTAGTTTTCCTTTCTAAATATTTTATATTAAACGTTACATGAGAAATACTAGCACTCGTTAACTTTCTGAACTGACAATTTAAATTAGTTTTTTCCAGAGGATAGCATTGAACATACAGTTTCATAAAGTGTATAACAGTGTTGATTTATGGGAAAATTATGCATCTTGATTTGCATTTGGGTATGATTAAAGTATTATTAATGTGTAGATACATCTTTTAAGTTTGTATTGGGATTAGAGTTGAAGGTTAGTTATGAAAATAAGCTTTAAATCCTTCAAAAACCCTGACTCTGCATTTGAGCTATAAGTCAAATGCAAAGGGATTTTAATATTCCTTCCAACCTGCCATTGGGTCAGACACCTGTATGGTCAAACACAAGAGCTCCTTTCTCCCAGGCAGTCATGCATGTGCTTACAGTTGTTTCTTCGAGCAGACACACAGCACACAATATGTGGATGAGGATTAACACTGATGCTACTAGATTCAATTTGTTTCTTAGTAAGCACAGGAAAGTAGGATCAAAAAATATCTCCTTGGTCATCTTTCTTCCTGCTTACAGCAGTGTAAAATATTTACATATTGATTACATCATGCATATGCTATAAAGTCAATGATGTTGTTAAATATTCATCTCTTTCATTCTCATTGTTTCTGTTGCCTAAGTACTTCAACACACTAATATAATTTGGCTATTCCACTGCTTCTAATACAGATTGGGTGATGTGAAAAACTTGCCCACAAATCAAAATTCATCTTTTAATTACTTGCAATGCTTAATTGCGCTAATGAGATAAAAAGAACCCACTAAGTTAAATATGCAAAATATTTAGAGGATTAGAGCAACAGTATCCATCCTAATTCTTGGAAATGAACGCAGATCCATACAAACCCCAAATTTAAATTCTTCTGTGTTTTGACTAATCAGACTCAAGATCCAGACTCTGTTGAGGCAACACTTGATCCCCTAACATTTACCAGCCTTATTTCAACACAGTGCTTACAGTAGTAGTTCCCCTTAGTGCAGTACTTCTAATAATGTGTGGTTTCTGGCAGTTGGTATTTTTGCTGGCATTCTTTCATGTAAGTCTGTCCATACTGAAGCCATAGCTCCCTTCTTTATTTTCATTTGTCTTTGCTTGCTGATGAGAATTCTGAATGTAAGACAGGAAGTTAAAGGGGAAATTAGGGAAAAAATCAATTAAGGGACAGCAAAAATGCTCTGAATGACAGGTGTAAAAAGATGCAAGTCAATACAAGAGAAACCTATCAAATTCCTTATTGTGACTGTATTAGAAAACTGTGGTTTCTGCTTGCCAAAAGCATGAAATCAGTCATTCTTTCCTTTATCATTATAGATTATGGTGACATGACTTAGGTACGGTAAGAGGAGAGATCTAATTACCAACTGATGAGTCATGCGATACAATTTTAGTTGTAATCAGTCATGTTCTAAACAGAATCCAACTTACATGCTGGTAATTATCCACTGTGGATGGAAAGATGTGATGATTTATTTTTCAAACTGGCAGTGCCATCTGATACATTACAAAAAGGCTACAAAAAAACCAACTGTCTAACAAAATATTTACACAGCCTGAAAAACACCTACATTTCTACAGGTATCACAACCCCAGATTTCAGTCCTGAATGCTAATGGTCATCTCAGAGCCCACCATTTCCTACATGAACCCAAATCATCTTTTCCCAGTATGTCCCTTCAGATTTTATACTGAATTTAATCTGCAATTTTATTGCCCAGTCTTTCAAAATCCTTCAGCTGTTCTTCATTTACCCTTGTCCTGACAAAACTTTTTATCCCCACCACAGCTCATTTCTTTCTCTCTCTTCTGAGAATATGATGAGTGCCACAACGTGCAACAGACAGCTATGTAAAACTCCGACTTTTTTTCTGCTGGCTTTTATTCCCATCTTTAACTGATTATTTATCCATGATAATTTATCTTATCCATTGCCAACTTGGTTTTCTTACAAGCCTTTGTCAAGAGCCCCTTAAATTTTAAGTAGGCTCTATTAATAAATTCATTCTTACGCATGCTTGTAGCCCCTTCAAAGGAGGCCAAGAGGCATATAAAGCTGAACTTTAAAGCAGTCATGATGACTCTTCTCAAGTAGGTCATGTTTTTCCATGTTTACATGCATTATTTATAGTTTTCACTAATTAGCCTGTGAAAATGATCAAGCTTAGAGGCCCCCTACACTGCTGTAAAGACTGGTAATATTTTTCAGTCTTCTAGTACCAAAGAAATTTAAGCCTTCCCAGTAGTGTTACTAAATCTACTGATTCATCTGCAGTCACCTTGCATTGCAAATACCAGCTGATTCTAGTTTTCTGTTTGTTGCTGATCACTTGGTCTGTTTTCCCCTTACCTTTTCCTATGGATGCTTCAAGCTTTGTTCAATCCTCTGATAATTGTCCTCCTGACCCACCCCCATCCCCCATGGGGTTCTGACACTTGATTAGAACCTGGGCTCTATGAAGTCATCAAAGGTAAAATGTCCCAAAGAAAACACACCACCGTTGAAAAGATGAAGTTTAAATACTGTAGGTAGATCACCTAGCTGATGTAGCCACCTCATTTGTTTGCTGTAAGACTTGTGCTACCTCAGATAAATAGTGAGTGGCATTTATCACACAAAGCTCTACATACCAGCAGATAGAGGCAGAGCGGCCCCAAACACCTTGGGTCCTCCATATAACGCAATGTTGGTTTGTAGACCTTACTTGTGACCTTAGGGTTTCTGGATTTCAGCCTTGGTGATGTGTGTTGGGTCATACACTGGAGCCCTTATGGAGAAAAGCAACCGGATTTGCCAAGGAAACTCAGCCACAAGTAGAAAGAAATTCATCTGCAAGATAGCCTGGAGGAACAGGCTGGAGACAAGAGGTTTTGTCAACCCAAGCACAGCTCTGAACAGAAGCATAAACATAAGCTTCAGACACCTCTAGTAGTCTGAATCTTGCAAATGGGGATGTTGGTCTCCTTCAGAGCCTGTAGAGTCTGTTTGGCTCAGTGCCTAACTTCTACATAATTATTATTAGGAGAGATAGATTCTAACTTCTGTGATTCAGATTCTCCTTCTTAAAACATGGGGATCAGAGTCCTGCCCTGTACCTCAGGGGGAAAAACACATTAAATATTTCAAAATGCTCCAATATAGCTCCTGGAATGGAGCTCTCAAAATTAATGTCTTACAGGGAACTCAGAGTATTCAGAGCAATTAGTTTTGTTAATTGCTGTATTTTGTAATTTTGTGAACATTTCAGGAAGTTTCTTGTTCAGCTCTGTCGAAGACTATTTTAAGTTATCTAAGCCAGCTTAGACAAGGACTCTGATCGCAAAACTAGACTGAAAATGCTATGAAAATTATAGTGTTTGGGTATTTTGGCATTTTATACCAATTTTACACTAGATGCTCATAAAAAGAATGCGTGTGACAAAATGAAATGTAATGACAGTTTTTTTCAATATTGGAGAAGTTTAAGTTTTAGTTGGAGACTCAGGCTGACTTTTATCATATAAATTTGATCTTCTGTAATAAATATAAAGTTAATATAGAGTTTATAAAATAGGTATTATTATTTACTTAATGGCCCATAACAACTTCCATAGTGAATTTATATTTCACAGATCATTGACTTGATAGATTGTGACAGCTCTTCTGAAGATGTTCTGGTCTACTGGGACATTACAGATAGCATGCACAGACAGTAAATCTGTGTCCTAAATATCCCAGTAACATTTTGCTCAAAACATTTAAGTGAATGGGATCAAATCTGTTCAGAGCATTTATTTTATTTTTAAAAGACAAACCAGCATGAGGCACATTACAGACTATTTGCTAGCAAGTGCTTGAATAAGTCGTGTTGCAAATTCTACAAATGTGTTTTTATGTACGCAGTGTTGAAACAAGCAGACATGTCACAGAAGATAGAGGAAGAAGTAGGTCTGTCTCAGAGAATTACACTGTAAACCCATATATCCCAAAGATATCCCCTGTTGGTTTCATAAACAGTAATGAATTACCTGTTTGGATTTTGATTATTACAAGATATCTAGTCCCAACCCTGAAGACTACATGTAACCTTCCTCCCATGAATTGCCCATTGCTTTCACAGAAATTGTTTGCACAGGAACCTACTTCTTCTTGCATGATTTCAGACTAGTTTTGGGAGGCAGAGAAATCCCTCAGCAATGAGAAGGAAAACATTGAGCAGAAAAGCTGTAGTAATCTGTAATCATGAAGCATCACTTCTGGACAAGGTGTACAATTTGATTATCTCTTAGACTCTTATTAAAATAAAGATGAACCTTACTGATATCCTCTTAGGATCCAGAAACTGGGTGAAAAAGCCTTTTTTTTTTTTTCCTTTTCAACATCACAATAAAATAAATAACTCCTCCAGCCGCTATTCCATCTTTTCAAAAGTGGACAATCTAAACTAGAAGCTGTTTGCTAAAGTAAGACATAAAGAAAACAGTGAGATCTTTAATTCTGATGTTGAGAATGGCACCCCTCAGCCATTGACTTAAATTAAAAACCTCAGTTGCTCCTTATGGATTAGATATACAGCAACAAACCACAACAGAAGCATGCAAAGAAAGCACCATATAGAAAGACATGGGGGGAGGGAATATATTTTTAAAATAGTCAGTAAACAATAACAGGTGAAAAAGAGGGCAACATTTTGGCTTGAGTAGGCTTAGATTCAGGAGAGAAGAGATGTAGCACTTGGCCTAAGATGTTACTGATTTCCTCAGAACAGCTCTCCAGCAGACAGTGCTGAAAAGCAAGTCAGTTTAGAGGCGTCTAAGCAACCTCTTCCTACCAAAGCTTAAAAAGAAGGTGATTCTAAACCAGCTGCTGCTTGGGAGTAGAGAAAGGCTAGAGCAACAGCAACCCTATTAATAACAAAAATGGCAACAGAGAGGTGTGGAAATTGTAGGCTGGTATATACTGACCAGAACAGAAATACAAAGGTCAGCTCTTTAGCAGTAGAGGAAAGCATCTCTTCTGTCAAAAAATAATTGCTGCCTATTGCTGTCTCTTGTAATTAAGCCCTACCAAGGTTAAAAAAAAAAAAAAAGAAGTTTCAGTATGGTTTCAGTATTTTTATGTTGGCAAGTTACCAACTAACTGATTAAATTTACCAGCAAATATCTGGTGGAACAGGCTGATGTACCCATGATGATTCACATCTGGACCTTTGGCAGCAACATCCATCTGGCAAGCAACCGTACTTTTACACAAAATACGGTGCTATGACCTGCACTCTTCCTTCCCTGTCTGTATTTTAAAAAGCAGAGCTGACCACCAGTCATCTCCATGAAGGCAGCAGATGCAGGCAGTGCAGCAGCTTGCATGTAAACCTAAGCAGAGAGAGCTTCCTAGAACCCTAAGGGGGGCAGTGATGTCTTGAGAAATGTAACCCTTCCTTCCTACCTCTTTTCCCCTCAATTGCTCACTGTTAAGCCCTCAGAAAGCTGCACACTGTGTGTGCTGACATGAGCTACCTTTGCCCTTGGCCTTCTGGCTGGCACAAGGTCCATCTGCAACTGCTGGCTTTCTGCAGAATTCCCACTCTGGTGTAAGATATTTCACACTGAGGCAGCACAGCACTCAGTTACTGGAAGAGGAAAACTGTGTACCAATTTCAAACTGCATTTGAATTTACTGCTGAAAGGCTGGTGAAGTTCCCCTCCCTGTGTAGAATACTTCTATTTTGTACCTAACAAAGCAAACATCATGCTTCTACTAATCAGTGGCTCACTAAACTCTATCACATGCATGGAAAACAGCATTAACCAGTCCTTAGTCTTAGTCTTACTCTGGTTTTGGTATTGTTGCTTTCAGACCACATGACGTTTTATTTGGGACAACATATTTACAGACAGGACCTAGGTAAGGAGGTAGAAAAAACAGATAAACATGATTTTGGTGCTAACTGGTGCACCAACTCAAAAATACCAGATTTTAGCCTTTCTTGTCTTTGGAAATTATGATTTCAGAATGCACCAAGCTTTCATATTAGAAGTGGAGAAAGAGTAGAAAGTACTTCCTCTGTATTCTTTTAGACAGGATAACTGATAACAGCCTGAGGTGTTAGAATGGCAGATTGGCTAATTTTCTCCATGCTTCACCAAAATTCCACTTGCATTGTCTTTCACACTGTTGGCAGAGATCCATGACTACTGCTTACTTTCCTGGGCAACTCAGCTGAATTTTACATTGCCTGGTAGAAAGGCCTGTCAGTGCTCACTTTGGGCAGCACATGGGATTTGGCAACAATAAACTGAGTAGTCCTGTCACAGCCACTTGGGACAGGGGAATAATGGGGAGGTGATTCATTTACAGAAATTGATTTATGTAACAGGTTTTATCCTTGTTTTTATCTAAGAATGCTTCATGGCTGGATTTCATGTTTCTGAATTGTGCTTATTATTCAGAATGTATTGTGTATAAAAGGAGCTGCATCGTTTCTATGTTGGCAACTATTGACCATCATGATTATCGGGAAAGAGTGCTCTTCAATAAAAGTGATTGCTCATATATGCTATGGATTGGACACCTGAAATCTAATAAATACCAAAAGGTAAAAGGCTTCCAGTGGCTCTGCAGAGGTGAGTGGGACACTGGGCAACAGGCAGATCTACAGAATTCCAGAAAAAATTCCAATAAGGGCAATGCTATCCTCTACTAAATTCTGGGCTTCCTGCTGGAGAATTAATGCAAAGATCTGATCCATCAACACATGTTGTGGGTTTTTTCTGTTTGTAACCAGAAAAATAAAATTTAATTTTACTATCACACCCACAAAGTAAATGTCTGCACGTGCAAGATATTTGTTGCTGTGAGGAGCAATCTATCCAGATCCTGGTCTCATGTCACTGTGGTTACTATGCAGCAGGGATTTCCCCACAATCTCAGCTGTGGAGCACATTTCTACACACCCTCTTGGTCACTTTTCTAGGGCCAGTTTTCAAACCTGGCATTTTTAGAGCAACAGAGTTCTGGACACGTTATCAACACGTATCCCACATGTGTCAGTCCTTCCCTCACCTGCCAGGGATCAGTGACTGCACCCGCTCCTCTGCCTGCTGCCATCCAGGGTTCCCAAAGGGCCTCATCCCTGGTGTAACAGTGTCACTAGCAGGCCAGAGATGAGGAGGACAGGGGGATGACCGACATTTCCTCTGTTTTCTGTAGCTCTTTCTAATGTTATTACCGGATTAACAACTTTCCCCAGGCAACACACATATCTGCTGGAACGGTTATTTGTAAGTGCCTCTAAAAACATCTCCCCTTTCTTCCTAAATTAACTATAGGAAAGGGAAAAGAATAGTTTTACATGCCCACAACAAATAAGAAGCCTAGAAACTACTGAAGAATATTCTTTTTCATTTTATTTAATAAAGCCTGTCCCTGTCAAGATTCCTGATACCCATTTTAAAGGTTTTCCTTCCTAGGCAAAAACCTGTTACAGTATTTATATGACAGGAAGATAAATATTTGTTAGGCATGTAGTTAAGTCACTTAAATTCGTTACCTCAGCCTCCCCTAAAATTCTTTAATCAATGATCCTCTTTTTTTCTGCAAGTTGTCACTAGGATTGCTTTGAACACACATCTGTTCCCTCCGCATAAGAAAAAGTGACTTAATGTTTGATTACAAATACAATTTCGCAGTTGTACATGTTTTTAAAATGAAATAATACCATGAATTTCAATATTGATTTCAAGAAGCTTTGTGCTATATAATTCTTGAATTTATACTGTGTATCTCACACTTCCAAGAATTCATTATCTCTAGGAGAGATATCTCTAGGGAGAGTAAAGCCTTGCATTCAGGAGAAAGAAATACAGAAGACAGGATTAAATGGACCTCACTTTTTACCTTCTGATAACATCAGCTTTATTTTGGAAAGAGATCCTGGCACCAGCAGCGTGTTTTTAGCATCACAATAGTATAGGTAAACTCTGTGCTCACTGCTTGAACATGTGCAATTTCTAAAAGTTTGTCAGAATGAAAAGGAAATAAGTTTCCTATCTAAACAATACCCTTTTCTTTGTCTTGCTCCATTTTAATGTTTTACAGAAGGAAGATTTCAGATGATCATCACAAAGTCTACTTAACAATTACATATTATTTTTGGGAATGTCGGACTTTTTTTTAATTTGCCCTAAACATTTCATCTTTGCACAGGTTTTGCACTGTAAGACTGTAGAAAACAAAGAAAAAAGAATGGAATAGGAGAATAAATGATTAAAAAGAAAAAAAAAAAAGGAAAAAATGTGCAGGACTACTTGGTGCAAGTTATAAGCTATGAAAAGCTTTCCTTTTTGAAAATTGCTTCCGAAGAGTGTAGATGCACACGGATTACTTTCATAGCTGTTGTGTTGCCAGAACAGCACCAAAAGGAGGAAAGCTCTGTGGCAGAGATGGAATGCCACACAAAAAGGTGCTGGAGAAGTGCTGGCATGAAAGAGAGCACTGAACATGAAAACAAATGGTCATGTTATGTATGGTTAGAAGGACCATCTTCTTGCTCAGGCACTACGCTGGGATCAGAAGATCTTGGTTGGGTTTCCAGGTTTGCATTAGTCCTTGTCTGACCTTGAGCTAGGGAGTCTGTCAGTTCAACCCAGCCTTTCTATCAGAGAGCGATAGTGCAACACTATTTCATCTCTTTTGTCTGCAGGCTTTCTGAGGTAGGAACTGCCTCCTACTGTGTGGTTGGGCAATGGCTTTGGTGCACTTGGGCTTCAAAAAAATAACTGGGGTTTTTAAGCTCTGGGAGTGAGGATAGAGCTGATTTACGAGATAGGGTTATTTTACTGCATCTGTCAGTTGTGCTTGACTAGTTCAGATCAGTCTTTGGGCTTTTGCTTATCTGTTAATTGAATGCAGTATGTTTAGGAACCTGGGAAATATATACCCGAAATAACCTAAAGGATTCTGTAGCAAGATGGGTGTTGTTCCCCAGGAAAAGGGACCAAGTGATAGAACAAGAAGAAACTGCCTCAAGTTGTGCCAGGGGAGGTTTATACCAGAGAATATTTCATCATCAAAGGGGTTGTCAAGAACTGGAACAGGCTGCCTAGGAAAGTGGTTGAGTCACCATCACTGGAGGTATTTAAAAAAGGTGTAGATGTGGCACTTATGCACACAGTTTAGTGGTGGACTTGGCAGCATGGGGTTAATGGCTGGACTCAAGGGTCTTTTCCAACATTAAGGATTCCATGATTACATGATTCTAAATTTACTCTTCTTTAGTCCAGTTTGAAATCTAGATTATCCTTGTGTCAAATCAGTGAATCTCCAGAAGTATCTGAAGTCCGTCCTGAGACTGCACCTCAGAAAAACAGCAAGTTTACCACAACTCTGTGGATCATAAAAAAAAGAGTAAAATGAACACTTTTCTGCTTGTTGGACTTAAAACTCTGTGACGGGCAGTATCCATTTCAGTTGATTACGGCTAACTTTCACTTCCTGTGAGTTGTTGTTAAAAAATTGTCTTCTCTCACAGGGAAGGCTGTGGGATGGGGAGGAAGACTACGGCTAAGAGGAATGCTCCCTGCCCACACAGTCCAGTGCAACAGAGGGAGAATGTTCCTGCATGCAGACGGTGCTTGCTTGGGTTGTGGGGACCCTTTTTCCAGTGGGATAGGTAAGGGCAAGCCAAGAATAAGAAACCCTGAAGGGCATCTGAGGCAGATACTGAGGAGTCTGCTGACAGAACAGACAGCCAGGGGGCTGGGGTGTCAGAGGAAGATCACCCTTGGGATACAGAGGGGGTTGCACAGCATTTTTGCTACCTGAAAGCTGAACACTACTGCACTGGGACTCAGCCTGAAAGAAAGACTGTTCCATCAGGACAAAAAAAGGGTAGGGGGCAGTTTTGTTCACAAACCACTTACTTAAATTTCAGTTTACTCTAAGCTCTTTCACTACCAAAAAGAGTTGAGTTACAATGTGTCTACAACGTGCAATCCTGCTAAAATCTGTATTTTGACATTCAAAGCCCTTTCCACTGTGTGAGTGCTTACTTTGAGGGAATGATCCAAAGGAGGACACTGATACTCTGATCCCACCCTCTCCAAGCTCAGGAATCTATAAAGAGCTGTCTTGTCAAACTGTGATTAAAGTAAACAGTTTGGAAGAAGACATGTCACAGGAAACAGAACTGAATTGAGAACCCCTGGGTACCCACAGACTCTGTGGGTACAGGACCTAGCTGCAGTTAACATAGCAAAGGGGACATTCAGGCTGACCTGTGATAACGACTATTCAAGATATTTGAATGTTGTTTGGGTAGTTTTTGAAAAGTTTATAGAGTTAAATCACCATTTGGAAAAAAACAGTAAAATCAACAAAAGAGACAACTGTGTCAGGCACAGAGAATTAAGTCCTCTGCTCATAAATTCAGGTAAAATTATCACTATTGAAACCACAAATTGCTTTCACATTCCTCTATTATTGGAAACCTTTTAAGCTTTATTCTTTTAGCTTTTTTGTCAGTTACTTATCTGGGCTTTGGGAGCTACACAATTAATTGAAAGGATTTGAACCTATATTTTGCATCTCCCAGGAGTGTGCCCACAGCCATTATTCTGAGGTGGTTTTCTCTTGTTTCCTGCTGTTACATTTCCAATTTGTGTAAAATGTTTAAAAAGTCATTGAGAGGGAAAGAAATAACCAGGTGGTGAAAGCAACTATATGAGTCTAAAGGATGGGACACGGATCAGTAAGGATACACAGATGTGGAACCCTCTGGACAGCTAAGGCACTCCCCTGAAAGATGAGAACTTTGGATTCTGATTCCTTGTGGAATAAAGTAACTAAACCACAAAAAAAAAAAGAAGAAAAAAAAAAAAAGGAAAAAAAAAGAGGAGAACATCAACAATACTTTCTTTTTAAAAGGGCTTCAAGTTTTGCATGTCTCACATTAAAAAAAAGGAAAAACTAAAAACTAGATATTGCTAGTGGAAGCAATAGCGTCACGAACAGTAAAACTTTTGAAATGAAAAACTTATGAAGAACAGCTGAGGTCATTTGGCTTGTTCAGCCTGAAGAAGAGAAGTTCAGGGAGTGTCTGGATGATGCTCCTAGTCATATTGTTTAATTTTAGGTAGTTCTGTGAGGAACAGGGAGTTGGATTTGATGATCATAATGGGTTCCTCCCAACTCAAGACATTCTGTGATTCTGTGATGACCTACAGTTTCTTTAAAGTTTTATATAGTTCAATAGTTCACTACTTCCTGCTACACAATTATGTCTATTAATTACATTTGTCTTATTAATCAGAAAAGTTAAATTATTTCCAGATCCATGTAGTAAGTGGGTCATTTCTCGTAGCAAATGAACCATTAGATAAGATAGAAGGATCAATATTTCAATTCTTCACAATATTGATACAAAAACAAGATTTAACCTTTTGGACAAAATTATTCTGCTTTTAGAAGTTTCTATTGAAGACAAACTCTGTAGAGATGGGAGAAGAGAGAAACGACTGACTGTGATCTGGAATTAAAAAATCACAGGATATTACAAACAACACTGTATTATCAGACAATCTTTCCACACGAATATTTCCACTGAATATAAAAACAGATGAGTAACTCCCAAAAATACATCAAAAATTGTGATCTAAGTCAGTTTAAAAGGTTTTGGTGGTTTTTTTTTCTAAATGCTGTGGCTGTTAATGATAGATGACAGGAGGCAGAAGGAAAAGCAAGAAAAGAGGAAGGTCAAATGATTATTTCAGAGTAAAAAGAGCTTTTTTATTTATGTAATACAGACTCAGAAGTAAACAGGAAAATGTTTTGGGGTTTTTTTCAGAGATCTTATGGAGCACATAATTGATTTACTTCCATTTAATTTCTCAAGGAAAAAGAAAAAAAAAAAATGTTGAAATGTTAGAAATAAACAGAAACCCTAACTTGAAAATATTATCATAGATTGACCTTGCAGTTCAATTCTCAGGACACAATAATCCTCTTTCCATGAACTATGGATGCTAGGCAGAACCAATTACATAAAATATCTAGTTTTTAGTCAAAATTCTAAGAGGAAAATGAAGATTGACACAGACAGCAGTTTCTTCTTCAATCAAAATTACTGATAGGAGAACTGCCTTGAGGCTATCAGGCCATGAAAATGTAGAAAAAGTGTTCCCTTGATAGTCAGCGCTAGTGAGCAAAATATCTTCTGGAGAAACTAGGAGCAAGTAGTCAACTGCCAACATGGAAACACTGGTCTGACAAACAGATTTGATGTCATTAAAGTGTGAACCATGAATTAAACCTATGCCTCATCTTTTAAGTTATATTCCTGTAGACTGAAGGGTCTATAACATACAGATTGCCAGGAGGACAGATGCTTCCTTCTGTTAGTCCACACAAAAAAATTAACTGAATCTATTTGAACCATATGTATGTGGTTTCTTCCTGTCTTAGGACAACATTCTTCAATTATCGGGAAGGATGAAAGAACTTTTAATATCAGAAGCTGTCAGCTGGATGAAGCTTAGAAGAAAACTCTTTATCAAAACCAGACTTTTAAAGACAGTTTCAAGTATGGTTACAAATCTCAAGAGAGTTTCATAAAGGAACAGTCTTATCCCAAAATACAGTGACCACAGCTGTCTGCAGTTCTGAAATACAATCTGGTGGAACTTGATTCTCTTCAATGAAAATACCATAGCACAGCTTCTTGGGGTTCTACACTAGTTTTGCACTGACATGCTCTGGATGAGAATTAGTGATATTTCAACTGATTATACTGTTCATGTTTCTACTTTTTCAGAAATATACAAGGAACATTTACTAGCATTTAGAAGAGCCTCTGTACAGATCTGTAGAAAAGACACCTGAATGTTTCACTATTTTAGCTTGCCTTTTTTTATTTTTTACTTGTCACTGCATTGTATAAAAATTCAATACTCACGTGATAAATTTTACTTTAAAATATTTCTATTACCTTCAGGAAGACTGGTAACGATTTGTTTTTCCAGTACCAGATATCCATCAGGTACTTTGTTTAGATGGATACATACATCAAAAAACTGTTATATGAAAGAAATAAGCCATCTGTTAGTGGCTGACAACACAACAGAACCATAATCACATAATAAAAAATACTGCAAAAAATGACAGATCTGAATCTGTAATGCAAACACAAGGCACAGACAAAACTGCTGCAAAACAGAGCAACAAGTTCACTAAAATCACACTCCTTATTTGAACAAAATAACAGCGAAGCCCTGGCTCCAGATGTAGGTCTGTCCCTAAACATCAGCTGGTGGAGGGCTGGAGATCCCCAGACTGCCTCTGGAAAGGTATATCAGACAAAGCAGATCATTGCTCTGCCTTACTCATTCCCAGACTCCTGTACACACCAAATAACTTTCTGGTTTTGAAGGACATATTTTTCCATTGATTATAATTGGTCAGAAAAATATTTGCAATGTAATTTCATGAAATTATGTGGTTTTGACTCTAAATACTTTTTTTTCCACAAAATGCTGAACTATCTCAAAACTATTGAATACTTTTCACAGAAAGTAAAAAGAGAACAACGTGACACCCTGAAAATTCAGTCTTATGAATAACAATGATTCAAATAGTGTCAAAGAAATATTTCTAAGTAAGCAGGATACCTCCTTCCCTTTCAGCAGTAATACTATGATGGATAATGCTTTTCAGAAGGAAACTGTAATTAACCAGCTTTGCTTCTCAGTAAGGCAATAAAAAAGGGTTCACAAGGATACCCAAGAAAGTTCAGATGAATTCACTAAAAGGCAGGGAATTTCTCACACATTAAAATGTGTGTATTAGCATTCATGCAGGGGCTTCCATCTGAAGCTTTGAAGAAGAACCTTTCAACACCTAAAGTTCAGGGCGTATATTTGTGCCTAACTGAACTTATTGGAAATAAACTCTTCATGATCTCTTTATATTAAATTTAAATTTAAAAAAAAGGCAAACACAAACAGACCACCCCTTAAAAAAAAAAAAAAAGGCAAAAACACACCACCAAACAAACCACCAACTCAACTACAGAGCAATTTCCACGTGTTCTGCAGAAAATGCAACTACAACACAGTGATCATTCCTGGACAGTTCTGCCCAAGGACAACAAGGAATGCCACTCACCAAGTATGCCAACACACTCGTTCAGTGGCACAGTGTGGCTGCACACATGGGTGCATTTGGGTCTCATCTGGCCCACAGCTGGCAAGCCTTCTGCTTGGTCTCACATTCCCCTTGTGCCGAGATGCACACCAGAGACAAATTCACAAATATTAAATGTGAAGCCATCAGAGTCCCTCTAAAATGCCAACAGCACTGCTTTCAAATACCTGGCATTAACAGAGATCATTGAAACCCAGACCTCCGTGCAGCTTGTCCAGCTTGTTCCACGCCTGAACAGAGTTAATTTATAGGAGGCACTGTGTAGTCCCAAAGTATCAGAATTCATGGAAAATTCCCTACCATCTCTACAAGGCAAGTTACATGGACAAGAACTGATTTCTGTAATGCTACTTGAGGCAAGGTCTCTCTGCCTAACCAGCAGTACCCAGCTGGCTGCAGCTTGAGATCCCAGCACCAGGAACGGCTGTGAAGTTTTACCAGGAAGGCAGGGATCCAGGGCTGCTGCCTGGGAGGAGGTCAGTGCTGGTGCTGAGATGAAATCATCTCCCTTCCTAAAATTCAGCCAAGATTTTTATCAGCTCCACGTGCCTCACAATGCTGTTTTACAAACCCAGACTCTACTGTTTAGGATTTCTGATCCCATGGTTCAAGAAAAACAACTACAAACATAACATGTTTTGAGTTAGCATTTGCAGAAAGCAAAAGAGAGAGCCTCACTCCACACTGAACAATAATCTAAAGAAAAAATAATAAAAGCTACAAAGTAAAGGTAGGTGATTTAAAGACTTCAAAATATTGAGATTTTCTTTGTAATATACTTCCCATATAAGCAAGTGGTACCGTCAAGCAACATGGAGCTGCTCAGTGATGTTTTATTCACTGTTTACAGATTTGATAGAATGTTTAGTTACTGCCTATTTTCTCTAAATACTACGCTGAAAAAAAAAGGCAGTTCTTGGCAAAATACTTTTCTTTCGGGGGAAACCTCTCTATTTTTTAGCAATGACTGGAAGGTTCTGCAGGTCCAAAGCAAACTTTGTAGTAAAATTAAACACAAAGAAAACAAAAAAATAGTCCCCAAACCCCAACCCCAATGCCAAACAAGAAGAGAAAGAGCTCAGGGCATTCACTGACTGAACCACTCTGCTGACTTGGAGCCTAGACTCGGCTGCCGAGCCCCTGGGCACTCCTTGGCACTTTGCTCTCTCCATCTTGTTAACAAACCTGGAGGCCTCATTCTTTAGCCCCTACGGAATTGTACTGCTTCCCAGCCAACCTCAGCTAACTATGGTGAACTGTAGTGCTCTGTCTATTTTTGGAAGGGGCCAACACCCTAATCTATTGAATCTGGAAATGTATTCAAATGAAGATATTTGCATGCATCAATCACTAAAATTGTAACTAAAAAAAAAAAAAAAAGGGCAAAGAAAGCATTAGTTTGCTATTATTTAATGACTACAGAACTGGTTAATCCTTCACGCTCACATACATTAATTTCACAATGCTCTCTAATGCACCTTCTCTCTTTTATGAAACCCTAACACACTTGAAATGGACAAGTTTTGTAGGACCTGGCTCAAAGCTTTGAGGTTTCCTACTAGTTAAGAAGAAGCACGACTGTCAGGATGCAGCAACACATTTCATTTTGCCTTTTAAAACTAAAGCAGACACAACAAGAATAATTAAAGTAACTTTCACAAGCAGAATATTTTTAAAATGTTTGACTAGCATTTGCATTGAACTGTTAAATTTCTAACAGTGCAAATTCATATCTAGCATGCCAAGAAAAACATAGCAAAAGCAGTGACAGAAAAATCTTTTACAATACTGCTTCACCTCGAAGCCTGGAGAAGTATCTTCTGTTAGAAAAAAAGAGAAGAAATACTCAATGACTAGTTCTGGATGCTAAAAAAGGTAGTCCCAAAACTCTTTGCAGAAAATACCAGTGACGTACAAATTAGAGCCATTTAGATTCCTTTCTTTTGTTGTTGTTTTCTATGTAGCACTCTGGACTGAATGGAGAGCACGTCTCTCACATAGGTTAAAAACAGCCATCACTAGTGACATTTTGTTCCCTCCCAACAGTTCTAGTTTCTAAACATGAGCCTCTGATGAAAGGCTGGCCTCCAGCAGCAATGCTCCAAGCCATGTTGTTCCTTCACAGCCTTCAATTTATATTCAAGTCACGAACATGACACTTCTTTTGTTAGCTTTTGATTGTCATCTTCTGTTTTCGGTATTAATCCCCGTAACAAAAATTGTCATTGTGATAGGTGCTGTGGAAATCAGTAAGATTAATAAGTAGTTAGTATAATATCTAAATACTCTCCCCTATCAAGATGAGTATGTTGCTCAATTTGTGCTGTGTGGAACAGCTGACAGTAGAAATAGTTATAATATATCACTTTGACAACTTTAGATTTACATAATGGATTCATCCACTTTGCAGATTGGGTTTGTGCATATTCTCTCAGCATGCAAAACATGCCTATTACCTTTAAAACACTTGCTTTGAATGGTATATGCTGCTACATAAATATACTTTTTTTGCAGTCTATAGACTTAAATATGTATTTTAAGAGACATGTATTAGTATGTTTATATGTTATGTGCAAACAAAGTAAATTTATGTACCTGCACTAGAGTTAAGTTGATGCACATCTTTAGTGAATTTATCACGTTTTCATTTAATTTGCATGAGCTGCCTTTTTCTTTTTTTTAAAATTCCTTTATTCTTTTTTCAGATTTAGAAAACATAATTAGTGCATATAAAGACACTGCAGAACTGTGCCTGGAAAACTTACACCTTTTCAAGTCAGCTCACAACACATCACAAAGGTATTTATTACCAAAAAATAACCAAGGAGTAGCGCAGTATAGTTCCAATCCAACTCCACGGATACAACGAGCAAAAGCAGCAGAAGAGGCTGAAAAGGGCCATTTATCCAACACAAGATAATTCCCTCCAGAAATACAGACTCTGTAGAGGAGGCCAGGCTGCCTTCTGAGGTCTCCTCATCTGGGAGGACATGGGGAGCCTGGGCTGGGCACGTTCTGCTCAGTGATGAAACCAAGAGACATTCAATACCACTAAAATTCTAGCTCTGTGTGGTGTGTGACTTTGGAAAGAGGCCTGCGCGTCTTCCCAGCAGGACACACAGCTCTGAAAAAACACCATTTCAGTAGTATGGGGGTCTTAAAAGAATATTTCTGCTTTAATATCACCCAAACTGAATCCCAGCACAGGCACAGCCTGAAAAGTGACCACGCAAAGTGAGGTGTTCCTAATCCCAAAACCAGTGATCTTCAACCTTGCAGGATGGGCAGCTCTGGAAAAGCCCACTGGGCAAACTCTCCAGGTCCAAGTCCCTGGGAATTCAGCATACAGCTCAGCGAGCCTTTGGACCATGTCTAACGTTCTCCTACAAATGTCTCAGTTGATAGCTTTTTGTCAGCTTTTCTGTAGTTACAGGACATAGGGAATATAGCTTGCTGTAAACTCTGGAAACCTGAGCATCAGCCTCTGACAAAATAATCTGAATTTTTAGTCCATGGGAAGTACCAAAAGTGAAATTTACTGTGAACTGGAAATCCTTTTTTTGGCTAGGAATAATATTGTATCATTTATTACACATGAATATAATGGAGGAATTAATTTCTTTACTTCTACTACTATCTTAGACATCTATTTCTGAAAAGACAAATGCTATTTTTTTACTTGGAAATTATGTAAGTACCTCACTCAATGTTTTTCCCCATCCGTACTTCAAAAAGGTGGGAAAATGCTAACATTTTTATTTCACTGGTTAACAAGAAGTTACTCAAGGCAAAACAGGCAGTTTGTCACAAAGAAACCAACTGAAGACAGGCAGTTTTGAAGCCAAATTGTATAGATTGAGACATTTAAACTCTGTCACATCACCTTAAATATTACACTGAATTACGAGTATGAGATCATATATGGCCTGTTGTTGCTTTGCATGGTTTGAGGAATGTGAATAATTTGCAAATTAACAGATGTACTTTAAGATAATTAGAGTCCCAGATAACCCTTAGTTTAAATGTACTAACACTTTTTTTTTTTTGCATGGTGGAATACATTGGCATCATTGGACTAAAACACAAGCAATGCCTGCCAGCAATAAGTGTAGTTATTGGCTCTAAGCAGTTGCTCTAATTTATTTGATTTTACAAAGTGAGTCTGTAAATAAAATAAAATCTGCAATTATCCTTTTTTTATTTACACAATAAATGTTCATACAAGTTCTCAGATGTCAAGGTAAATGTTACAGTCCCATTAATAAAAATTGTTTCTCCTTATACCCCGGTTACCCAAGCTTCTGCTGCACCATCACACAAATACTTATATATGGAAATATATGCATGCATCATTAGTCAAGGATTAATGGCAAGTTCACATTTTTCTTACCCAAATATTGCATATAATAATACTTTTCAGTATCCAGGCAGCCTTACATTTGAAGTGATCTTGATTTTGCTTGATTCTGCTTGGGTGTTATTCATGAAATAAATGCTCCCTAATTACCGTTTCAGGGTGATTCTATGGGGCTGCATGGTTGTACAAGAGAAAATAACCATGTACATTAAAAAAAAATTAAAAATGCAAATGCACAACAAATTTGGCAGCACATTCTTTGACCTCTCAAAATCCTAGGGGATGGCTATGCTGTTGAATACAAACCACCAGTGAGTCCCTTCTTTGTTCATCCTGCAATTTCTTATAACTGGGATGTACATTTTTCATGCTTAATGGTCTCAGGTAATTAAGCAATCTCTAAGCACCTAACTGTTGGCATATTTCCCCAAAAGGAAGGAGGAATGTTTGGTCTGATGGTATTTTGTCTTCCCAAGTCACCATTATGCATGATGGAGCTCGGCTTTCCTGGGGATGGCTGAGCACCTCTCTGCCCAGAGGAAGTCGTGAATGATTTCCTTGTTATGTTTTTACTTTACCTAATAAAGTGCCTTTATCTCAAGCCATGAGTCTTCTCACTTTTACCCTCCCAATTTTCTCCCCGATCCTGCTGGCTGGGGAGTGAGCGAGCACCTGTGTGGGGCTTGGCTGCTGGCTGGGATTAAATCATAACACCTACAAAGTGTGATTCTTTGAATTGGTGGGAAGAGTAACTACAGAAACTAACAAGACATGAGCCTTCAGAAGGTAAAAGAGGCTGTTCCTCCACTGTGTTAAAATTTCAAATCACTTCAAAGAGTAAGAACAAAACAGGAAAAGAAAAGATGATGTGGCATCACATCAAGAATCAAGGCATGAGCTGCAAAGTAATCAAACCACTTAAGTGAGAAGTAAGTGATGAGGATGTTGGAGGAAAGTGACATTTCTGAATCCCATCTTCCATCTAGACCTTACACTTTTATATCCAGATTACTGCTCACAGCAAGCTGTCTCAGCTCCTGGGCTTTCCCTTTGTCTCTGCTATGATTATTACGACAGATATTTCTTCTAGCTGTTCCTATTCTCTGCTGGGCTGTCTCTCTCATGCACTTGCTGTTTCTCTTTCTGCCTCTCATTATTTGCTGAGGCTTTCAAGCCCTCTGTGACAGCATTCACAGAACAAAAGGTTGCCATTACATTTATCCCTATTTATCCTCCTTTGATGTTGAATTGAATTTTGTTCTGCTAGCATGAAGAAAGCTACATTTGTCATCATCTTCATCATCTCTATTTTACTTAAATCACCTTGAACACAACTGTAATTTATTTCCTAAATTTATCAAAATCCTTTTCAACCAAAAAGTTTTCACAAACCCTTACTCTATATTTCTCTAGTGAATAAAATGAGGTAAATGCAGGTATGTTTGTAACCAGAATGCATATAGGCATTTTTCTCTTGTATCTTGAGAGCCTCCTGGAAGGTACAGTGGCCAATTAGCCAGCTATGTATAGAAGTAAGGAAGAAAAGGAACTCATGTAATAAAACTAAATTATCATCATTATTTTTTTCTTTTTTTTTACTTAGCATAGAAAATCTAAAAACAATTTCACAGGTAGTAATCAGTCTCATTTAAAGTAAAATCGCCCTTCAAAAACAGCAAAAGTCTGAAGAAGGATCAGGTTATAAATCCCTTCTGCCAATCTGATGCCTACTAACTCCAGCTTCCAGAACCAGTAACCATGTACTGGTTTTGGCTGGGATAGGCTTGACTTTCCTCACAGTGGCTGGTATGGGGTTATGGTTTGGATTTCTGCTGAACACAGTGATAATAATATAGAGATGTTTTGTTATTGCTGAGCAGGGCTTGCACAGAGCCAAGGTCTTTTCTGCTTTTCATACGGCCACTCTGGAGAGGAGACTGGGAAGTTTTCTGGACACACAGCTGAGACAGGTGACCCCAACAGACCAAATGGAGATTCCATCCCATATGACAACATGCTCGGAACATAAAGTGGATGGAAAAAAGAGGAAGGGAGGATATGTTTGGAATGACAGTGTGTGTCTTTCCAAGTCCCCGTTACGTGTGATGGAGCCTTGCTGTCCTGGAGATGCCTCCCATGGGAAGTAGTGAATGAATTCCTAGTTTCGTTATGCTTGTGTGCACAGCTTTTGCTTTCCTTATTAAACTTTCTTTATCTCAACCCACAAGTTTTCTAGTTTTCACCCATGCAATTCGCTCCCCAATCCCTGGTAGGGAAGTGAGCAAGTGGCTGCATGGAGCTGGGGCTAAACCACGACAACCATCATTGTATTTTATGCGGTTGGTTGCAAGGTCTCTGCAGATCAGCACTAAATGAGAAACATGTGCTGCAAAGATAGTGCAAATTCAACAGAACTATATTGTTCCTGACTTTCCATGACATTGGTTCAGTGACAAGAAACTGAAATCTAGTGCAGCACTGATTTCTTGTGAAATCAGAAAGCCACTCTATCTCAGAATGCTCCATTCTAATCAAAGCTATCTGTACTATACCCTCCTCATAGTATGCAGTCAGATGTGACAAAATGGTGGTTAGCTATGACTTGATATGCCTCTGGAACAATAAATAGTGTTTACCCCATTTTATAGAAAAGCATATTGAGACCAAGTTAAATCAGTTATCTAAAATTGTGACTGGTAAGAATCCCAGAATCTACATGGCTTATTCATCGACTACCACAGGCACACAAGGTGAGAAATTAGGTGCCACCCAGCACCTAGTTTCACAGGGAAACTATGCAAAGGCAACACTAAAACTTCCATTAATAAAGTGACAAGAGGGAAGACTCTTTACTCCCAGTGGCAGCCCTTGTACTGGGACTGGAGCAACTTTCCAAATGAACTACCAAATCCAACTGAAGCACCAGGGGTTCAGAAGCAAACCATCAAAAGCTATCATGAGAAGCTCACAGAGAAGAGAAGCTACATAGGCATTGAACTTCAAGTGACAGAAGTGCCACAACACAGTCAGGATGTGCCTTTGTTCAGCCTCTCCATGAACACAGACAGCAGAAGGTGCAGAAAGTGCTATGTTAAGCTGGTCACCATTGCTTCCATTCTGAGAAAGCTAAATATATGACTGTAGAAAAAGGGTTTCTTTCTTTTAATAGGAAGGACTACCTACCAGCTACTCAAAGTTTACATTCAGAGACAGTCTCACCAATTAATTCTCTGTGCTCTACTTCCCTTTCCTTGGCAGTGAAAAATGAGAGCCCAGCACATGCTGTTTGCCAGCATTAAGCATCTTTTCAAAAACATGCTTCAGGCTTGGATATATCAAAGAGATTATGCTGATAGCACAGGATCAATGACTTCCTTGTGACTCAGGGTAGAGGTCAAATCTATACGCTCTTTGACCTCTGTACAAATTTTGACACAGCAACTGATTGCTGATGATCTGCTAACAGGCCCCACCAGCACAGCAATGTGTGACTCCTATCCCTTCAGGTAATGTTTCTCAAACAGGACCTTAAACAGACACAGTAGATGCTATTTTCCCTTACAGACAGATGCATATCAAGGTCAAACATCAATGCAGGCACCCTCCCTCGATTTCAGTTGCTACAAGGGATCTTCTGAAGGAACGAGACCCCAGTCCTTACACTGCTCACTGCACCCCTCTTCTCTAAAGAGAAATATATCTGAATAACAAAAGGGAAATATATCTGAATGACATTAAGCTCAGAGAAAAGTTTAGCCTGAGACCTTAATTTTGCTCTCATTAAGAATAAAGGAAAAGATTTCTCTATCACTGCAGAGGTGTGTTTTCAAATTAGGCCAGTCACAGGCAGCTGGAAGGACATTGGAGCAGGGATTCAGTATACTCACAGTATGTTAGGAAGTATCACTGATAACAAACTAGATCTCTAATATCTTAGAAATTAGGGAGGTGCAGTAAACGGCTCTCTCTGCCAAAGAACTGGCAGGAAGCTGGAGGAACCTGTTCAGTCCTTCAATAGCACCAGATGTAGCACTGAAGATTTTTCTCATGTTTTATACAGAAAAGAAAAACTGTAGTGTGGTTAATTGGGTTTGGTTGTACTTTATCAGATTTCCTTCTTTAATATTATACAGTGTGCTTCTGTAAATCCCTGGCATAAATTGAAAATCCAGTCTCAGAGCAAACCAACAACCTTATTCAACACACAAAGAAACTGTTCATGAAATGGAACATTGTCCTTTTCTCAGCTACTACTATATCCTACAGAAGATCTTCAAATTTTGTCTAAACTTCATCCTTCTCTAAAACTGGAAACAAGCCTTGTTTCAGACTATAAAGACACGTTAAAATGAACACAATAAACTAGAAGAATTTGAAATAGCCACGCTTGTTTTATGAATGCATTAAAGTATGGTATGGTATCATCTCATACCAGTGAAAAAGTGCGATGACAACAAAGAATCTTTTCCTCACATTTAAGAGATGCTGTGGCACCAATCTGGCAGTATTCGTGTGTTTTATTCCATAGATATATTAACTTCTATGGGTATATGAGTCTTTTGTTGCATCATGTCCTCAAAGTATTAGGCAACAGCCACAAAATGTATGATAGACTATCCATAGATTCAGATTATATGGCTGAGCATCATTTTCCTGTTTTATGCAAGCTTGAATTATAAACATTCAAAGGGAGCTGTTCAATTCAGAGACTCACAGAGCTCAAGTTTAAAATTATATCATAATTTTTGAATTAACAAAAAAGTGAAACCATAGCACCTGTAGCTTATTGCATAGCTAACCCTGTTAAATATGCAGTATAGTTAAATTTGGAAAGAATAAAAAAGACTTTGAACAAGAAAGCTTATTAAAAACAGGTCTCAGTTTGGAGTGAACTTTGACACTCTAGCTATAAAATTTTTAAAATAGCGTGCAAAAAGAGGAATTATATCACAGAAGTATCTCTTTCATTGATCCTCACAGCCACTGCCTTTCTATCTCACCCTTAAGGGTCACTAGCCTCTTACCTATTGCAGAATAGCCACCTACATATAAGAATCTAATAGAAGCACAAGGCAATAAAAAAAATTGCCATTAAATTACTAAGTTGAAATATTTTTTCTTTCCAGTAGTGTGCATGTTTTGTGGCTGTGCTCTGAAGCCTCACCTTTGGACTGCAATCCTATCATAACATCAGAGAAGAAGCGGCAGTGGAGTGGGGTTTTTGAACTTCAAACACCACTAAGAAGCAAGAATCCTTAAGAAAACACCTCCTCCTTACACAGCAGGTAGAAAATCACCTGCAGACAGGCAATAATCCAATCAGGCGTGTTAGTTGTACAATAAACTTTATCAAAGTGAATTATGGAAGGGTGTGGCTAAAATGGTGGAGGCAGTTAAACACATTGACAGGTAGGCATTCTCAAAGCTAAGAAACTACGTTTACTTTTTTTCTTTTTTTTACTTATCATAAACAAGGGCCCTTGGGGCTGGAAAAGAAAATAAAAGAAAGAAAACAGAGAGAGGCAGAGGCAAAGTCAATAGCTGACACTCCCAAGACGGCCAAACAATAACTTCAACAAGGCATATAATACCTTATTACATCATTTAAAAAAAAAAAAAAAACCAAAAAAACAAACCTAAAAACTAACCAACCAATCAAAAACCCCCACAAACAAATTTCAGAGTTGTTACATGTTAAATCTATCTATTGTGAAGGATGATATGCTAATATAAGAACAACACAGTTTTTTAAAGCCCTACAAAATGTTAAGTTCAGATTGGCACAACAAACAGAACAAGATCCTTGTTCTTTGGGTTGGCATTTACATTTCGCTTCTTCAAAGTATACATATACTACAAAGTATACAAAAAGTTGTTTTTAAGCATCTCTCACTCCTCAACCTCCCCACCCAGACTCAGAGTTGCACCATTCCTGTCTGTCAGCAGATAATTCAAAACATGCACCTCAGCAGAGAGTAGGTTCTTGCCATCTGCCTTTTATCAGAGGAGTTTGCCGTACTTCTTGTGCACTATGTGATATTACAAGTAAATGAAACATAACACAAATTAAAGTAATATTAAATGAGAGACAGGCATTCCTGGGCATGGGACAGATGCTATCCATTTTGTTAGGGGATCCCTGATGTGAAATGGAGGCAAAGGCAAACAGGAGATTGCAGGAGGGGAAAGACAAAGGACATGGAAAGCTTATTGCTAGCTACTCAACTGCTGAAAGTCTTTTTCTAACACCTTTCTGACCACAATCAGAATTAAAGGGAGGTGGGAAAAAGTCACTTGATACTAACAGAGTAACAGCAGAGAACAACCAATCTGAAACTCCGTGTTTCACTGTCCCCTAGATCATTCTAAAGCTAACCATAATCAACACACATCACACACTCATTTGACACTCTCTTTATTGCAGGATACTTAAAACAAGTTCCCAAAAGCCAGTGAAGGTGTTTGACCGTGAAAGAGCAGTACCAAGAGACAGGATGGGTACTTGTATGGCAGACACTTCATTATTCATCTGCCAGGAAGGGGAAATCTGAGCATAGCTGGCCTTGCAGATGAGGCAGCTGGCAGAAGCATTGTGCCCAGAATACACTGGTGCCAAGCAGCTGTCTGGGGAAGGTGGTGTTTTCCTAGGAGCTCTAAGGACGTTTCTGTACTGTTGGCACATCACCATGTGAATCACTACTTGCCTCTGGGGGAAACCTATAAATGCCCAATATGTTCTTCATGAATATTTACCGATTCAGAATTAGGTAGTTATGCCCCGTCATATTCTTGTAGGGCAAACTTTCCATACTTACTCCTTTCTCCTTTGTTATCAGTGCTCAAAGCAAGATGAGGGGACAGGCAGTTTGCTCACCTCTGCATGCCAGGAACACCCCACACTCAAGGACTTTTAAAATCAAATTCAAGGTAAAGAATTTGTCATATTGTCCTGTTTTTTATGGCTTCAGCTTTTGCCAATCACAAACCTCAGATGGCAGTATTGAAAATGTGAGCACAGGTGCATTTTGCAAATATGAATTAAGTTTTGAGCAGTAAAAATTGGCACAGACCTTTGCCAGAATTCTAGATTTTGGCAGAATATTTAAAGAACCAAACTCCAAAGCCAAGTAAAAACTGTGAGTCAAAACTTACATGAATCAGAACACACCAAAACATTGGTAGGAAATCAAAAATTTCTAATACTGCTCTTACAGCAAGTTTCAGTATTTCCTAGCTAACCACATTTAATCACCAAGAAGAATAAGCTAACCAAGTACATTTATAGCCTGTGACTCAGCTGGCAACAACTTAAGTTTTCAAGAGCACACACAAGAATTTATTGCTGCAGCCCACTGAAACTGCACAGGTTTGCACAACTGGCTAAATAAGGAAGGAGTCTACATTAATGTCTAATGAGAAGAGACCAGTTTCTTTCTTCATTTGAAAGACAACTAATAAAATTTAGCTCCTATACACTCTACAACTAAAATTTTGAATGGTTCCTCACCTCTGTGGGAAATTTCTGGAGATCCTGCAGATCCAATATTGTTTAGAGACTTGTGCTCTTTTAGTTTCTAAATTCAGAAAAAAAATTTACAAGCTTGGTAAGTGGATGCTTTACCATATTCTTTCTATTTTCCACATCTATCAAGTCTGGAAACCAGATTTCTCTGTCCATTTGTGAAGTTCCATGTACAGGCCCACAACTACCAAAAATAGGAAACAAAGAAAAACATCCTCTGTGACCTCAGCTACTTAACAATACTGTTGATATGCATCTAAGAGTGAAACCTGCAATTCTGCAGCACCGTAGTAACATTCACAGCAACCACCAGGCAGACCATTGGGTGGTTCTGAAATGCCCTTTTTTATAGTCTCTGAAAGCAGGTAGTTTTGAAGAACTGAATAACCAGAACTTTCTAAATGTCTGCTATGCATGAAGTGTAGATTCAAGTGATGTGACCAAAGAAAAGTTACCTACAAACTGGACTGAGTTGAGGGTTTCTCAAGAAAGAAAATGCTTCTGGGTAGTGAATGAGACCAAAGCTGGTCTCACAGCTGGTTGTACTGGAACCTCTCACTGTCTGCTTGAGACTCATATATATAAACACAGAAACTGCTGGATGTCAGATTTTGGGGCACAAAGAATGCTTCTGACCTGTTAACTCTATAGCTGCAGGGGGGAGAAGCAAGGATTTTCCATTAATCTTAAAGGAACCTTTATTTGAATATACCTAAAAATGCTCGTACAGGTATCAACACAGGCTGACATTTAGTGCCTGCAAATACACAAGGAGCTACAGGGACATGGTTTCTAGGCCTGTCCTAGTGCTGGATCAGAGAGAAATTAATTTCAGAAGTGCTTCCACTTCCACATTTTCATTTCTTCTTATTTGCATTTCTTAATGAAAAATCAAAAAAAAAAGGCACCAGCAAACAATAACAAAAATTTTTCAGTATTACTTACTATTATGGTATCAAGCCTGGAACTGGCATAAAATTGCTCAGTTTCTCCTAAGTGAAGTGACTGATTCACAGTACTGTAGATATGGATCATACTTTTGAAAATAAAATCTCTTTATGAAAGGCATGTTTAAGTCCCATACTGTTGTCTTCCATTGAGTGATTAGTTATCACAATCTGTCTGCTGAGTGATATGCACACTGTGACAAAAGACATGCTCCTTGTTCTAGACACTGCTCAATAATATCTTACCAGGCTCCTTTAATACAGAAAGTAACTTCATTAGTAACTTCCTTCTCTTAATCTCTTCTCAGGTTGAATAATGCCTTCTTTGCAAATAACACTAATTTAGGTGCATTTCCTTTGCAAGTAAGGCTAATCACTCGCACCAGCTCTCCTTGCAGTGTTAGTCTTTGATTTACTAGGGTTTCCAAAGCTGAAGAAGGAGGTTTGGAGAGGCAAAAAATGCAACTTCACTTGTTTGATACATATTCTCGTCATGTAGCTTCTACCAATGCCATATCCAACATGGCAAATGAGAACTCTAAGCCCAGCTCATTTCAGTATTGTTGACTTTCCCTTTTGACATACTCCCACCTTTCTCATATGAAATCAAGTGACATTGGTTGGCCTCACAAAATTTTAAATATTCACATTCAAAAGCAGATTTTTCACCTCTTTCTGGTACCTTCCTCTGTTTCTCTTAACCTTCCCATGCAGCTTTATATGCTGATGGAAGGTCATAAGGAGTGCCTGGAATGAGATTTTTACATCAGCAGAGACTGGACAGGATTTTGTAACTCCTTAGACACATCCTCAAAGAGACCTCCAGTAAGTGTGACCTGTTATGCATACAATATATCTGCTGTCTGCTCTGCTTGGGACCCCTCAGCACTTCCTCCCCCTCCCTCTCCTTGGATAAAATTGAAAGTGTAAATGTGTTCGGGTATAGTCCCACTCCAGCTGCAGACAGTTTCTCATAACCATCAACATTTTCTTTACCAGCAGACAGTGTTTCTCTGTATTTTGGCTTTCGTATAAATTTTGCCTCTTAAAGACAATGAGCAGGACAAATACAGCTCTCAGTACCTTTGGATGTGTTGTACATGGCCAGTGTATCTCACTGAAATTCCCAGGGGATCAAAGCAGACATTAACACATCTCTAACAGAAGCAGGCAAGAGATTGACTGACTCACTAAGTGCTATCCAGTTGCAAACCTATTAAGTATGTCAGAGATTTTTTTTTTATGCCATGAGATTCTTCCCAAAGGATGATATACTCAGTATGTTAAAAACATTATAAACCATTCCATCAAGTTTACTCAGATCTTTCTTAGTGTTGTTTTATGAACAAAAGTAAGAACCTCAAGTCCTGAAGTATCAAGGCAGGAGAATGCCCACCATCAGTAGCTGTATTGTTGCACATCCCAGCCACAGGCTTATTACATACAGGTGAAAGACAAATCTGGATGCATCATAAATCACCACCTCTCTCTTTCTTATTTCTTGCCAACAACAGAGGCAATTTCCTGGTACTTTTCAAACAGGGAAGGAAAAAACTGACAACCAAAACCCAACCCCCACCAAAAAAACCTACCTAATATGAAAAACAACACACCTTTGCACAAATTTCCCCTAAACATGGAAAAAGAGATAAAAAGGGTAGCACATTACCAAAAACCACATGCTACTAAAAAGAGATCCCTGTGTATTTATGCTCTGGTACATTGTAATTTAAGAGGATATGATATGATGTGATGTGGTATGGTATGATATGATACATTGAGATGCAGTCTACTACTACACTCAGGAGAAGAATATTCCATGGCCACTAATGATCCTTATTCCTATGATCTTTGAGTGGCCAAAAGACTGCAAACATCCTTTACATCTGCATATTACTCTGCCATAATGCCTGCATCAATTTAATTATGCTGAGGTTGGAAGGCTGCTTTAACAGAGGTTATCAATCAAATTTACCAAGAAAGCAAACATGAGTGGAAGGTAACAGTTTTCTTTCCTTCCCTCATCAGCCAGTCTACTGCCACAATATCCACACCTTGTCCTTTTTATTTCTAAACATAAGGAATCAAAAGGACCAATAAAATTTTATAAAATACCAGGACTGTATTGTCCCTGGACTGTAGTGACTCTTAGGTCAAATTGGGAAATTATTCCAAATCCTTCTATTTCCACTGGTATCTATCTTAACAAATTCTCTCTTTGCCCCATAGTTTGAGACAAGACTATGTAATACCTTGGTACAGACCAAATGAGCAGTTACAGTTGCAACATAACATTTTCTAGTTTCATCTTTGATGTCATTATAATTTTAAAAGTTTCAAAGGCTCCAGTGGTCTGTGATTGATGACTTTGCCTTTAGATTAGATATGCACATAAGTAAATTAATTAAAAAGAGAGAATTTGAAAGATAGAATAGAAGCCAAATTCTGCTTGCTACTTCAGGAACATTAAGAATTTAGTTATTTAAATTGATAAAAATCTGAAGACAGAAAACATTGAAAGAATAAATGCTAACAGTTCTTGAGAGAAATCTGCTTATTACTCAGCTGGAATATTTTAGACAGTCATTTAGGCAGGATTTTAGTTTTTGTTCTAAATATATTTAGAAGCAGTTATGCTAACTCTGTAGACTGAAGGTTACTAGTAAATTGTTGAGATTAGTCTACTTTTAAAATAAGCAGGTTTGTGGCCAAAAGAAATTGGAAGGTCTGTGAAATCCATTTTGTAGCTTAAAGCAGGAAGCTGGGAAGAAAATAAAAAAACTGTTATTAGAGTGGCAGGGAACTCACTGGAATACAGGAGGGGAAAAAAAATCACAGAGCAGTGGGTGAGTACACAGAAAGGAACACAGGTATTCAAAATTTAAAAGCCCAGACCTGCATGGTAGTTTTGCTCTATTGTACCTCTGTACCAAATTACCAATTCGGAGGCAAATTCACCCCAACAATATGCAACTTGGCACAGCCATAATGAATCAGGCATAAAAACACCAACAGGAGCACTTGAAAAGGCATTGGAGAAGTAGAAAGCAAGAAGATAGTGCAGTAGTGTTTGAATGGTCTAAAAGCACATAACTGTAAGTAATGGGAAGTCACTTAGAAAAATGGGCCATTGAGGCTCAACATCAGGGAAAAAACAAAATGAATTAAAATTGTGTCTAGAAGGTATCCTACCTTATGAGGTGTTTAGAACAAGACTCAATGAAGTAGGAAAAAAGTACTGTAGGAAACCATATTTTAGTCAAGAAAGGTATTTTTCTATCTCTAACTGTACATGGCACTTCAGAGAACGACGTTGGAAGAAACAAATGAAGAGGGGAGAGGTAAAAGCTGTCTAGAAACTGCATCCTATTCATACAGGTGAGAAACAGTAGGAGCCTTTCAACAGTGATGAGAGTTGAGAAAATGTTTTCAAGACAGGCGTTTTATACAAGGGGTTGGAAAAGGAAAAGAGAATACTGCAGTAAAAGACCTGGGGCACAGGCCATAGAGATTGAGAGGAAATAGAAACTTACCCTGTCTGTGCTCATTTGCGTAAGTACAGTTATACCTACAAGTTTGTTGAGGGGAAAAAAAACCCAGAATACTGGATTTAAAAGAAAAAAAAAAAATCTGAGGAGGTGAAACTGCAATTTTATGGCAATGCACAGATTCACAGGATAGGCAGAAGTGCAGATGCAGAATAGAGGCACAACTCAGCTCTCTATAGCAGGGTCTGTGCGAGGGCAGCTTAGCTGGCCAAGACCTGTTGCAGTCACCCAAGCAAGAAAACCAGAAAATCAGTCAAAAGAGGAAGAAGAGAAAGAGAGCACTTGGTACTATGTAGTGCCAACAACTGCAGAGGCATGCCAAAGCAGACATCCTGAAAACACCCAACACCACAATGTGCTGCTACGTGGAGCCACGGCAGAGCACAGATAAGTGCAGCTACTTTCTGCCAGGTTGCAAACTGATAATACCTCAAAAAACACATGTTCTTTCAACAGGGCTGTGTGGGGCCAAGGAAACTTGACTGGGCTCACCAGGGGCAGAAACAAGAAAAACAGGACTGTGGTTATCGACCTCAGATTAATAGTTAGTTCACTGCTACATTAAAGGCATTGTTTGACAAAGCTGGAAAATAATATTTGCTGGCACAGTCACAAAGCATTACTCTGATATGAAAATGTCAGTGAATATCTCTTTCAATTATTCTTCCTTTCCTATTTGAAAGCAGTGTTTATTCCATAAAAACCTAGCGTTATCTCAGTTTAATTCAGAGGACTACTCATATCAGTGAAGCAGAATAAAATAAGGTTGTGCAAAATATTCCATAATACAAAACCCATTTAGGACATTTAGGAATGATCTTCACAAAAGGAAAGAAGGTTTTAACCATGCATAATAAACAGGATGATAAATCATTTAACATTTAAGTAAAAGTTTCCATTAACTATTTCACAATCTTCTTTCATTGGAAGGAATAGAATATTTTCAAATTGTCTGACAGCAAGCTAAGACCTTTAACTTACACTTTCTCCAAAGCACATAATCTGCTATGTCTGACCGCAGTGGAAGTGGTAAGTTTTAAATACAGGTCCCACGTTTATCAGAGGCCCAGATGTATGGCCACTGTGTATATAAAGTGAGCATACAATACCATCAATTATATGGTTAGAATTACCTCCCTCTTCTTAATAAAACCATCGAAAATCTGAACTTCTAACACCATAGATTAAGTGGCCACCAAGTCAGAAAAATCTGAAAAAGAGATCACAGTACAGTCATACATTTCTTTCTGCATCTTTTATAAAAACACCTGCAACTGCACAGTGTGGCTTATCTCCCTGTCCAAAATATCCACAACTAGATAAAACAAGTCCCATCCTACTGCTCACACAAACATTTCAGGAGTGGCCTAGGTTGGTCCCAGTGCTCTAAGAATTGCTGTAGTAGATATTCATAGGCTTCATGCACTGCTTCACGTTGCTGCATCGCTCCAGTTCTTCACTTCTCCTTTCACAGGCACTCGAAGCTCTGATGCAGTGATCTTACCAGCTCTGTGGCAGTCTGAGTCTGTCGATCCCTACACAGCCAGAGAAAGCAGAAAAGATGTTCCTGTGAGAATTGGGGGATGCAAAAGGAAGTGCAAGGCTGGATGGTGTGGTCAGGCTAATAACCAGGTCAGGAAAAGTTAGTGTTGTTAATGTTGAAAATCAAGATTCCCAATGTCTCCACTTAGTTTTGTGAGAAGGCACAAGGTTAAATACTTACCAAATGTAAGGGAAGGCAGTTCCTTCCCTTCAGCTGGGTTAGAGGGCAAGCAATGTAAAACTTGGGGAAGTTTTCAATATTAAAGGCAAGTTTACAGTGTGCTAAAGCATGCTAGTGGAAATGCAGAAACAGTATTTACAAGAATATCATCACAGTAAAAATGACACATGGGGGAAAAAACTCTACCCCAAAAAAGATGATTTTGGAAATCAGAAATTCATATTTTAAAAATAATTGTAGTTGAGGTTATGTGTGCAGACAGTTTCCTTAATTTCAATGTGTTTCTCCTGGTTCCAGATCCCCTACAGGGTCCCTTACACAGTCAAGGTTATGCACTTTTGCAGTTTTTACCAGGCTATTGTAAACTCTCTCTTCAAGTGGAAGGATGTGACTTCCATGATACACAGACAATGGATGCAAAGCACTATGAAAGATGGAGGTCTTCAAAACGGGCAGATGCAGAACCATGAATCTAAGATATATCTGACAATTAACTTGATATTTCAATGACAGATGGTATGATCATGACCACTGGATGAGAACAGCTACGTAGAATGAGTTCTGCATAGCAGAAATTCAGTCGTTACAGGAAAAACTTTTAAAATCCCGTATTTGGCATTTTCTAGTTAACTGCAGTTATCTTAGAAAGGGTAGAATATACCAGGTGGTTATCAGAAAAAGGCAATCTGAGCAGTTTCACACTTTTTATCTGCCCTTTTGTAGTTTTTACTCCTTCTTTAAATTTACCAGAAAGTAGCCATAAGAAGAGAACGACATGACTGTTTCACCAGATAATCCCATGCAAGTTCCATTTAAGCACATCTGCTCTCAGGCACCTCTGTGTGATTCCAAAGCAGATGTAGATTTGCACTGCAGCAAGCAGGCAGCCCTGTGCTGTGTTTCAGATGGGTGTCTGTGGGAAGAGCTGGCAGTGAGGTGTTCCTGTTAGAATTCCACAAAGAAATTAAGGGGGTGTCTGGGATGATGATTATGATGCATCAAATGGAATCACTTTCCCTCCGGATTCTGCTAAATCATCTCTGACAGAAACCGTTTATCCCCAAGGCTCCGGAAAATATTTTTGAGTCATAAATTCTCTGTCTTTAGAAAGGGCTTGATCTTACCAAGGGCAGATATCTCCAAAACATTACCATGTGAGATAACACTCTCTAACACCTTTTATCCCTTCTTGAGCTTCCTACAAATCACACCATCAGAATATTTTTTTATACTGAACAATAAACATACTGTGTTCTTCCAGCAGCATTCACCTAATACTATTTTGTTTACACAGAAATCTGAAGTCTTGCCCATTGCCATAAAAGGGAATATTAAAAAAAATTCTTCAAGCTTCTTTCCTTCTCAAAACAGGCATGCCCAGGGAGCACAAGTATAAAAATAAGCAGAAGTATTTGGAAATCCAGTATCAAACACAGGCAACCTGTCACTGACACTTAAACAAGTTCTGTGTTGATCTTTATTCTTGCAATTACACTGTCTGCAGTAGTCCTGTAAGACCTTTATTCCTAACATTCTCTTGACTAATAGGAGTCTTGAAATAGCTGAAAATGCTGTATAGTTGTGTAGATATTTCCAGAGAACTAAAAAAGATGTTCTTTTTATAATTGCAGCTGTGTCAGAGATAAAGGCAGCCAGAGCAGGAACAGGCTGAACAAGGAAAACAAGTAAGGCGAACAGGAGGATAAGAAGATTAAGGAGCAAAATGAACTAGCACATCAGAAAAACAACAAATTCCCAACAAGTAATGTGCAAGCAAGGATCAAAGGGTATGATGAACATGATGAGAAGCAGAGGCCAGGTCTCTGCTCAACGAACTTCTCACCACTCCATATTTAGTATGAAAGTTTCCTGGAGTTTCCCCATTCTTCAATGACCAGAAGAGATGGAGGGAAAGGGAGGGTAAAATTTATGGACAAAAAAATGAAAACAAACAATATTTGCTCATACTCTGTTAGAAGTAACATTCCTATCTCAAGCAAGGCAAGTTACTTAATTGAGTGTTTTGCTGTTGGTTACTTATAATGTGTTCCCCATTTTCTTGTTTGGCTTGAAAAATGATTTGCAGAAATGCTGAGACCTCATAACTGCAGCTGGGAATTGTGCTTGTACTCTGGGAACTGCTCAGTGAGAATCATGAGTGTAAGTGTTATAAACATACTGTCCATGTATAATGTTGACTAATGCTAAGTATGCTAAAAAAGAAGAAAATACCAGCCAAATTCCTTAGGCATTTCAAAACAGACACACAAAGGAGGTAATTTCATACATTTACAGTACCATAGAATCATAAAATGGCCTGGGTTGGAAGGGCCCTCAAAGATCATCTCATTCAAAACCCTTTGCCATGAGTAGGGACACCTTCTACTAGACCAGGTTGGTCAAAGTCCCAATCCAACTTGGCCTAGGTATTCTTCCAAGAATGGGGCATCCACAACTTCTCTGGGCAACCCGTTCCAGTGTCTCACCACTGCCACGGTGAAGATTTTCTTCCTAGTATCTTATCTAAACTCCTCTTCTCCCAATTTGAAGCCATTATGCCCTGTTCAAAACTCCCATGCCCTTGTCAAAACTCCCTCTCCAGTTTTCTTGTAGGCCCCTTTAGGTACTGAAAGGTGCTATGAAGTCACCCTAAGCCTTGTCTTCTGCTGAACAACCCCAGCTCTCTCAGCCTGTTTTCATAGGAGAGCTGCTCCAGTTCTCTAATACTATTTGTGGCCGTCCTCTGGACTTGTTCCAACAAGTCCATGTCTGGATGTTGGAGACACCGGAGCCGGATGCAGCACTCCAGGTGGGGGTCTCAGACAGTAGAGCAGAGGGGAAGGTTCCATCTCCATGGATCTGTTGGCCCTGCTGCTTTGGATGCAGCCCAGGATACATTTGGCTTTCTGGGCTACAAAGGCACGTGACTGGCTCATGTTGAGCTCCTTGCCCACCAGCACCCCCAGGTCCTTCTCCTCAGGGCTGCTCTCGATCCATTCTCTGTCCAGCCTGTTATTTGTGCTTGGGCTTGACCTGGCCCAGCTGCAAGACCTTGCACCTCAGTTCACAGCATCTTTCTGAAAATAAGCCTATTTATGGGGGCAGATACTAAAACCAATAGCGCCATCTCACAAGACAATTTTAAACAGCATTTAACAGGTGGGGTTTAGACACCTCTTCTGAAGGATGGGGAGAAAACAAAGCAGCTGCTCATCAAGCAAGCACTGTACATGTGGCAAACAAGGTAGGGCTTCACAGGCAAAAACCTAAACATTTTCTAAAATCCCCTTTACCATGTAAGATACTGTGCAAAGAGACCAAACTAATTTTTAAAATTTAACTCTGGAATTTCCTGAGGAGTGTGGCTTTTATTTTATTTTATCAGTTTTGTTTTCTTGTACGTAACGGGGAAAAGTAGAAGCTCACTGCCATAAATTCTTGAAATCTATAAAAATGTTTCAAAATTATATACATGTTTTAGGGAATTTTCCATCTTAGAGAGAAAGTAAGAAAAAGCAGAATTAGTACATCAGTGGTCACATTACCACACAGCCTCCATGCACGACTATACTCATCCTCAAATGAAGCTTAGGTTTAAAAAGCGTGCACTGACTCAGCCCTAACAGGGTTAGTTGAAGAGGAAAGGGGAAATATACTCTTTCATTCTCAGGAACAGCTTTAGGTTGAAGATTTTATGCTGAGTATGTATGGTTGATTTAGTTACCTTAAGCCAAATACCACTGAAGTCAGAACATACAGGGAAACAGAATTTAAGTGTTGGTTAATAATGTCTTGGGAAAGATGGGAGAAGAGATAGGGAGAACAAGAAGGGCAGATGAAAGAAAGGAGACAGGATATTTAACATTTTGTAAATATAAACAAACACATGCTAAATCAAGTTATACGATAAGTTCTTTGCTTGCTCAACATATTGCAGTGATTTAAGAAACAGAATGCTGAGACACAGATGAAACATTTGGAGACTACATATGCTAGCACATAGGGTATTTGGCATTACAAATCACTTGCATACACAGAGTGAAAACCTTGTGATTTTAAATGTTGCTGTTGAAACATAGGTAATGGTAAACTACACTACTTGCCTGCTGCCACAGCACCATCCAAACCCGCTTCTTTCTTCCCACTTCCCTATCCTTAACCAGCCCTCAAATACACAAAAAAAGGAATAAATAAATTTTAAAAATACAGCTTGCTTTTTGTTCCCATGGAAGCATCACAGATGAATAAATACAATAATTTACTGCTTTTGAAACAGCAGTAATCACCTGGTAAATATACTGAGACATATTTGTCTTGTTAATATCACTTGTATCTGCCAAAAGTAGTCTTGAAGGTTCCCCAGGGCATAGCAATTAAGTCTGCAAGCACTTCAAACATGTACAAGGCAAAGCATGGCATATGGATCTGGGTGTCTGGGTCTCTCTACAGACCTTGATAGGAATCATGGATTTCCTATTTATTCTGTCAAA
Source organism: Daphoenositta chrysoptera (assembly GCA_013397915.1). Taxonomy (NCBI): domain Eukaryota; kingdom Metazoa; phylum Chordata; class Aves; order Passeriformes; genus Daphoenositta; species Daphoenositta chrysoptera. Next base: position 449,462 of record VZRO01000502.1, read on the forward strand.
AAAGAGTTATGAGCTGCTCGTCCTCGGGCTGGAAGGTATCCACAAGAGGACTATAAACTCTCCATTTAGAAGGATGCATTTCAGTACTTTGAGTATTTATAGGTGCTATGACATCATAATGCTGGGAATCATAGTATTTATGTGTTTTCTGTAAAGGACTCATTTACAGTAAAGCTATTAGAGAAAGTGAAGAATACTAGCTTGCCCATCAACAAGTGCTACATAAACACAAACAAGATTCGTAACATAAAAACATATCATGAGTCTAGTATTAAACATGTAGCTGGATATTAATTTTATTTTTGTCATGACAGAAACACTTGAGGACAAGAAATAAAGGGAAATAAATACTAAAAAAGGAGAGGAGCAAAAGGAAAAATGTTTTACTAAATATGCAGTAGTCTTCTGCTCACCTGCCATACTAGGTGTCCTTCAGCTTTGTCCTCCGCTTTCTTCTGTGACACTCTCACCATGTTCTGCAGCATAATCAATACTCGCTACATCAAATGTGAGTACACCTTAATCTTGTTCTGTGCAAATACCTGTAATCTGCAAAACGTTTTTGTTTTTGATGCATGTAATAAGATAGTTGTCATACATGGCAATTTTGCACGAAGTTGCATCTATTCAACAGGGAATGTCAGTTAGCACAAGAGAACAAATAAAAAGAATAATCCACTGTCATATGAAATCAAGTTTTAGTGAAATTGTCATTAATATTTATATTAACTGTCACCAAAACCTAAAGAGACGTGTGAACATTGGAATCTGAGCAGTCTTCGGTCTTTGGTCTTCGGTTTCAGAGAAAAGCTGCTTTAAATGCAAAAGCTCTGATTTCTGTTCTAGCGCTGATTGTTTCCTTTGAAAATGTTCCTCCCCACACCCACCCTCATCTTCCTTCCAGATGTTCATGGAGCAAACACCAAGTGGTTCGGATAAATGGATGCATACAGTTCTAAGAGCAAATTGACTTCTTTTGGTAAGAACTTTTCTAGTCAGATTTGCTGATAACAGAACCGCAAAATCTTGCCTCTGCACCATTCACAGTTCCCTAGCTAGTGATTTTCTAGATCTTTTTATTTTGTTTTTCTGGCCAGGATACAGAAGACTTTTGTGCTGATCATTAGGAATAGACTCTAAAAGGAAGCCATGGTCATTATTATGCCAATGCATTATCGAAGGCTGCCTCTGCATAATCTGAACAATGTATTGGAAGAGATGTTCAGAAAAAGATGCACAATCTACACATATAACAGCAACATATAGCAGAACGATGTGAAGGGAAGGAACTTCTGCCACCTGCACATGCAGAACAGACCCTTTCTTCCAGAATACCTTCATGGAAAGCTATGCACCCTGAGTTCCAACTTTTTTTTTCCTTCCTTCTATGTCTTCATGTTCTCCTGACTTAGAAATCAGCCAGCCATTATGATAAGCACACATTGCTGGTTTGCAACCAGATGCACGCTGCACTAAGGAACATGATAGACTGTAAACACATAGGGCATCAGACCACCCCACCCTCTTCACCTTTAAAAAAAACTCAAAAACCCACAGAAAAAAAAAATCAACCAAAAAAAACAAACCAAGCCCAACCAAACCAAACGAAACCAGAAACAAACAAACAAACAAAAAGAAACCCAACAACAAAAAACAAAACAAAAAACAAAAAAACAAACAGAAAAAAAAACCACCCAAAAAACAAACAAATAAATATACAAACAAAAAACCAAAAATCAAAAAGCCCAAAAACCAAACCCCAGAACAAGCAACAAAACCCAAAACCAAACCAGCCTCAGAAAAAAACTCTAGTGTGCACATGCACACTGTCAAGCATAATGTATTCCTCTCAAGAACCAGCATACAGGCTCTCACACCTCTGATTAATCCCTAATGGCTGCAGACAGCAGTGACTTTGCAAAAAGCCCCATAACATGTCGTCCTTAAAAAAAATCTGCCAAACTAAACAGAAAAAAAATCCAAAACCAACCAAACCACCACATCGGGCAAAACTATACCTTGAAAAACCTTTTCTAAATTCTCTTTTTCATCTCAGTGGATGGAGGAGAGCAGGATCTGTCCTAATCAGCTCAGGGTCAAGACTAGAAATGGAGCCGCTGCTGTTCATCTGTGCCCCAGACAGTACATTTTGTGAAAGGCAGCATCAGAGAAATTGTTGCAATTAGTTTATAACTGCCTGGTGTGCTCTGTCCATACTGAGCTGGATTAATCAATCATTAGCAACCTTAACACTGAGACTGAAAATCCACTAGCAGAATAAACACTAAACAGATGGCAAGTCCTTGACACTGCAAGGACAATCCAAACCAAGCTCCAACAGCTCCTTCCCTCCAGGCAGGCATACTGGAGGGTCCCTGTTGGCAAAGGAGTGCATGCTACAGGAGGAACCAGCAGTAGCTGCAGTAAGGGGGTGTCCCCAGCTCTGTGCACAACTGAGTTTTCCAGGATATGCGTCTGAATGCTGATTCCCTCCTCCTGAGGGAAGCAGTGCCATGGCTGCAGGGAGCAGGCTTGGCAGCCGAGATAAGGACAATCAATCCTCACTGCTTAAATCTCGTTACTGCTTGACCACCAGTGGGACTTGCCTTGAGGGCTTAGGGGGGCTGCTGGGCTTTGCTAGAAGTTATCAAGGTAAAAATGCCTTTTCCAAGGGGAAGACTATCTGGAGGTACACAGCCAAATACATAGATAATTTTGGTATTGTTACCAGTAATAGGGGACCTACCAATTATTTTACTGTCAGTGGAATTATTGTTCAACCTTCCCTGGCCAGAGGTAATTCTGCAGCGGAAATGCATTTGTCAGAACAGATTCCTTCCCTCAGGTACCAGATATACCAGCAAAACAATGATCAACTACCCTAAGAGGCATTTTCTCTAACCCGTGCTATCTAAAATCTGTTACAGTCACTTTCAGGCATCCAAAAAAAGGTTGTAATTTTTCATGGAAGACATTTTCAAAATATTAGGGCCATGACTTCAGGCAGAAATAGGTACCTGCAACCCTTCCACTAAATAAGGCCTTTGGGGAATCCTAGATCACAGGCTTTGGGCTGTTTGTTGTTAAGCCTTCTGTTTAAAATAACCACTTAAAAAGGCTTAATGATGTGGCTCAATTTTGTTAAAACCTGAGAAAATCGGAACCAGAGGAGCAAAGACCAGTCCTCAGTATGGAGAAAAGAAACAAAGAACAAACATTTGAGAGGTTTTTGTGACTGAGGTCTGTCCATAACCCATTGCACTTGAAGGGGAATATGGGAAGATGGGCCCATATGGGAAGATATGGAAGATGGGCCCATATGGAATCTTCTCTGCCTCTCCCAATACCAGATGAGGTGAGGGTGCTCACGGCTGGGGGCTGTTGCAGGTTCTACACTCAAGTTGTGGTTTTATTGTGATGCACCAACCCACAGGATTCTGGAATGCATTAAGAGCTTACATGGCCTCAAACAAAAAAGCTGGACAAGACCAAGGAAGAAAAATGCATTAAGGGCCGTTAAATACACAGAAACTACCTTTGACTCAGTAAGTCCTTGACTTGGGGCTCTGAGGGAATATCATATACCAAACCTTTCCCTATGTTCTTCCCCAAGCACCCACCTTCAGCTCCTTTGAGACAGAATACTGCACCTGATAAACCTTGATTTGGCACAGCCATGCACATGTAATGCAGAGAGGAGAAAAAAACGCCTACAAATGCTTTTTGTAATTCAATTACTGTATAATTTTGCAAGCATCAGAAAGTTTAAAGAGTTGCTTCTGGTCTTTTAACATAAAACTCACATTCTGTTCTGAATTCCTTGGAGTTTTAGACATACTAAGTTTGTTTTGGTTTCTTTGTTAACACATGCAGAAGAATGTTTCCTTTAAAGTATTTTACAGATAGAGACAAATAAAACACAACTATGCCACCCCTGAGCCTGGATTGTTTACATTTGTATAACTATGCTAGTTTTAGTGAGAGGTGAGAGATGGTAACAGAGAAATCAAAACGGGACAGCCCTTACTGCAGTAGACAGAAATGGAGCTACATGGTGTTTAGTCCCTGATGAACCAAGGGCAGTTGAATACACAATTACCCATTTACAAAAGAAAAACTCCAGGAAAAATATGATAAGTTTTTTGCAGGACACAGTATGAAATCCATATTATAAGAACATGTAAAACTATCAATTTTGTTACTTGATATGGCCAGTCCTTTTCCTAGTTTTATATTTGTTCTTGAATTCTTTTATTCAATAGTTATAGAGTATACTTTTGTGCTTAAAAAATGGAGGGAGATATATACCCCTTTGAACACATAAACAAAAGCCCACATCTTCCAACCATCTCTAAACCAAGTATTAGACACTCAATTATCACAGCTGAAAGCTATGTGCATTATTTCATTTGAGTCAGAGTTTACAAGAGGCCAGACAGTCTTTTGTTAATTTAATTTCTCTAAAACAGGTTGTACCAGGCTCTATACATTTCTCAAGTCTTGAAAATTACACAGGAACTTCAGTCTACACTGATTTTGCTACCCTACTCTCAGAGGTTACACCTACTCACAGGTCTATGTTTGTGCTGGAGATATTTAATTTCATACTTTTTTTTTTTTTTCCTGTCAGTTGGGATCTAAACACATCCCACTTCTATTTTTATTTCTCCTCTCCTCCACCATGTTACTACTGAGCTGAGGGGGCTGAGCTAACATCTTTCATAGATCAAGAAGAAAAAACTGCATTTGAGGCAGCAGTAAAGCAAGTTTCACTGCTGCTCTCATCCACGAGTTTCAGTCACTTGTCAGAGTAGCTGAACATAGAGCCAAATCCCATATTCCTGCCCTCACCACTGACCTGGATCAGAGGGACAGTAGCTTTTCCCAGCACCAGTCACCAGTTTACTAGAAAGCAGAAACATTCCTCAGTTTATATTCCTTAGAGCTGTGGAGAAATAACAGGATGGAAAAGGTTTGAGGCAACATTAATCCTGGCTGGACTTGATCTACTGACCTACATGTGAAGAGCTCCATGTATCCCATTACCATTTCTTGGAGTCATCCTGACCCTTTGTTCCCCACCTTTATTAAAAGACCTGAAGATTAATGCAGGGAACAAATGGCAGAGAAATAAATCTTCATCTGTGTTACATCTCAAGGGTGATGTTTCACAAGTGTAATTGTGTGGAAAAGGTGTTTTGTTATGGATTTTTTTCTTGTTTGTTTCTTTTGGATTTGTTGTTTCTTTAACACACAACAAAAATCTCTATAAAATCTGCTAGTGCTTATACATGTCTAGCTTGAGGCTTCTATAACTTCGAAGCAATTGTAGGTAAAGATATTGTTCAGAATTTAAGTTTTACAACATTAAATGGCTTTATTATCTTTCCAATTTCAAAGCAGACGAGTAACTCAGTTCCTCCAGGAACACAACATAATTAGTTATCTGCAGACATTACAGAATGATTTTTTTTTCCTAACAAAATTTAAATCCGCTCATTATCTTTAAAATACTTTGTAGCTTATCTTACATTTAAATTTAAAGAGGGGGAATGTATGACAAATTAGAATTAAATGAATCTTATTTACCTGGCTTTCTGGCTTGGTCAAATCTGGACTATTGTTTCAAGTAAGAAATCATTCCTTTTCTTTCTACCATCATTAAGGCTGTTGTTTACTCAAGATTCTCTTCCTTTATTTTTAGGTGTCTGGGTAATCTTGCTAAACTGAAAGGCAGGACTGCATTGCTTGTGTTTTGTTCTAGACAAATCTATGCTGACTCAGATAATTTGTAGTCTAAAATTTTTTTTTTTTTGCCTTCCCATTTATATTTGGAAGCTGATTTTTCTTCTCATACAAGAATTCCAAACGTTCAAACTAGTAAGCAATGAAAAATAGCCTGAAATTAGTGCTGACCCACTCTTGCTCCAACTGTTAATTTTCTGCAACCTGAGCTATTGGCACCTGCAGCATCACATTTGTAAATAACTACTCACTTTGCAGCTAACTCTTTCACTACTACAATCCAGAATTTATGCTTAAATAAGCATACACATATCCCCAAAGTATTCAGATAAGTTATCCAGACTTCCTGTTTATTAAAGAACATCTGAAAATCTGCAAGTGATGAGAAGAAAAAAAATAAACAATTAAAAAAAAAAACTAATCACAAAATAAGTTATTTTAAAAATGTGATCCCTAGATGCATAATTGACAAAAATATCCTTGTTTGCTGTCTCTTTACACTGACACACATAATTTAGTGTCTTCCTCTTTCATTTGGGAGCTCTCTCATTGCACAGCCCCTAAAAGATTTCAAGCAGTTTGGGAGTCAGCCCACAAGGACTTGGGGGGAAGGCACAGTAACACTCTTAAATATAAATAACACAAGTAAGTAATTTTCTCCCCTGCTTCCAATTCCACAGCCTTAGAGAGAGCTGAGCAACAGTTGAGCAACAGTTAACTCTACAAATACTCCTTCCAATTTTCAGTAAAGGGTATTTGACATGTTTTCGCACTACGTTCTGCCTCCCTTCAAAGACCTGGGAAATAAATTTTTAGAGGGTAAGTGGTCACAGAAAGAAGTGACAAAATTTGAAGAAACAGCAAATGAAATTTGAGTACATTTTTCAAAAAAATGTAAGTATATATGTCATTCAAACCATGGTATTTTATTTAATGAGCTAATGACAAAGAATTATTGCTCAATAAAAGCTATAGCACTCTACACAATGTACAGTTTAGGAATAAACAAAAAAAATTTCAAAGAATATCAGTAAATATCAAAACCATTTTAAGAAAAACACAGGGTCCATGACTCTAATACTGAAGGGAATTGCCAGTGAACCAAATTTTCATCCTACTCCACCACTAGCCTGCTTCCCGTCTCTGACTAGCAATACTACAAGTTTTACTTTTGCCTTCTATTTTCTCCCTTTCCTTTGTCAACTTTGATCTCTTACAGATGTAGAATATTACAGTGGAGATGGTGCTCTCCAATGTCATGATTGTTCTAGGTGATGCCCCTCCAAAGTGATAAAGGAGGGGCCTGAAATACACGTTTGTTATCTCTGGACTACAAAAAATCTAAGCTTCTGGAGAAGATGGTTCCAGAACTTGGAAAACTCAAGTTATACACAACATTTCTGCATCACAGCTCATCAGAAATACTGCATCTACATCAGAGCTCTACTTTAGGTGTGGCTTTCTACAAAACCATGAAACAAAGTCTTCGTCCTTATCTTTTCGCACACCTTCTAAGAGACCACTTAAAATGCGGGATGAGGACCACAGCTGAGACCTGTCCTTCTCTGACACAGGGGGACTCCTTACAAATCAGGATAGAACTGACCTAGGCTCAGGTCAGAGCTGTCTCGACATGCTGCTCCAAGACTGCACAGTAAGTCACCCTCCCCTCAGTGAGTTCAAGGGGTTGTTGCATACACAGCTACATGTGTGCTTTGACAAGGAAACGACCCCTCTAAGCTCAAGAGGACAGGTCAAAAAACAGGACCAAAACCCCCATGGAAAAGAAACACATGAAAAAATGTGATGCACTCACATTTCTTGGTGCTCTGGAGGACAAGAGCTAACTCTAAAAGAAAGACTCAGTTGGAACCAGTAGTATCTGCTCTTATAGGAATGATGATGACAACAATATGATCTTCCCAGTGAAAATATCAAGAATGCCGGAGGGTCCATTTCTCAAGAAAGCTATTTTTTTTTAATTATTTACTTAGTTCCTCAGTTAATTAATTCCAAAATTCTGTCTATTACGCTCAGGCTATGATCTTTCAAACTGTGTTTAATTGTTGTTACAAAAGATGAAATTCTTTCATTTTGAAGCTGAGACATAAATCATTGCAAGAAAAACAATTTAAAGAAACAAGGAAAAAAACCCAAAAAACCAATAGAACAACTCACAAAACAACAAACATTACTAACTCTATAGCTCTGAGAACAGACAGAAAATTAATATGGCCTAATAAAATTCATGGTGGGGTTGTTGCTCTTATTATCCAGAAGACAATGAACATATTGACTAGTGCTCCTTCACACAGAATCCTTCAATTGTCAGCATTCCCATAAGCCTGTGGCTGTAAATAAATAAATTTTGATTTATCTGGGTTGTTGTGGTGCGGTTTTACGGTTTTAAGTTTTATGGTTAATTGTCTTCTCCCTTGGATGGTTTGTCCCTTGTTTTCCCCTACACTGTTGGTTCCTCCCTGGACTCTATACCCCTCACCCCCCACCCATTCCCTGTCACTCAGTATGTTAAGTCTCCTCCCCCGAACTTTGTACTGCCCCTTATTCTGGAAATTTCTTTGTTCTTCAATGTGCCATTGGTTGTTTTGAATTACTCCACTCCCTTCTCTTTCCCCATTAAGCCCGTGTTATGTCAATCCTACCCTGGACCCTCCCAGGTTGTAATTCTATTGGTTATCCTGTTTGTACCACCCCTGGTATGTCGTCTCCTTAAAAAACCCTACGCACCCTCCGATCCTTGTCTCTGTCCCTGGACTTTCCCTGGGATAAACTGTTTGCAACCTACACCAGGACCTCCTTCTCCTCTCTTTCCCTCGCTGGCACTTTGCATTTGCCTGGCTCGTGATGTCTTTACCCGCGGGCAGAGCAGTGCCTTGCTCTGTGACCCCGAGCCACACCACTGTGCTCTAAATACACACCTCTCACATGTGAGCAATTTATAGACACAAGAAAAGCACAACGGGCAGAGAGTAGGGCATGGCCCAGACCTGGATCCATTCTAGTTCCCTCGGACCAAGGACAAATCACCGGCATTCAAGTCCCATTCATTCATTGCCACCTTCAAACGAAGCCACTACAAACACCACGCTCAGTACCATGACCTTTCCTGGCCCGTCTTCACCATGTAGAAAGTGGTACTTTATTCATTCTTTGTAAAAGCACATGCAGGTTTCTACCTGCAACTTTCAAAGTGATACTCCATATACAGCCCTTTTCTGTTGTACACTTCACTTTTCAGATTCCCCTACAGAAATCCAAAATAGTTTGTCAGATCTGTATGTAAACCCTGTTTCTCTGTAAGACCTCAAAGAGAATTCATATTCATGCTATATGCATGTATCTGCCCTCTGTGGGATATTGCCAGCTCAGCTAGGGTACCTTCACCATCTAATCCATGCACATCAAAGCATCTTAGGAGCTCCAGAATGAATAACTACAGGCTTTCATGGCATAATTTATACACATACCTAATGTGGTGAGCCACAGATATCTTCAGTCCTGAGCAGCAACTCAAGTTTCAGAACTGAGCCCTGAAGTTTCAGCCTAGTTCAAGAGGCTTCACCACAACTGACCCAACTCCCCGCTGCCCCCGCTGCCCCACAGGACACAAGGTGGTATTAGTGAGCCTGTCACAGAGCAGTGTCACAGCAGTGCCATTGGCTGTGATGCTTCCAGACATCTGGTAAAGTCATCCAGTCACAGGGCATTAACACCAACACGGGGCATGGCAGCATTTGAGATGTATTCTAACACTACTGGAAGTCTTTGTTAAATCTGGACCTGTCAGCGTTCAGAAAATGCTGTAATTTCCAATATGAGAGCATCCCCAGTGCCTTAGTAAGTTTGTCTCTACAGAATGAATTACCATGTTACCTTGATTTTTTTTATTATTATTTTTTAAGTATTCTGATCTTTAAAAAAAGCAATCAGAGCAATGCTTCAGAAAGCAACATTGTATTAGTTTGGGGTTCACTGTTTTTTTTCCCTCAAGCATTCCACATTGCTCCTTACATAGATAATATCTGCCAATTCAACAGACTATAACCTTTTCCTAATTTAAACTCCCCCATAAGCCATCCTTTGTATACAACCTGGCAGAAGTGAGGTTTACCTCAATAACTGAAATCTAAAAAAAGTTAGAATTGGATGCAACTCAATTTAGAAATGCAGAAAGACATATTGTTATATCACTGTATTCCAGTAAATGTAGCCCTTCCACTTACTCCTCAAGTAAATTCCTGGGATCACATGAACCAAGATGTTTAGTTATGTACCAAGCTCTCAGAGGCAGAGACAACTTCTGTTTGTGGCTATGAAGTTTCTAGTGTGCTTTTGGGCATAGTAAAGATAGATTCCAAAAGAGCTTTGTGTAAATAATCTGAATCCAATTTTTGCATTGTGTTTAAGCCCCAGCGTAACTCACCAGATCCTTAAAATGTTTCAGCAGGATGGGCACATAGCCCACCAGATGCCCACTGTGATTTTTGATTTTAAGTGTCAAAATGGTAACATTTGTCTGCACCGTTTTTTGCAAATATTTCAAGGCCTTTAATCTGTAGTTTATTCTGGTGCTTTAGTAGAAAGAGTCTTCCTTTGGAAATCTGTATTCAAATCAACCTGAAAACCAGGTGCTTGGCACATAGACAAAGATATTTAACATTTAGTGGCACTATCTGGAGGGGACTATCAGTAAAATGGCTGGGAGGAAAGGACACTTAGGTGGTAACATCATATAAATAATTGTACTTTTCAGATGGAAAAATTGCATGTATGTAAGCAGAGCCATTAAACATCTTCTTTTTTCTTTCTTTTTTTGAGAAGGCAATCTTAGTCGAAGTCTCATTTCCTTTACAGACAAATAAACCAGAAAAAAAGGTTATCCTAAATGACATCCTCAGACAGAAGAATGTAAAGCCAAACTAAACTCTGTCTCACTTTATTGCTCACCTACCTCATGGAAACTGTGGTTGAAGGGCCTCTCGCACTCCTTCCAGCATCTCAGGATGGGCTACAGCTTGACAACAACCAGAACTTCTATTCTCAGACAGGTCACAAGTCTTACAGGTTCCATCTGTAGCCTGCTTCAACAAAATATGAGTAGGAGGCTCTTGAACTACAATTCCCATAAAGTACTTTTAACTGAGATCATTGTATCTAATCCTGCTTCTACCTCCAAGGAGACAAAAGCAAAAAAACCTCCTTTCTGGAGGCTGTGTGAAAAGTTCTGTTCTCCAGCTCTTCTCTCCCTATCCCAGGATGGAAATGATTGCCAATAATCCTGCATTTCACAAAATGGGCATTGCTGTTGTCTGTAACTCATAGCTAGTGATTAGTAGGTTTAATTTTAAAGACAATATCAAAGAAAACCGCCCCATGTGAGGACTTAGCTGTTGAAAATATTGAGCTTTTGAAGAAGTCCTCTTTTAAATTAGTGAAACTCTATGAAAGAGGGAATATGGTATGAGGAAATGTTCAGTTAGACTCATATCTATGTGAACAAGTAGAGGTGTCCCAATGCATTTTGACATTACATAAGGTGTAAAAATGACAAAACAAAGAACCAGATAGCTGGTTTTCCCTCCAAAATTCATACTGTGTTTCAAATATTTACCGACACTTCATTTACACTCTATCATTCAACTATTTCTGTGCACCATGCAGTATAAATCAGACTCAGAGAATACTGCAGAGGGGCAATATATCATCTTTATACCTGTTGACATGGCAAGCTTTGATCTTTAGGTCTGCCTTGGGCTAGGATCAAAAAGAAGAGCATAAAGCCAGGGCCTTTAGTTTCACTGGACTCTTTTGATTCAAGTTACAGGGATACACTGATCCATTATATTAGTCACATATTTCCATCTGTCTGCAGTGCCAATTGGACAGAAATGAGAAAAAAATTATTTCATTTTTCTCCAAGTGTGATTAAAACCCCTCACTTGAAAAAATCCTTAGAATGAAAATCAAACATAAGATAAAAATCAAACATAAGATAAAAACCAACAAGAGCTTAAGATGGATTACAGCAGACAAAAAAAATAGAATGTGCTCTTCAGGTAAAGTGCTGACCCACTACCCAATTTTTCAAGTACACACTGTCTATATATTAAGGACTCGAGTTCTTCAACAACCAAAATGCCTGTGGCCATCTGCCTACAGCCTCTTGGTGTTACAAAAGGTCCATGCATTCACAGCTTTCCAGATTCCCTGTGAGCAACTCATGCCAAGCCTTTGAGACTCAGGCTGTATCTAGTTAAAGTGGCATCTACGCTTACGGTCCTGGTTCGTTTCAAAGGGGATTCCAAACTCCTTTTACCCCCTGGTGCCACATCAGTTTACAGCATCCTTGCTGTAAATTAGTTCAGACTGTCAGGTAAAATTTCCCCATTCAACAAAGGGTCTTGCCACCAGCACCTTTCCAGCAGATATTTCACAGTACACGGGTGGAAGACAAAATAGAAAGAATGTAGACAATGAGACTCAGCTGAAACCCACCCACCACAGAAACAACTGTACTCTTGGATGCCAGATGTTTAAGTTGTAAAACTTCTCCCAATGCCTATGCAGACACGTTTACTAGGAAAACAAACAAACAAGCAAAGAAAGAACAACAAAAGCCCTCAATACTTTAGGGCTGATTTCCATGGATTTTAGTTGATACAAGAGTACTACTTTCATTATAATTTTTCACAGCAATTTCTGCTTCTAAATCCCTTAGGCCCATTTTCAAACTCCGCTGAATTACTGTGGTGGTATATTCTTTTACCAAACAACATATATATACAGGCTGCAATATCCAACAACTGATCAAGTGTTTGCAAACCTAATCCCCATTTTCTTAAAATAAGGCATTGCTATGACAACCTACAACTACCACAGCTCCAGCAGAGCAAGCTGCAGAGAACACTATTCATTTATCTGCACATTAATTTCCTCTATATTTTGCAATCAAGACCTTTTCCTGTCTTACTTATTTTGAATACTTGTGGATACAATTCAGCTGGTGTTTTTATTTTCAGACATCTAATGCATCATAACCCCTACCTTCCTCACAGAAGAAACCCCTGTTATCATCTCTAGCCTGGGATCTTCGAGTGCTCTTCTGGACAAATACCACAAACAAATCATTTCAGATTTTGCAGCCTCATTCATTTATAACCACATTCAGGTTTTCCAACAGCCCTGCTGATCCTTGGCTTGAATGAAGATTTCTTGTACACTTTTCTTTGTATATTCCACATATTTAACCTGGTTTCTCATGTGTCATTTACTACCTTTTTTCCCCTAGAGTTTCTATATTTCATTAAAGTTTTCCTGACATATCTTTTTATTAACTTTCTCCTTCAGTATCTTACACTTCAAATAAACTGTCTTATTTATACTTCAAATACATTTCCTTTCGTTGTTTTTATCAGTTAATTAAAAAAAGACAAACCCTTCATCTCAGTGCATTTTTCCCACTATTTTCAGTAGACTCTCATAGAGTGGATCAGAGTACAGACAGAACTTGTTTTGCTGAAAAAGTGTCCCTTTTAAAGCAGAAGCCCACAGCCAAGTTGAAAGGACTTTGGAGAACAAAATTCATTTCGAGGCCCCTTAAAGACCACAAGTTAACATTCAACATTTTTAAAGTGGAGGACACAACAGTGAACATTAAAAATGACCATAAAGGATCTCAGAAATGGGGAAAGTAATGTCCTGAGAACAAGGAATTCAGGTTGCCAACTTAACAGAAGACATTTTCTGCTTGATGACTAGCTGTTACCAACTCAAAGGCAAATATAAAAACAAAAGTAAAACATATACACACAACCATGGGCTTCTAAAACATATGAAAAAAAAGTGTCTATTTTGGGCTATTTGAATCCTACTTGAGGGGCAACATGGACTACGTTCTAGATGTTCAGTCTCTACTCCCCAGCTCCAGTGCTCTGCCCCCTCCCTGCAATAGCTTCTGTAGAAAACACAATGGCAAATTAACACAGTGTTTTATTGCACTGTGTGGAAATCTGCCAGCTGAACATTAGAATTGAAAAGCCACCCACACAGGTTTCATGAAGGACATCAAACAGCCATTAAGGAGAAAGAGAAGACTCACTCCATAATAAGATTTCCTGAACTACAGTGCGCAAGATCTAATGATTCTACACCATGTTAGCAATCCCCCAACATCATCTAGTCCCCCTTAGTAGCAGTTTTTGAAATATATCCAGTTCATAATATTTTATTATCCTATATAAAACATGGGATTCAGCTGTTCCAAATGTCCCCTTACTGTTAGTCTTAAACCAAATATTTTATTAATATTTTAAGCTTAGATTCTTACTATTTTGCAAGGAAAAAATGTATTTAAATTGTTTTATGCCCTGAACAATACCAGTACATAACTTTTATGAGCAACTTGCATTCCTAATTATACTCTTTCCATTCTTGCTCCACAAATGGTGTTATTTATATTCCAGTACTGGTCCACTAGTCAATGCACCACAGGTATCCCAGGGAACAGAAAATAAGTCTGTTAGAGCTACTCATTGAGAGTCTTGCTCTTTATCTAAGCTGAATGCATTTTTTTCCATTGAAGGGTCTCTATGACAGTATAAAACAAATTAAAAAAAAAAAAAAAGGGAAGAAAAAAAACCACCTAAAACAATAAAGCTTTGATTTCCTCTGTTGAAGCACTATCAATGACTCCAGACAGGTTCCAGGAGAATTTGGATCTACCCGAGTCCTCACAAACAGACCAGACCAATTCTTCAGTATCTGACATGCCACCTTCGTAAGTATAAAAAGTTACGGCATAACAGAATTTCATGCCAGTCCATGTGAGCCTTTTATAAGCCAAACTGCTTTTCTTTTTGCCAACAGATTGCATATCCCAAAGAGTGTGTGTCAGAACTTGTGCTGTTGGCACTTGTTGGTACTCCCCAAAAAACCTCTGCTTTGTTTTCTTCTGACTTTACAAAACCCCACAGCTTATTACTACACATTATTTAAGCAAGTCCTTGAAATCTATTGTGTTGGATCCTTCAACAAATCCAGACTGTACATGGTTTGAGCTACCTTCTCCCTCCAGGCCTTATACAACCTCTTCTTTTAGACTTTGCTATATTATATGCAAAAGGTGTCTGTAAGTTTCAAAGGACTGTAAAAGATGGAGCAGCAAGGAAAACTTCCAGGAATGGAGTATATTATTTGTGTGTGTGAGGTCCCACCTATCTACACAGATCTGTCTGTCTCCACTAGACTTGTTTGCTCTATATGTCATATGACAATAGAGAGGAGAAGAAAACATTATGCCCCACTAAAATTTTAACCTTTGTCTTCTGGGCTGGAGATCCCAGTGACATAGTGACAGGTTTGACAGCAAAGCCTGAACCCACACTGCTTCTTGGAGCTGTCGGTAAGTTCCTATGCAGTGCATTAAAGCATCATCAGCCTGTTGTAATGTCAGCTTTACTTCAAGCAGAGTTTTAGAGAGGTGGTAAAGTGCATTACATGACACTCCAGTCAAGAGAAAAGCAGAAAACAAATATACCATTTGCTTACCTACACAAGAGTGCATAGTAAAGGCATGATGAATATAGTTATCTTAGCCAGAAACACTTAGAATTCCATTACATTAATATGTCTGGGCATTCATTTACTACATGCAGTTTTTACAGAATATATATCTTCTCATACCATTTTCCCTTCCTTATTTAAACAAGAAAAGAAAAGGAGAAAGAGGTGGTTACAGCAAGAAAAAAAGGAAATAATTTCTATATGGTATTCAATCTACAGATGTGGGGAGAAGTAAATCATTGTTTTCTTTCTGGCAGAATGTTTTATTACAGGACAAAAATTAAATACAAACACCAAGTTATCTCACTGAAATGAGTCAACACCATCCATGAGAGCTGCCAAATTAGAAAGAAGAGATGGTAGGAGAGTGTAAAAGCAGATTAAAGTAGGGACCCAATTTGAGTTAAATAATAATTTTCTTACCTGGATAGGAACTGAAGCATAACCTCACTATATGATGACATCTTACTGCACTGAGATGACAAAACAGTACACTGTACTTCTTGGAGGGAAGAGATTGACATGCTGCTATGCCTGCTTCACTTATGGTTACATAAAGTACTGAAAGTGGCCTCTCAAAACTACAACTGGATTTCAATGAAGAGAACTTCAGAACAAGCAACAAGAAATTCCAGGTTTCTACTTAAAGTTTCATCCTTCGAACCAACTGTTAACTCCTGTTTCCTTCACAAAAGCAATTAGGACTGACATGCTTGTAGAAACTTGCATTAGCATAGAATTTTAACTGGAGTCAACCAGCTCATGATATTTCTGGCACATAGGAATGCTGACACAGAATGAGATATCGATACAAGCCACTCTTATTCCTCAGACTTCAGTGAAAAGCATGAAATTCAGAGTGACTTTTAATACATAAACAGTAAAAAGTGAAGTATTTTTGTTCAGCGTTGTCTGTAGCATAGTTTGGGCTTCACACATCCAGAGAGAATTGTTCAGCTGGAAACAGCCCTCCCTGGAAGACAGCATGAGACCTTGGAAAAGTACTAAGCCAGATTCATGAGCTTTGAACAAGACTTTAGAAGCAGTGACTTCAGTAGAACTACACATACACTGAAAATTTACATATGTTAATTACTCTGTGAACTGAAGACACAGTATTATCCAATATGCTATTTTATAAATCAACCTCTCAAAATACTAAGCATTAACAATGTACTTAGGCTTTGTCCTGCTGTATCCACTACAGAGGCTAGCTAACTCAATTCATCAAAAGTTTTAGCCTGATAGATTCCTTGTTCAAATGGTACTTCCAAACAAGTAAATAACAGTGGTCTGTGGGAAAAAACTTCATAATATAAAAGTACAGCACGTGCTGCAGTTAAAACTCTGTTGGTGGTGTTTTGCCATGTACACTTTTCTTTCTTTCATCTGATACTGATTTCTTTCTTCCATCCCTCATATCCACCTGAATGGACAGTGTGTATTTAAGTAGGGTGTGCTAGGGACAAATATGTTCCTGAATATGCAAAGTGTGCTCTTTTACTGCTGGGGCCTTTATTAAACTACCTGAATATTAGTGGCCTGAAATTGCTATGATTAAGGTTTAATGAACTACTGATTATCACTAATGAACACAACTGAACACACATTTTATTAAATGATTTGTCTCTTTTGAAATGAAAGTAATGTGGAGCCCATTAATAAAAATTATTTGGGTCATTTCTGAGCACTGTTGCACTCCTTGGAAGCCAGCCAATGTGCTGTTTGATTAGTGTTTCAGCAGGTTTTACATAGCAATGGTTAGGGTTCACAGGCTGTATTTTCTAGGCTTAGTAAGGTCAGAGGAAAAAACTTAAAAAAGTGTCTGTGAATGCTATTGGACAGGAGAGATCCATCCTCATGATCTGTCAGGATCTAAAATGATACAGCACACAAGAAATGGGAGGACGTTGTCCCTATTTCTATGCAATAATATAGGTGTACGTGGGAGAGAGATAGCATGCACAAAAAAAACCCCAAACAAAAAAAAAAAAAAACCCCAAAAAAAAAAACAAAAAAACCCCAAAAAAAAAAAAAAAAAAATTAAAAAAAAAAACAAAACAAAAAAAAAAACCCCTCAAAGCAAAAAAAAAGTCCTCTTACTCCCCAAATACAAGCAAACATGGTTGAAAAGATATTATTTCATATCCTTGCATAATTTCTTCATCATTTTCTAGCTAAAAGCATTCTGGAGGCTGCATCTATCCTTCTGCCACGATGGACTGCACTAGTTTACATACAGTCCAAAGGCATAAAGACTTTACAGAATGGCTGAGGAAGTCCCCATGAGCAACTGTTCCCCTTACGTGAGGGTAAGATGCAGTTAATTCTCTTGCAGTACAGTGTCATAAAACATCCATAAATACTCTTGGATCCGTGATGACAAGTGATGAGAGCATCACTCTGGCTTGTATTTTAGGGCCCTATGTTCCACATATCCAAAGTGACAGGTTGGGTTATTAAGATATCACTCCAATTAACAAGGAAGATTCCTACCAAATAGTTGCCCCCTTCCTACGTTAAGTCAGTTGTCCCCAGGAGGATTTCTTACTGATTACTCAATCAGTTATGAAGGAGGAAGGAATGACAGGAACACAGCCCAGGGCAGTGTTCTTCAGAGACTGCATTATCTGCTAACAGGTAACATAAATAGACACTGCACCTCTGAGCACTGCAAAATTTATTCATTTTCTATTACCATAAACATTAACGTTTGCCATTCCAGCCTCACAGCCACCCTGAAGTAGAAGCAGTACATTTCTCCATGAGTCCCCTGTCTCCAGTATGCATTATACCTAAGGCCCTGATGATGCTGAGGAACCTGAAGAAAAACGAATAACATACTGAAGAGTTCCTGACATAGTAAAGAAAAAAACTTAATGGAAAAAAAAATCAACAGACATCTGTTGACTTAATGGAGTTTTCTCTAGTGCAGGTTCATTATAGTCTTGAAATCATTTATCCCTTTGTTAAATCAAGTCTTACTACCACCAGAAGAAAACCCAAGAACATACCTGGGGATTGAAACAGAGTATTAGAATGCAAACTCTTTGTATGCAAACAGCCAGACCAGTATCACTCAAATATTAGCTGCAATGAGTAATGTAGAAAACCACTGGCACAAATAGAAAGGCTAATGAGACCTTTACAAGATGATTCTCATATAATTAAGTGCAATGGGCTAAATTCTGCTTCAAATTATTCTAAAGTGAAACTGGAAGAATCCTTATGCATTTCAATAAATCTACTCTGCATCAAGAAGAGAGAAGCTGCAGGCAGAATTTGACCTATTGCCAATAATGCCAGCTAAGCAAAACAGCTAATTTGCTCTCCCATGTAATTAATTGAATGAATCCACAAAGTCTCAAAATAGATTTTTTCTTAGAAACTTTGAAAAGTTTAATGTAGGAGGAAGAGACTGAGTGCGCAGAAGTGGAAGTGTGAGCAGTTGCAAGAGGCCTAACCCAAAGGCTTGGGAAGGCACAGGGAATCTCCCCAAGGATTTCAGTCCTTGGACTAGTTCTGCTGATGAAGGGTGGATGTCAGTGGTCACCTTTTCTAACACACAGATAAACAGAAAAGGAAGAGATTCTCCCTTTTTCTACTGACAGTTCATGGGGTTGAAGAGGTACAAGCAGGCTGTGCAGAGTTTCTCTTTGGATGAAATAGAGGAAGACCATCCAAGATCTCTGCTGAAGAACCACTGAAGTGTGGAGGCAGCTACACCAGGAGCAGGAAAGACCTTTCAACTGCTGGCAAAGAGCTTTGCTACCACTTTTAAGAGGTTTACTACAGAGTGTAGTGTGTGCCAGTGATGAAGTTTGGACTTTAAAGAGCACAATCTCCCTACAGAAGCTCCTGTGATCTGAATGTCACATCTTCATTAATGGTGCCTCTGTTTCCAAGAACAGTCTGTCCTCAGTGAGTAGAAAGTTTCTTCAGTACCAATGGGCAACAATTTATGTTTGTTATCATTTCACCTGCTTTAAGTAGACAGTCTTCCTAGTTGATAACAGCGGAAACACTCACTTTCATTTGTGGATTAAGACATCACTACTTTAAAGAGTGCTAAACCAAGTTCAAACCTTGGTTACAGAAGCCAGATTTAATGAAAAAGTAAAGAAGAAAATTAATGCACACTTTCAACTTGCAGAAGTATAACCCAGGGTAGAATACTGGGGGAGTGGAGGGAAGGAAAGCAATGTTTTTATAAATTATGGTCTTCAACAAAACTACTAGGGCTAAAAATCATACAGAATACCTAAATTAAGAAGTGAGATGCTGTGAAATTTAGCCTGAGAAAATTAACCAAGTTTTCACAGGAATGTATGTGATGCAAGCATTATCTATTGAAAAAAGATCCATACTATATACATACTGCAGACAAAGGGTAACAGCGGTTCTAAGAAACTAAGAGACATTATAAAACACCAGCATGATGCAAGCATTTACTGCATAAGAAATCAGACTTTCTCAGGCATAAAACAACCACGAGCTGGTTGTCTCATACCCTCTGTGAGAGAATTTTCCTACAAAAGACATTCAAAGTCTGGTACTGTGAACTACCAGTGCTTCTTATGGGCTCCTGCTTTGATGCTGAGCAAAAATTGTTCCTAAGACTATGTTCATATTTAGGTTATGTGTATATATATATATATATATACATAAAATACAATCCAAAACTAAGAAAAATCTGTAATAACACACCAAACTCTTCTCATCCTTGTCCCTGAGAAAGCTGTATTGAAATACAAAATATCCACTTTTAGTGCTTATAACTCAAAAGGGAGTGGCAGGATTTATGTACATGAAACCACTGCTTTTATTAACCACTGGCTTAATCATATTTCTTTTTATTAAAGCATCAAAGTGGCTTCCTATAGGCTTTAGGAGATGCACATAATTTGACAGGAACAGCAAGTCTATATTTCTCTGCAATGAAAAATTTAAAATTACTGTTTAGAAAATACTCCCTTGGATGTGTAATAAGTATTAAGAATCAGCAAATCTCTTTCTATTTAATTACAAGTAAATTAGAGGGTTTTTTAAACATTAAGAATCTGCTTAATTTTTAGGAAAGGCTTCTTAAGGGTTGGAAAACAGAAAAGACAAACTCAAGGTCTTAGGAATAAGGAATTTTTTAAAAATTATATCTTCATTTCTCAGGGAAAAAAAAATAAATTCTGGATTATCTCAGCATCTCATAAAGAGATAAAGCATTAAAGTTATGTACCTAAGATCATACATTATTCATGAAGTGCAAGATGTGCATCCTTAACTAGTTATTCCCCCTACCCCCAGAATGTAATTAAAACCAATGACTCTTCTATAAGGACATGTAAGAATAATAAACGAGACTGTTAAATAACGAATTGAATTAAAGCTCCCGGTAAATTTCTTTGACAAGAATTTCCATTATGAGGAAAAACGGGAGGAAAAAAAAAAAGAAAGAAGTATTTTCAGTTGTTCGCACAACTTACAGCTTCAAGAGCAGCTATTCCAAGAAAAAGACATGGCTAAATTTAACAGAGGTATGTTCCTTTGATCTAAGCAAGTCAACTCTCCTATTTAAATCTCCTTACCTATGTCAGATGACTGGTAGCTGGATACCATTCAAAACACCTGTATTTGGTCTGAATGCAGCCTGAAAGTCTCCAGGGACTTTTCTGATCTTGTACCACAGGAAACGGGTCAAAATATTTACTTCTGGCAACAACCATGAAACTTTGTTTGCTGCTGTTATTTTCTTTCTAATTAAAGACTCATTTCAAAGCAGAGTGGAAATAATGTGTCTGGTGTGGTTAATATTTAATCAGCAGTCTAACATGCCAACCATGTATCCCTTGTAATAGCCCAGGGTCAGTGCCCTGGATCTCACTGGGATGCCATATGGCTGTGTCCAGAGGACTGCAAGCCACAAATGACCCATCACGGGTTCAGTGATAGCATGAATCAATGAGGATACTAATTATTGGTTTTGAAGAGCTGACTCATCCACTGTGGGAGTGAACATTATGTTAACAACCTTGAGTGTTTCAAATTGTAATATGAGATGTGCTATTGTCAAAGAATAGAGCAAACCAGATTCAAATCCTCTAACTTTTTCTAGTCATTTACTGTTAAATAATTTAAATATGATTTACCTGTACATAACGCAAGCATGATACTTATTATTGGCCCTCCAATGCAAGACCTATTGGACCTCTTTAAAATCCAGACCCCCAAACATCAATATGCAAACTTTCTTACATGGTTCTAACAAGACCATTATTTAAAATCTATTTCTGCAAACGGAACTTTTCTCTCTTATTTTGCAAGGACCTGGACTAGATTTTGAAATGCAGATACTGGGAAAGCAGTTAGGTGTACACTCAGCCCTCGGTGAGAATACACGTGTCTGTAGTAAAGCACGTCCTGAACCACCATCGAGTCTGGACATGCTTTCTTATATGCTCAGCAAACCCAGAAGCTGCACTCCAGAGTCCAGCACTTTGCTGTGCTCTTCCAGCAGCCCAGTACGTTTTCCTGGCATGTTAGAACTCCTGATAAAAGAAAACCTCATTACAGTTTCTGATTCATTACTGATATATGAGAAAGCAATTTGCTCTGAAAAACAGGCTGCACTCTAGAGAGTGCAGGATCCCACCTTTTGTAGCAGGGTGTTAGGCAGATAGGATACCATCTAATATATCAAGGATCTTTGCGGCAGACAATTATTCATCTTCCATGCTTAATTTCAAGCCAGTGTTTAATCCTTTAGCCAAAGTGAAGCTAGAAACAGGTGTTCCTCCTGAAGTCCTGGATGCTCCTGTGTGACACAGTTTTGAGGTTTAAAGACCACACACAAAATTCAGACTCAAATAGCACCTCACAGGCAGATCCTTTCTTTAGAAAGACTGAATTTTCTCTTTCCTCATTAACAGCAGGGTAGTTTGCCTAATGCCTCAACTCAGCGTGCCATCTCCCGCAGAAGAAAGCTGATAAAGCTTTAAACTTCATTTAGCTCTCTTGAAGAGCAGCTGACTACCAGTCCGTGTTGTACGAACTTCCCGGGACACAAATCAGGCTCGAGGCTCAGGGCACGCGCTATCCCACAGAAACCTAGTGGTGACGTTGTGCCCACCAGCATATTAGTATGTGTTACGTGCTATACGTTTTTATTATATATTCATGTATCATGTCCCGTGCAGTGCGGAGGTAACGGGGGAGACTGGCGGGCTGGAGGTGGCGCTTACCCCTGACTGTCCGGAGCCGGCTGCCGGACAGAGTGACCCCTCCTGACCCCTCCCGACTCCTCCCGACCCCTCCCGGCTCCTCCTGACCCCTCCCGACCCCTCCCGGCCCCTCCCGGCCCCTGCCGGCCCCTG